>PVIW01001023.1:188358-350355 GCA_004026585.1 Noctilio leporinus
GGGGAGGGGGACAGAGGGGAGCAAAAAGGGATGAATGTAATACAACAACAATAAAATTAAAAAAAAAGACGAAAAAGATGTTCCTCTAATCCATTTGGGGGTATGCTGGACCAGGCCAGGTCCTATGAGGTCTGAAACAGGGTGGGGCTGGAAGGAACCCATGTCTTTCAGGCTCCAGCATCCCACTTGGCAGTGGCTCTGAAGCTGCGCTCCAGCCAGAAGAGCAAAGGAGAACTAAGTGTTCTGAACACGTTGGGAGGTTCTTGTGCAGAGAAGCTGGGTCTCCGTCAGGAGGAATGGAAGGGCCATTAGATGAGGGGCCCCAATGTCAGGTCCACATGCCCACTTTCTAGGAAACCTGGTGGGATTTCCATAGACGCATGTGAGAGCAGCTTCATACGACCTCCCATTCTGCTCTACCCTTGGTTCTCTGTACCTCTTTTTCTCTAGGGCACAGCAGAGGTGATGCATCCCTCAAATCTGATTCCACAGCAAACAGAGATACCAACGGCCAGGGGCTAGAGTTCTCACTCCTGTCACAAGTGATGGCGGAGAGGCCAGGAAATGTTCCTGGAGCTGGTGGGACAGGCAGCAGCAGCCACGCACACCAGGCTTCTCATAACCAGCCTGCAGGAAGGGAGCCAGCAAGAGGTGCCAAGGGAGGAAGGGAGAGGCGGGGTCAGGAGGAGGCCCTAGAAAGCAGGTAGGGAGAAGAAAAAAAGTGCCTTCTCACTTGTAACCAGGGTCCATGGGCTGCATAAGGGTGCTCCTCAGTGGCAAAGGCGCCTTCTACTCCCGTGGAGACGAATGTGATGGCCATGTCTCCCGTGATACTTTTATATGTAAAGTGCCGTCCATGCAGGAGCCTGCCCCTGGGAGTGGGAACATGCAAACAGTGAGCAGCAGGTCTGGACAAGACTCAGGGACTGTGGGGGCTATGCTGCCTGGGACAGGGTGACTGGCAAATGCCCTCCTGACTGTCCACCGGTCCACTAACAGGGGACTGGAACTATACATGTTCATTTCAACACCTGCCAAGAGAAGCCTCTCACAAGTTCTCTCCTGGCATTCCTCCAAAGTGCTCGAAGCTAGCAGAGACACTAGATCAGCATCCAAAGAGCCTCCCTTCCTCCTGTCATGGTGAGGCCACGGAGGGCAAAGCAATGTGCCCAAGGTCATGCCCAGAGGCAAGGCTGGGGTTTGAGGGGGAGTCAGGGCCCCTTTGTTTAGAGGTTGGAGGTGAAGTAGTTCCTAATTTCCCATGATCCTGGGTGACGGTGGAGCGCCTTCACAGCACAAGACCTCTCTGCCTACAATCTCCCACTTGCTCCTGCTCCCTCTCACAAGATTCAAAATATGACTAGCCCCGAGGCCATAAGCCCATCTTTAAAAACAACAAAAACAAAAGCTAAAGCCAAATGGGGTCACTGAGGGAGCCACAAGAAGTTACTGTTAATCTCCAATCTGGAAATACACCTGCAGGAAGGGCAGGAAGGAGCAACCAGTGGGGCAGAGAGGCCAGTCAGCAAAGGAAGAGAAGCTGCTGTCTGCTCTCTCAGGCTGCTCCAGATTAAACCTTCCCTAGTCTAAAGGCCCTGAGCCTGGTTTGAAAGGGATCTGGGGAGGAAACAGCTGGGTTCCTGGGTTGGGAGTGGGGGGGCCTGCCGATCGCCATTCATCCCGACCACTGGCTACCTTTGCCCTGTTGACTAGGGTGGCTGGCCAAGTCTGGCCACCACCTGAGCTCCTTCCCCAGGCTCCAGGGACAGTGTGGAGGGTCCAAACCAGTGCAGATCTGGTTCCAAAGCCCACGTCTTTGGCCAACATACTATATATGAAAGTCACAGTGACCTGTTTCTCTTTATGAAAACAGCAGGAGTTTCTTCCCTGGCCCTTTCTCCCTCATCACTGTTGTCTGAGTTTCAACTTATTCTTGTTGCCTCCCCTTCAATGAAATGAGGGTGGAACCCCTGAGAGCTGTGGAGGAAGCCAGCTGCAACAGACTGGGCCCCGTGCAGCATCCCTAAGCAAAGAGCTGAATTCTGCCCACAGGGTGGGGTTTCTGGCACGGTGGACAGTAGCAGAAGGGACACAGCTGGGCTTCCTGGTCCCTCAAGGAGTCTGCTGGGCTGGCCAGTAGGTTTGAAGAACTGAGTGTTTTGCATGGGAAAAGCAGTAAGCTAGGGAAAGCAGAGCCCAATCCACTAGAGCCCCCTTGCCCACCACTACAGTGCTATGGGGACCCTGCCACCCCGAACTCTGGTTTTGGGAGAAGCCAGGAGCATCTAGGACTCCCTAAGTCACGGAACCTCTCTAAGGGAGCAGGGCTACGGGACTCTTCTCTGGACAAAGAGTTTTTTAGCACAGTAGGGGGGCTACTGGCTGGCTCCGAGTCCACAAGCTCCTCTACAAATCTTCCCCAAAGTTGCCTGACTCGTTCTCCTCCCTCCCCGGGCCCCAGACTACAACAAGGTGTGGGGGGAGATGGCAAGCACAGGCATGGTGGCTCTTGGAGGCCCAGTTGAGTACTGTGGGGCTCACCTTAAGCACAGAGGAATGAGGGCTCCTGACTCTTGGTTGAATTTCAGATGTACACTCTCGAGTTGCCGCGTGCGGATCAGCTCATGGGGAATAATGGCCGTGGAGCTGTCACTTTCCAGGCTGTCTTTGCGGCTCCTGGGAAGTAAGCACAGGACCAGGTTCTGACCGCAGGGACAAGCTAGATGGGAGTCTCCCAGGCCAGGATCCTGATGACAATGACAGTGATTGATGATGATAATAACAGCCACCATTCAGTAAGAACTTGCCAAGAGACCTCATAACACTCCTATGAGGTGGGCAGTAGCATTATATTCCTTGTACAGACAAAGAACTGAGGATCAGGGAGGGTAAGTAACTTTTTCAGGCTGCACAGCTGGGGAGCTGGAGCTGGAATGTGATCGCAGGAAGCTCTGGTTCTAAATCCCACATCTTACACATTAGATAAATATTTATGTCACAGTGATAGTGATTTGTTCTTCTCAATGAAAGCAGCAGGAGCTTCTGGGGGGCCTTCTGCCCCTGCCCTGGAGCCCCAGGCTGAGTTCTCCAAGGCTTTTGTACTAGAGACATGATTCTAAGAGCGTCGTTCCAGCTGACCCTGCAAAGGCTGCAACATCAGAGCAGGCTCTAGGCTTGCGCACACACATCTCATCTGACCAGGAAATGAGACACTCCTCAGTGAGGGGGTGAAACAAAGTTCTCAGTCAGACCATGGGCTTGGATGGGCCACAGAGCCTTGTTACTGCTGCCTTACACTCCTGTCTTGTTTCCCACCAACAGCCTGGCCCACAGCTAGGCTATGAGGTCTCTTTGCCATCTAAGATTTGCTCTTTCAAATTCAGCTGCCCCCACTGAAACCTCTCAAATCTGCCTCCGCCAGAAATGAGGGTTACCCACTGATCCCATTCAAAAGGCCGGATCCTGCTTTGGGCTGTGAATCTCAGAACAATTTTCCAGTGCCCATCAAAGTACTGGGTGAGAAGCTCTAGTTATTTATAATTCAAGTGGCCAAAACCACCCAAGATGTCTGGGCCCCACAGGCGGAGAGCCAGTGAGGGGCAGGCCCAACCCCCTCACACACTGGAAGGCTAAGCCCTGGGGACAGTGGCCAGTGAGGCACCCTGAGAGGCAGAGAACCTCCCCTGGTAGGGTAGGGGGTGGCGTGAGGTCAGCAGGCAGGAGGATGGAGTGCCCATTTAAGCCTTGGTTTATAAAAGCCCTGGAGGTAACTGGGGACCAGTCCCACTAGCTGGGGGCGGATCCACCCCCAGATGCATGGGACTGCTTTCACAAAGCGTTCCCTTCCTCTGGTTTCCCTAAACCAATTCTGAAACTGCCCTTTGCTCTAGCTTCTCCTTTGACAGACCCTTTCACAAGATGTGAGAAAGAGACAAATGCTCTGGTCAAGAGGATCACAAAATTTCAGCACTGGAAGGAAATTCAGGTTGTTGAATCTACATTCTTCCTTTATAAAATAGAGCCAGTAATGCATCTAAGGGCACAGAGCTGGTCTGCAGCAGCCCGTTGTGGGAGCCTAGGACCTCTGACCAGCTCTCTCCCTTATGCCTAGCTGCTAGGCTTCCTGCCTCCCTTCCCAGGCAAGGAGACCAACTGCGAGCACCACCTCTCAGCGGGCACCTGGATAAAAGCAGAACTCAGGAGAGACAGCAGTTCTCCTTTGGTGAGCCCCTACTCTGCTCCAGAGTAAGGAGCCCATAGATTCACCTGCTGAGTCCTCACATCAAGCATCCCAGGTAGATTCTTTCACGATGAGGAAACTGAGGCTCAGAGAGATGAGGTGACAAGCCTGAAGTCACAAAACAAGTTTAAGTGGAAGAGCCAGGGCATGATTCCCCCAATTACTGCCGTGTGTCACCTGTGACAATGGTCCATCCTGCTGCCAGGCGGGCCCCTGAGCCTTCAGGGCCTGCTAAAGGGAGGAGCCCCACCTCTCCAGCACAGGCAAAAACGCCAATGAGTAGCACTGGGGTGAGGGGTGAGGGTTTGGGAGAAAAGAATCAACAGCACACAGGACTAGAGACATCTCAAGCTGGAGGGAAAAATAAATTGTTGAAAGTCAGCTGAAGTCACCTTGGTAACTGCTACAACACACTCACCCAGAACAAGGACATGAAACCCAACTGCAAACAGCTTTAAAGAAATGGAAAAGAACTTAATCATCTGGAGAATTAATGTGACAAGTGCCCACATTTACACCTCCCACCAACCTTCAATCATTTGAAGGCATACTTTAATCTTTTAAGAGAAAAAAAAAAAAGCAAAACGCTGGATCTGCAGTCCTGAAGCTTGGGTATTTCCGGCACGCTGCTTCAATGGAAATGCGGCTGCTCCACACAACGCAGGAGCCCAGCTTTTTGCTGATTTGTTTTTTCTGGACATCGATGCAGAAGCATGAATTATTTGTGTGGGCTGGGTGAGGTATTAAATCTGCAGCCGACACAGGTTTGCAATGTTTTGCATGGTTGTCAGCTTAATCTTAGTCATAAAAAAATTAGTAGTATGCTCACCAGCATGGCCTGATTTTTCAGCTGGGCTGTTTTCCCTGAGTTCCCAGTGGAGGGAAAGGCAGGGGCTGGGGACTGAAAGTGAGAAGGGCTCCCAGGGAGGCATGGTCCACACCCACTGGAACTGCTAGGGATATGGGGCTAGGGGATGAAGGATGACCTATTGTCTCAGGAGGTAGAGTGACTGATAGCACTGGTGCAGGCAAATGACAACCTTTGCCTAAGCTTCCATATCCTCTCGATGGGAATAAATAACAATACCTGTTTGTTATAGGATTAGATGAAATGATCCAAACTAGGAACCTAACAGAGCCTGGGATTTATTAGGTGATCAAAATATATCCAGAATGCAATAGGATGTTGTATTTGCTCCTCCTGCAGGAATGCTGAGAGCTTAATACAGACTTGTTTGCCTTTACTCTGGGGCCCATAATCCAACCACCTCTGGCCAAGACAGTCCCCCTTTCTGAGCAAAGATCCTTGCCCTGAGCTTGGGAGAGGGGACTTCTGAGATGGGCCTTGAAAGGGCTCCTGGCTCCCTCAGCAGCCACTGTGGGCCCTGGTCCACTGCTGATGCTTTGGGAAGGCCCAACTACAGACCAATTAAAATCCAGGAGGCCTTTGGGTCTGCGGGGGAGGTACAGGCAGGGCCATCTTCCTTCTGTAGAGCAGGACTGGCTTTCTGGTTGGTCTCATCCACCCACCATGACAGCCTTTCAAATCCCTGAAGCTACTGTCACTGATCCTCAACAGTTTCTCTTTTCCAGAATTTGTGGCCATAACCTTCAAATATATTTATATATTTAAATTTCATTATTTTTAGAAAGAGAGGAAGGGAGAGAGGCAGAGAGGGAGAGAGACATCAATGTATGGTTGCTTTTCACCTGCCTTCAGCCACAGACCTGACTAGAGATCTGGTTTGCAACCTGGTTATGTGCCCTGGCTGGGGAATCGAACCTTTGGGTTTGCAGGCTGGCGCCATATCCACTGTGCTATGAGCCAGGGCTTCAACTATATTTTTAAGACAAAGGTCGCTGGCTCGATTCCCAGCCAGGGCACATAACCAGGTGCAAGCCAGGTCTATAGCCAGGTCTGTAGCTGGAGGCAGGTGAAAGGAAACCATACACTGATATTTCTCTCCCTCTCTGCCTCCCTCCCTGCCCCCCTCTCTAAAAGTAATAAAATCTTTTTAAAAAGTTCTGAACTTTTCCATCCATCCACATCACTGTCCTGTGAATTCATTCTAGCTTGTAAAGCCAGAGTGTCATGTCCAGAAGTGAAGGATTATGTGTGGAGATAAAGATACTATGTGGTCTAACAAGTGCAGATCACAGAGGAACTAGGAGTTTTTTGTTTGGGATATTTTATTTCTATTAAAACTATCATAAAATTGTCTATTCCTTGTAATCTTATAGTACTACCAACTCATACTGCCCTCCCCCGCTACCAAACTCTCCCTCTGGCTTTCTCCCGTGGGCTGAACTGAGATCTCTTCTTATAGGTCCAGTGGATTATTTGGAGCAAAGAACAGAACTCTGCATTATCTGGCTGATGTTCTAAGCAGTCTGGATATTTCTGAAACCTCACTCTGGCATATATCATATCAGCATTCCCTTCTGACTTCACATCCCTGGCAAAACTGAAAAACTGCCATCAATGTTCTCATCCCAGGCTTGGACTACACAGTGAGCAGGTCAGGGCCAGGTAAATAGGCTGACAGGCCGAAACTATTTCTCTTTGGGTATACTCACCCAACCACTGAGGAATCAGCCCAGCCCTCCCATCCGCAAGCCCCTCACCCTTCCAGATGCTCTGTGGACATTTCTCTGTCTTGCCAACAATGATATCAGAAGATATTCTCGAAATGTCTTACTAAACCCTATCTGTGTAAGCTTTACAGTACTTCCTTTGTCTAACAGGTAGAAATAGGTAACTTATTTCTAAAAAGATAGTGAGGATAGTCAGGCAGGACTGACTGTTCATGACTCCATGCTGACCCTTAGGGCTGTTTCCCTTAACGAGTATTTATAGCCTACTTCTGAATAACCTAGTCCAGAATTTTCCCTGTGAGTTGACACTGAGCTCACTTGTCTAGAATTAAGATGTTTTCAGTCTGCCAAGGCCTCTTTCTCATTCCCTTAAAAGTGTCTGACATCAGCCTCATGAATCTCATCTGCCAATTTGGGAGTCTGGGGTTCAATACACTGGACCTGGAGACCTGAAAACATGGCGTTAGCCCTGTTATGCTTCTGTGGTAACCCACTTGATCTGACACCCATTATTTCTGAGATGGAAGCAGAATAGAACTTGTGTACATTTTGCTTTCTCACTGCCATTGATTAGCTCTGTCGAAACAAGGGGCCGAGGTTTCTTTTCTTGTTTCAAATAGAAATACAAAAACTAAAGTCCTTTTTGCTGGTCAAAGCACTTTTTCGCAAGACTCAGTTCTTGAATTTCAGCTTTTCTTGACCCTGTTCCTTAAAAGTCTGTGTTGGTATAACATACTTCTCCTTCCAGCTTTTGCTCTAATTCTCAAAAAAATTTGAGTTATGTAAAGGATTCTCTACACATCTATACTGGTCCCTGAAAGTATTATGTCTCCTTTTAATTTTCAATACTAAGAGGTGCCTTTTATTGAGTGCAGATTATGGTGCAAGTCCTATGCTAAACCCTTTCAAAACTTTGATTACCATAACAACTCTACTATTTTTTCCCATTTTGCCTACAAACTGAAATTGAGAGACTTAAATAACTAGCCCAAGATCACACAATGAGCAAATACAGGGCCAACGCAAAATCCCCAGGTCTTCCTGACGCCAGCTAAAAATGTAACCACAGTATTTCTTCTTAAGAGCCTCCCAGCCCTTTGAGTGGTCTTTCTTCCGGGGGTTTTAAAGCCATGAAGACATATTTATTTTTTCCCCTGAACTCTTAAAAGAACTGCTTCCTAGAAGCCAGGGCAGGGCTTCCCAAAGGGTATTGAATGGAATTTTAATTTAAGAGAAGCTTCTAGAAAAGCAGATGTGGCAAAGGGCTGAATGTAATATGCTGGATCTCAGATTAGAGACTCAAAATGTTGGCATTTTAAAGACTCTGAGGAGGGCTATAGAGGACAAACAAATTGTTTTCATTTTGTAAGCCAACAACTTCTAGAACCCTCTTTTCACTTAACACCCAACAAAATCCCCTACAAGGCGATGGGGTCCCTCCCTCCGGAGATCACTGGCCAGGAGGCACTGCTCTGGCAGGGTAGGGGCTTTCCCCCCTCACCCGCCTCTGCCTAAGATGCACTCTCCCAAGGCCCTTCTACTCCATCAACCTCTTTGTCAGCTAGAATTAGGAGCAAGGATGAGTGTTTCTCATCATTTCCTTTACCCCAAGATAGCCGATGCTCAGGAGGCCTGACAGATGGTTATGCACTGCTCACCTTGCGCTCAGAGCCTGAGGCCAGGGACACTGAAGTTCCTGCATGTGATCACCGCTTGCCTTGGTGCCCAGTTTGTGACTTTTACCTGAAAAATGTCATCCTTTCCTTTTCCTGGGTAGGGCAAGCTGTAACAACTGCCATCATAGCATTTCTTTTGAGGTCCCCCCTCCCAACTATTCTGTTAAATTTTAGAGAGTCAAATAGTTCTATAAGGTTCATTACAATAGTTAGCAGTCTTCCCACCACCTCCTTTTAAGAGTTACCTATTGACTTCTCACTATGGAAGACCAGCTTTCAGGGCCCTTCCACCCCACTTCCCATCCCTCACCTTCCCAAGTGCACTGCAGGTTTGTCTGTGTCATTATTAAGTGTTTACACTATTATATTATGCCTATGCTATTTACAACTGAGTCATGTAGTATACTATGATTCCTCTTCCTTTCTGGTGCAACTTTCTATTTTCCTTAGATTTACTGGTTTGGTTTTTGATTATCACTAATTCAATGATCTACAGATAACTTTCCCAAGACGTTCAAATACTTCGAGTATTTATCAATATTATCTTTTTAAAGACATTTCTCCAGAGCATCCTGCCAAACTACTCCAATTCATATTGGTTGCCTTGCATTCTTGCAGCACAGCTGTGTCACGGGATCCCTCTTCGCCCTCACCCTGGTGAGTCCTCCAGGCTCTTCCTCACCCTGGAGCCTATTTCCTGTACCCTCTATCTTCCCTACTCATTTTTAAAAATTTTATTTATTTATTTTTAGAAAAAGGGGAAGGGAAGAAAGAGAGGGAGAGAAACATCAATTGGTTGCCTCTTAAACGCCTCCAATCAGGGACCTAGCCCACAACCCAGGCACGTACCTTGACCAGGAATCGAACCAGTGACCTTTCAGTTTGCTGGACGATGCCCAATCCACTCATTTAGGGCTTTTCCCCACTCATTTTGAGGGAGCATATACTCCAGTAGATTTTACTTTATTCTTCAGTGTGTTTCTCTTAGCCAAATGGTCCCTTCTATCCTGCCACCCTCTTGGGTTCCCAGGTCTTCTTTCCAGTTACTTTTTCCTGGGAATTGGCCCGCACTTCCTCTACTTTTATTCTCCTTTACAGACAGTATCAAGTGGTGAAGAAGCCTCAATCTAAAGTGAAACAACCCATGGTTCATATCGTGGCTCCGACACTTATTCTCAGTTTATTGACCCTAGATGAGTGCTAAGCCTTTATGCTCCAATTTGTAAAATGAGGACAATAGCAGCATACAACACAGGGCCTGGAACATGACAACGCTCAATGAATGCTGCCTACTTGGCCACAAAAACCTGTCTAGCCCAGGATTCCTCCTGTATTGGGAGCATCCACCAACGAGTGGTTTAATGGGACAGCTTAGAGACACACCTCAGTAATTCAGGAATTGATCTAAATCTTTACATTTATTTCTCCTTTACCACCTGTCTATGTAACATGTTCTATATTTACATTTCCCACTACATAAAGTGACTTTTTATGTATCCAAGACAGGCTCCTGATTTCAAGTACTGCATCTTTTACAGTACATGCCTCTGGTCACCCTGCCCACACTTTACAGACTGACAGAACCTTATCCATTTTCTTCTCCTCTTCAATCTGGAGAGACCAGGGTAGTGAGGAAAATTTTACATTTTTACATCTTAGCCCACAGGTATTGGTCATATTCTATCAATGGCAGCAGGTGTGGAAAGAAGGGGAACCTACCCACCAAGACTTCTCTTAGCTACCACACTCCCAGTATGCAATAGCCACACAATGTAGGGCCTTCTCTTTGGGGATGCACAGGAGCGGGAACCAGGGCATTAGGGTTGGCCACTAACTACTCAGAAATGAAGTGGGTTTGGCCTGCTGAGCCCAGGCCCGCATGGGAGATTATTCCTTTCCAATTGCTGATGAAAGCTCTGAACTTTCCAGAGAAAGAACCAATTGCAGGTCTGCCTTCAGGGTTGGACTGGAACAGGATAAGGGTGGGGATAAGGGCACCAGCTCACCTCCACAGTCATTGCAAAAGGCTTAATCACTTGGTCATTCTGAGAAATTCTCTGATGGGGACAATACCAGGAGTAAAAGGCAGGGCGCTGATAAACCAATAACCAAATGACTGAAAGGTTATTGGTAAACCAATAACTAAATGATGAAAAGCAGTATTTTCATTGAGACTATCCCAAGGATGGAATAGTGGGACGTGGTGTGGCCAAAGAAGACAGAGTGAGGAAACTTCCATTAAGACTAGGGGATTCTTTAACAAGGACCTCCTCTGGGCACCAAACCTCTATCCCCAGCCTGTGCTCTGACTTGAGCTGGCAGATAGGACCCAGCTCCCCAGCTTTCCTGAATGAGTCCCTTCTAGCCAAAGCCCTTGGCTTTCCATTTTCTGAGACACTGAGTCATTTCCTCTTTCCAGCTCTTACCTTTGAGCCTTCCTTTTCCCTTCTCTGGAGAAGTGACTCACTGCTGAAGTGTTGGGTGACAATGATATCAAGGATGAACGATAAAAATACTCCTGATTGTGCAACTTGGAGATGAGGGGATGTATTCTGGATGGAGAATTCAATGTGCTGGCTATGAATTCCCAAGGCTAGGGTGTTAACAATGGCCATAGTTTTATCGCTTTGGGGAAGTGGAGCAGAGAATGGAGTTCAAACAGAAATTCTCCAAGCTGGGTTTGCTGGGGAGACCCTTGTTGTGTCCTTTCAAACGTGTATTTCTGAGGGCACAGAAAGGCAGGCACTCAGCACGACAAACATGGGTCACAAAGGCCTGGGTCCTTCCTCAACTCTGCAAGGCCTGGCTGAGACCCTGAGAGCAGGCTTGTTTCTTTCCTGGGTTTCTCTCTAGTGAAAACCCACTGTACTTCTCCAGGGTGGGAGAGGTGAGGGAAGCCAATGTGACAATGCAGGCTCCAGGTTGGCTGCGACAATGATGCCACAGACCCCTTAGAACAGGGTTACTGAAGACCACTCTGCATATGAGAAGCAATAGCAACAGCCCAGCTATTTTCCCAGATGAACACTCACTTTCCTTAACCCAAATCACTGGATGCAAACTAGGTATTTTCTTCTCTGAAAGAATGTTCATGGGCCTCAACAATGAGCAAAATAAAAACACAATTTTCTCTAAAGGATGACTCCCTAGCTAGGTTACAAGCTATTCAAGATTCAGAAAGAGAGAGGTAGCAAAGTCACCCCATGCAAGAGGCCAAACAAATGGGAGCAGAGACATTAAAAAAAGTGCAGGCCCTCGCTGGTGGCACAGTGGATAAGGTGCTGACCTGCGAACCCAATGGTTGCTGGTTCAATTCCCAGCCGGGGCACATAACCAGGTTGTAAGCCAGGTCTCCAGCCAGACGTGTAGCTGGAGGCAGGTGAAAGGCAACCATACAGTGGTGTCTCTTTCCCTCTCTGCCTCTCTCCCTTCCTCTCTCTCTCTCTGAATATAATAAATAAAATCTTAAAAAAAAAAAAAAAAGTGCAGAGAAATGTATATGTGTGTATAATGTCTGTGCTGGCGGGAGGGTGCAGCTGAGGTCACAACAGAATTAAAAACCTTAATTCAGTACGAAATTAAGCAAAAAGAAAAAAAAGAACTTAAAAGCTATTGGTATAATTCCAGAAGAATGAGAAACCTGAATCAGCAGGGATGGTCAGTTTGCTTTTCATTTTTATTAAATAAAAATATTTTATTTATTTATTTTTAGAGAGGGGAAGGGAGGCAACCAACTACGTGTAGTTGCTCCTCACATGTCCCCAACTAGGGACCTGGCCCACAACCCAGGCATGTGCCCTAATTGGGAATTGAACTGGTGACCCTTTTGGTTAGCAGGCCTGGGCTAGTTTGCTTTTTAAAGGTGTCTCGACTACAAAGAGCTTTTCCTACAGTCAAAACCGTTCCCCGCCAATAGATGTATACACATCTGTGAGCCCTACCCCTCTGGTAGGGTACTCGACCCACAAAGCTCCTAAAAGGTCCCCCAGCCCCAGTCAGTGGGTCATTAGCGGAGGGAGGAGGTCCTGGACCACTCCTGCAGGTTCCCAGCATCAGAGAAATAGTTTATGGAAATGTAAACCTCCCCACATGATGCATTGGATACTGATGTTCTCCAACTCACTGCGGCAAGGATGGGGAGCTAAGGCCAGCCTCTGCAGAACATTACATGATTAGCCAGGCAACCTCAGACAGAGAAGATGCCAGCGATTCCCCACTCCAGGTCCGCACAAGTGTTGCCAGGTGCAGTCTTTAAGCCAGGCTCCCCTCCATGGCCCAAACTCACCTGGGCAGGCAGTGGAAGGAAGGCGCCAGACAAACCAAAGGAGGCTTTTCTCAACTGATCCTCTTGGGGAAAGCCAGATATAAATTTCATGGCTGGAATGCAGGGTTGTGAAATGCTGGAAGCAGCCCCAAAGAGGGCCAAGGACTCTCCTTCCGGGAAGGCGGTGGGTGGAGGGCTGGCAAGAGCTAGCAGGAGAGGAGCAGGTTGCCCAGAGGGGCCTGCTTTTCTCAGAAGCAAGAAGTGAAACTAAAGGAAGAAATTCCCAACCTCTGAGGTGGTGGAAGAGCCAGAGATAGTTTTTTGTTTGTTTGTTTCTGAACATGAAGAAAACAAGGCTTTGTGTCAAAAAAAAAAAAAAGTTGTTCTGGTATAAATGAGCCAATTATGACACAGCTCATTATTTCTGGGGTTTGTAAGCATGGGGCTGACAGCATGTCCTCTCTAGGGTTAAATATGCCCAGTAAGCTTCTAAGGCAGGGCTTTAGCCTTGTCCTTGATGTCATGTGAAAGGTCTCTATTCATGCTCGGACTAGCTGGATGAGGCCCATCAGTGAGGGTTATTACCACCTCAGAGACAGTCTTGCATGCCCCTCCCGGGGTCCCTAATTATGGGGTGAGGAGGACCACACACCAGGTTAATGGCCGATAAACTGCGGTAAGCTCCATCCTTTTCTAACCTTGGGCAAGTTCTCATTAGCCTCTTTGTACCTCAGTTTCCTCTTCTATAAGATTATCTACTTCACTGGCACAGTGGATAGGCACTGGCCTGCGAACCCAAAGGTCACTGGTTTGATTCCCAGCCAGGGCACATAACCAGGTTGCAAGCCAGGCAGGTCCGTAGCTGGAGGCAGGTGAAAGGCAACCATACATTGATGTCTCTCTCCCTCTCTGCTTCTCTCCCTGCCCCTCTCTCTGAAAATAATACATAAAATCTTAAAAAAAAAAAAAAAAAAAAAAAAAAGAATTATCTACTTCACAGAGTGACTGTGAGAATGAACTACATTCATGTGCTATAAAGCACTTGGAATGTCACTTGGCATGTACTAGGTACCATTAGTCGCCAGTGAGGTATGAAAAGAGCAAGTATCTGACTCTCCAAGTAGGCCACAGCCCAGCTACTAATGTCCTCGCCCCATCAGTTCCTCTTAACTGCAGCTTCCTCAGGCCACACTCAGTCCCTGAGGCCCCATGCATCAGAGTGCCCCAGCCCAGAAAGCCTGACTAAAGGAAAATCAGTTGTGTAGACACAATAAGGCCCATTTGCTTGTTCCCCCACAGGGAGAGGAGCAAACACTGGTGCCAGCACATTTGGGGTCGGTTTCTCAGTCACAGTCCATGTGGTTTATCTGAAATGGGGTCAAGTCCCAGGGTGGGAAGCATAGATATTACAACTGGGCTTGTATCTGAACTGAGTCCATTGTCATCGATCCTAAGATAATGGGGAGCTGGAGTCTTGAGAGACGTGAGGGGTGTGTTGGAAAACGTTCTTGGCAAAGGAGGAGGAACTGTTTCTCAACCAACTGCTAACAAATTAGTAACTGGCACCAAGAACCTCAGAGGAAATGTCCTGATTTCCTTCAAACTGCAGATCCTGGCACCTGGGAGACCTGACTAGGTACTTGAGCTGCAGGGAGCAGAGATACCCCAGAAGGCTGGCACCTCTGGTCTATTCCCGCCCATCTCTCTGTAGCTCAGCCAATTCAGGCCAAAGAGTAGAGGCTGCAGCCTCTGCCTTGTGTCCACAGATAGCCCATGGGCCAGGGCTGTTCATCTGCATCCAATAACCCAGAGCCCTGTGCCTTCTTGAGACGTCTGGGGCATAGCAGCTGGAAGTATGCCCAAGACAGGGAGTAAGATCTCAGACCTGTATCAGATATACAACAGAGGCAAGTGGGCTGTGTCTCCACCAGAGGCCCTGCCCTCCTGCCCAGAAACCCAGGCCTTTCATAGCTGGAAGGGCCCATCTCAGCTAAGACTGACCACAAGTTACAGGTGATCTGCTTGAGCCTTTAAGTCTTCAAGTACCTCCCAGCCTATTACCAGTGCCAATAGGGCCTAGCAGGAGAAGCCAAATTCAGGGCATAAGAAGAAGTGTGGTTCTGGACAGAGTCCAGATTCACAGGTGGAGCTTCCAGATGCCCCACGACCCAGCCTGGTTATCTGCTGCTGCCAAGGGAAGATCATGGTGGCTGAAGCCAGCTACTTTGAGGTGGCCGTGCAGGCTTCACTTGGCTCTTGCCGAGGAGCTCAATTCTCATAGCTTCTACATGATGAGCCTTCTTGGGCAGGCCTATCCCCAGAATAACCCTCCTGGTGTCACAATCTGTTTCTAGGTGGTAGCATTAACTTTAACCAGCGAGGCTTCCCTGTTCCAACCCTGTCAACTCCGTCCCCTGTTTGTTAAAATCCTAGGGCGTCTTCAGGGCCCATCTCATGTTCTTCCTCTTCTGAGAAGCCTTCCTTCACTACTACAGATCATGATGACTTTTTTTTTTTTTAAATTAAAAAAATTTTATTCATTATTTTTAGAGAGAAGGGCAGGGAGGAAGGAAGGAAGGGAGAGAAACATCAATGTATGGTTGCCTTTCACCTGCCTCCAGCTACGGTCCTGGCTGGAGACCTGGTTTGCAACCTGGTTTGCAACCTGGTTATGTACCTTGGCTGGGAATCGAACTCTGGGTTTGCAGGCCGGCGCCTTATCCACTGTGCTACACCAGCCAGGGGACTTTCTTTTTTTTGTAGTGTTTTAAACTACTACCACTTCTGGGCCTTGTGGATAAGCATCTGGAGTGAGAACTGAAAGAAGTTACTATTTCTAAAACACTGCACCTACAGCTGACTCACACCAATGAATGAAAGAATAAAATTGCTCATATGTCCCCAAAAGAGCCCACCCCTAGATGGACTGAGGGTCCTGGGCCTGCCACACAGCAAGTGTGTAGTAAGTTTTTAGAAGAAGGATGGATTACCCTGGTCTTGCAGGAGTGAGCTGCTTCCCCTTTAGTCCAGAGCACAGCAACTTCCTCCCTGGCAGGCAAGGTTCCTGCCCTGGCCTGCCAGCTCCCAGGTATTCCCTGCCAGCAGTTATTCCCTGAGTTGCCCTGGGATTAAGAGCAGAGTGGGGCACCCAGCTCCAGCCCTGCCCATCATCTGTCCCCTATCAGAGGAAAAGAGGTCAGCAGGAAACAGATCTGACCTCTCCGGTGGCCACCGTTTCTCCCAAGGGCTATGGAGGCCTCCCTGGACAGGCAGAGGCCTGTAAGGAACTTCCCTTCCCTGCCCTGGGCCCCATGAAAGGGAGGCAGGAAGAAGGGCCTCAGTAGCAGGCGTCTAGTATGGGGCTGGCTAGACAGGGAGGCCCCTGGGGTTGCAGCTATCAGCCGGAGACCAGGCTCCAGGAAGGAAGGAAGGGCAACTCTGGTCGAGGCCGAGATAAGGAGGGGAGTTGTGCTTAGCACAATGGGCTCTCACAAGGCTGGGAGGCCCCAACTCAGATTTTGCCCCAATTTGGCCTCCCATCTGCTCACACAGCCCATGTAAATATTTACTAATGTTTATATTCCTGCTTTGCTGGGTCCCCTCTGCGGCTCCTCTCTATGACCCACAGATCCGTGTTCCCCAGGCCCTCGGCCTGTCCAGCAAGGGCTGTCTGAGTTGTTCTCTCTCATGCAAGCCACAGAAATAGGCCCTTCAGGACAAAACTATCCCCTTGTCCCAGTCCCAGGACACTGCTGTCCAGAAGCTGTACTAACTCCCTCTGTGGATAGGAAACTTACGGGGCCCGGTCATGGGTGAGGCCATTCTGTCGCTGAGGGTTGATTGGTGGAAGGATGGGTTTGCTGTTGATCTCAAGTCCTCTCCTCAGGGTCTCCCGGATCTGCTCCGTGTCTGCAACAACACCACTAAGTTGTCTGGTGGCCTTTTGGGCTCCCAGCATCCCCCACCTTTGCCCTTGGAGCCTTGCTGAGGTAGGGGATGCTGGAAGCCCCACCCCAGCCAGGCTCCCCGGACATGCTGGGCAAAGGCCCCCACGAAGGTCTCTGGAGACATCCCTGTGAGATCTGACAGAGTGCAACATGAGGACACAGGGCTGATAAAGACCTCATGTGCTTAAGAAGTTTCTGGTCCAAAGACTGCCATTCTTGTGGAAGACGGGGGGCCGGGGTAGGGTTGGAAGTGGGCAGCTCTGGACTTCAGAAGGGCACCCTCCTCCAGGACAGGGCTCTTCTCCACTGTCCTTTCCCTTCCTGCTTTAACCTTAACACAGTTCCAGACAATGACTGCCAAGGCCTCTGCCACTGCCCAAGACCATCCACCGATTCTGCCCACTGACATGGGTGCCAGAAAGGGCTACAGGTGCCCTGCCACAAATGGTCAGGTGTCTCTTAGACAAGTTTCTGGGTGACCAGCTGGTATCTACTGAGGTCACCTTCCCACTTTGGCCCAGGATACCCTGTCTCTCCATGGGTCTGATAAGGGCCAGGAGGTAAGAGAGGAGTCCCTTGGGATTATTTCTTTGCAAGCTGCTCTGCTGATCTTTGGGTGAAAACTACTAGTCTGGTCCCCTACGTTGATATTTTGGTCAAAGACTAACTTCCTCAAACTGTAAACACATACAAAAATCAAATTAACATTGGTTGCTCAAATGATGGGCTTAGAGTGGATGATGGAGGTGATTAGTAACTTTTGTTTAACTTGTTACAGTAGCATGGGTTACTTTTATAATTCAAAAAATATCCAATAATGGTGCCGCTTTGGACAAGACTACGAATTCCTCCTTAAATTACCTCTTTTGTCAAAAGCAACTAATTCTAATAACGGTATATGTTCTTTTGGAACATCCCGTGGGCTTGGCACATCATTAGAACAAACAGGAAGGAAAGAAAGGAGACAAATATTTGTGCTAGGTGTTTAAGTTGTCATTGACGAAAAGAGAAGATCTTTCGTTATGTAGATATTTTATTCAGGACTATAGGTCTCTTATTCTGCAAAAAAATAAGAAAAAGCGGAGGAATAGAGAAAAGAAGTAGAAAAAGAGGCTATAAACACATATATTTGTAAGAGGTTGCTTTTCTTTTGGAGTTAGTTATGAATGCCCTTTGCTAAAAACCACAACTGTTTTTATAGCCAAGACCAACATGACGACCTTCCAACAAGAGAGCCATATCCTCCTTCTCTAAGGTCTTACCCAGAATGCAACAGGTACAGGGTCCCCTGCCCACAGCCCCTAACACTGCATCTGCAGGTCAGCAGGGCAGGGAGGTTTGCAAGTTGGCCTCACACTCAGGCCTCTCTTGTCTAAGGCCTGGGAGGGCCTAAGGCCAGTGTGATCCTTGGGTCTGGCATGGCTTTCAAGCCAGAGCTGGGCCCTGTGTCAATTCTGTGGGTGGCCGTGCTTGTTCTCTTATTCTTGGGTGGACTGTGGCCTTTTCCTGTAACTGTTCTATGGTTTCCACTCACCTCTATGACCTCAGACTGTAAGGGATAAGTCTAAAACACAATGGTCACTGCTGGTGGTGCATTTGAAATACACACAGGAAACACAGGAGAAATGGGTCAATAAAGCTCCCTTAATTTCACCTTGCTGGAAGACTTCACATGTTGTTTGAATTGTGCCAGGAACTAAACTATTGAATGGGCTGTTTGTATTAGAGACCCATCATATAGAAAACCAAGTCTGGAGAGAGGGAAAGAGAAGGCCAGCTCTGGCTCCCACCTTTGCCAGAGAGCCGCCGGGGTTGTGTGCCTACGCAGATGCTCCGGCTGTCTTCGTCGTCCTCGGGGGGCCGGCTCAGGTCATCCCAGGCACACTTGGCACTGACACCACTTAGATTGGAGCCGTCCGTCTCGATGCCTTTGTCAACTCTCTCCTGCTTGGAAAGAACCAAAGAGCCAGAGTTCCTTCAAGTAAACTGGGAGCTCGAGGGCAACACCACCTTTCTAGTATTAACTGAGCCCTGTTGGTGCCGAGTTCGGGACAAGTGCTAGAAGAACAGGGTCTCTAACCATGTTCTCCCTGGTTTCTAGCTCATGAAGTTTCTGCCAGCCACCAGGCACCTCCAGGGGAACGAGCCAGTAGGGGAAGCCAGGAAGAAAGACAATCCCAAGGGAAGCTTCCCTTTATCATCAACCTTTCAGGAACACCAACTTCACGACTGTTTCAGAACCTCTGCCCACCACAGGCTGGCCTGTGTTGCTGATGTGGTAGAGCCAGGAACCATTTCCCTGAGGAAAGGTACAGTTCTTCCTCTTCTCCCATCATCCAGGAAGAACCCCCATCACACCCCCAGTGGCTGCTACAGAAGGTGGAAGCTGGACAGAGGCAGGGAGGAGAGGCCAGGCCAGACCAACTTCTCCCTGGTTCCACATCTGCAGTTTCCTCTTCTAACAGCAGGGGGTGTGGTCACACAGAGAAGTGCCATCAGAGAGCAGAAAGGCAGGACTTCCTGCCTTGCTAACCTGTTTGGCAAAGGACTCTGGATGAAGTTTCTTTTACTTCCTGGAACACAATGGGGGCCTGGATGGCACTGGCCATCTGCAGACCCCACCAGAGGCTCCACTTTTGTGCGGGCCTTGGCGCTACTGAGTCCAAACATTCTTCAAATGGCCTCACCAAATGGCCTTGCAGAAGAGTTGTCCCCAAACACCCCGGAGATTTCTGGTAAAACATAGTTCTGTGATGCTGGACTTTGAATTAAGGATCATCTGAAAGGCTCTAGTAACAACCGTGTGGGCCAAATAAAGCTCCTGAGTGAGCGCCTCAACAGAAGTCGGCGCACTTCTGCCCTTGCCTCCACGGGCATCAAACTGGCTGCTGCTCGGCCAGGGAGCCTATCTGGGGAAGTACAATGTAAGCTTATGCTATTTCTAGAGACTGGGCCCTGCCCTGGATGCCTTCTTCTCATCAGTCACACCCTCATCCTCTCCAGTGCTACCACTAGCCCGGGCAAAGCTGGGATTCTGAGCAGGAACAGGGGCGGGCTGATGAAAGGGAGCAGCTCTGTGCTCCAGGCAGGAACATGTGGGCCCTCGTTGGCTTAGGGGAGAGTCTGAACTTTTCCCTTTCTAATAGACACCTGAGGCCCTTCACTGAAGCAAAGAGCTAAGGACACTTCTTGGCTCAAATAGCTAAGACCGCTTACTTTATAAGTGAAAACAAGAAAGAGTTAAGACTCAGAGGAGGTAAGGGAATAGTTTAGGCACACAGCTAGCCAGTGGTGGAGCTTGGGGCAAAGGCACAGGAGCTGGCTCTAAAGTGAACCACTGGTGAGCAGGCCCCGGGATGGCAAACGTGGGTGCGGAGAAGTTCCCACTGGCACACAGAGCCACCAGGAAAGAAAGCTGACTTTCTCACCAAGGTCCGCCTGCTTGCTTTTAAAGACCACTAGGTGTTCTTGGTCCTGATGGCTGGTCTCAGGGGAGCCTAAAGATTAGGAAGAGAACCATTCTTGGCATGCAGAGAAAGGACAGGCTGCTTACCCTACTAGTTCAAAGGACCAGGTTCTTTCTCAATACTTGGCACTTATCACAGAAGCAAAACAACAACCCACAGTGTCCCAGGCTGGATCCCAGTGTGGCTGAGGAACAAGGGCTTAGGGGACGTACCCTTGGTGGTTCCTGGTTCTTGCATAAGCAGAAGCTACAAAGAAACCAAGTTTAAAGTGGAGACAACAGAGGAACCTGGCAGCAATTTGAAAACTTCAGTGTTAAAGGCACTAGGAAAATAGAGGAGCATCATCTATGGATGAGTAGGGCTTTTACCCAAGAACTCAGAGGTCTACAGTGAAGAATGCAGGAAATGCTGGATATGTTTCTACCTGCTGTCTCCTCCCTGCCACCTCTGTCCCTCCTAGAGGACATGTAACTCCTGGCAGCTGCCTGTGGCCTACCAGATTTTTATAGAGGCATAAGAGATGGTATGGTGGTGGCAGTGGTGGGGAAGGCAGACAGTAGAGGCAGACGCATGCCAGGAACATTATTAGCTGTCTGCTGCTCCTGCTTCATAAGCAGCCTGTAAGAAAGGAAATTATGCTCTATGTGATTTTCAAAATCCAGCTGCATGCAAAAATAGTGCTTCTTCTAAAAAACCAAAGACGACACCGAAACTATACAGCTGGGCCACGTGGGTGGGCAACTGCAGGCACGTATGTATAAACACTTCCTTTATACATCAAGAAATGCCAGCCTACCTGGGGAAGGAGCTTGGTGTCTGACTGCTCAAGAAGGAAATGTATCTCAACAGGGTATAAGATCCTTAGACCAATTAGGCCTCCCCACTGCTGCTGGGCTGTACAGGTTACATCACCCATTCTGTCTGTTACAGGGCAGTGGTGGCAGTAATGGGATGGCTCCCTGAAAGACAGTCTGTATTCTTTACAGAAGGGGAAGTGGGAAGGTGAATACTGGGAAGCAATACCCACACTACATTGATTTAGTTGCTGGTGAACTTATTTTAAGTCAGGTTTATTGATATATGGTTTGCATATAATAAAATTATTATTTTTAAATGCAGAAGTACATGTGTCTGAGACCACTTTTCCTGGCCTGAAATCTCTGTTCCCTCCTGCGCTCTGCAGAACTCAGGGGACAAGTTCCAAATCATGCCATATTTCTACTCACTCACAAATAAAGCTCCTCCGTTTTCCCAGGATGAAAGCAGTGTTATTTGGAAGAGGCCTAGGCACAGTGTGCTAGAAAGGTTTTCCTCACTCAAGACATACTTGCAGGTGTGGATCGATCTCAAATATGGTCTCTCCCCTCCGCATGTCAGTTATCAGCCAGGGGCCGCCAGCGCTGTGGACAAAGAAAGGGGGCAGGAGGGTCTGGGCTGGGCCTACAGCCTGCCCTGTTTGCTGCCCCAGAACACAAGGGAGTGGTTAGTGGTCAGGGGCCATCAGGGAGTGAGTTGTCAGGAAGCCCTGATGTGAAAAACCAGTGCCTGAACAGCAATGTAAGGGAAAACCCACACGTGAGGGAGGGAGTGCCACCCCCAGGCCTGGGAAGCCAGGCACCCATCCTTAGGGAGGGGACATACTCACATGGGCACCGTCCGTAACAGCTCCAAGATGCCCTGCCCGTTCCATTGCTGGGCTGCATGGAGCTCCTCAGTGCAGACGCCCACAATCTGAGATCCAGGGACAAGATGCCATTGTGTGCTGATGGCCATTCCTCCCACCCATCTAGAAGGTCAGCCACCCAGGCTCTGTCAGTGTCATCTCAAGTAATGGGACTACAAGCAGGATCTGTACTCAGGTTCTGGTGCATCCGGAATGGGATGGTTCCCTTAGGAGGGAACAGCTGCCTGGCCTGAGTCTAGATGGGTCCACAGGTGGGGCACTGAGGTCTGATTCTTGTCCTGTTGTGATAGGCCAGGTGTCTGGTGACACAAAGTCTAGCCCTAGACTTTGGAGGGAAAATCAGGACCCTGCCAACTCAGGATGGGTCCTGAGCCCATGTCCATAGAAGCAGAGGAGGTCCAGGGAGATGCTCCTGCCCAGTCTAGGATTATGGGGAATGTAAACAGGAGACTGTGAGACTGTTTATGCTCAAAATGACAACCAAAGGGCCCACCAGCTGGCAGAAAAGCTCTCTTCCTTATCAGGGGCTGAGCCTTTAGTAATTTCAAGGGCAACAACTGAATCTTCACACAGGCCCCATCCCCAGCTGGCGAGGATACATGCCTGTAAGCTGCACTCCAGCTGGGGTTCCCATGCCTTGTGGCTGCCTGGGTCTTAACTAGTTCATAGAAATCCCCTCTGTTACCCCTCAGCTACAACCATTCTCTCCTACCCAAATGGCCCCCTCCCTTTCCCCCTTTCTCCCATCTCAGCAGGTTACATCAGACCATCTGATTTAGCCTGACAAACCACCAGAGAAGACCACAGGACTCTCCCATTCCCTTCACTTCCCTTACCCAAACCCTCATGTCCTCCCAGGACTTTTTCCACAGGAAAGGTGCAAGCCCCTGTCCAACCTGTGCCTCACCTGGAGGAAGGTAACTACCCCAAAGGGTGTCTGCACAGGTTGCATCTGCGGATCCTCTGTCAGCAGCATGTGCTGAATTCTTGACTCACTGTTATCCAAAGGGCTGTGCCAAGACACGTGGTCCCCACTGCAGAAGGTGTTTTCTGTGGGAGAGACAGGAGGATCCTTGGTATTTGAGGCCCTGCATCCGGACCTACATAGAACTCAACCCGGGATCTGGGAAGCCCCGGCTGGTAGGCTGCCTAGGCTTCCAAGGTAGCCCCTGTGAAGGAGGGGAAACATTCAAGCAGATGACAGCAAAGAGTGTGGGTACTTCCTCCAAATCCAGTGTGTTCCTACTGGCCGATTCTGCCAGACTTCCACAGAAAAGGACAGGCTGCTAGTGTGCGCGCTCGCTCTGCTGGCAAGTCCAAAGCCTTCTGGCATCTGCGCCGCTTTGCTAGCTCCTTCACTTGTTTGAGGTGGGGGATGGGGTGGGGTGGAGTAGGGAGACATGATTGGGCCTACCAAGAAAGAATAAAGTGCCTTATTGTGGGGCCACCTGAACCCAGTCCACAGGGAGACAGGGGACAGTGAAAGGCTTTCACCTTGGAAAAACAGACCAGGGTTTATGTATTGCTGAAACTGCTCAGAAGAGAACCCTAACCTTGCAGGGCCTTTGAGATCTGTCAGCAGTTTCCCCTAAGCAGAAAGGGATCAGATCCTCAGAGAGGAACACCGAGGGCCTGAATTAAATCAGGTTTGAACTGTGCCTCACACACCTTGGCACAGACCTCAGCCTGATGGCTATGCCCATCAGGACAGACACTGTGCCCAGGCTGCCCAACAGAAACATGCAAATGCGGCCACCTCATAGCCCTATCACTGAACTTCCCAGGTCCACTACTTAAGAGAAATTTAAAGTGGCATAAGCACAAGAAAGAAACCACCACGTGGTACATGGAGTCTTCCACCCCCCAACCCTTATCTCAGGTGCCCTTCTAAAGGACTCTGCAATTAACAGCCTATATACATCTATAGGTTCTCTCTCTCTCTCTCTCTCTCTCTCTCTCTCTCTCTGTGTCTCTCTGTCTTCTAATATATATATGATAGCACAGTGTTCTGTACATTTCATGTATCTTGGAATCATTTCACACAGAAGGCTACCTTATTGTTTAAATGGCTGTATGGGTAGTTCACTGTGGTTTAGCATATAAGATCTGGGGATCTCAACAGCTGATATCCCTTCACTTTCTTTTCTTAAAGATTCAATTTATTTTATTTTTAGAGAAGGAGAAGGGGAAGGAGAAAGAGAGGGGGAGAAACATCATTGTGTGGTTGCCTCTCACAGCCCCCAAATGGGGACCTGGCCTGCAACCCAGGCATGTGCCCTGACTGGAAATCGAACCAGCAACCCTTTGGTTCGTAGGCCCCTGCTCAATCCACTGAGCCACACCAGCCAGGGCTGTCCCTTCACTTTTTATCAATATTTGAAGCAAGGCAGAAAACACACACACACACACACACACACACACTGGCCTGAAGGTCTGTGAAAGCTTCTGCTCTCACTTATCTTGGAGTGAATTGGTGTGAATACTAACTTCCTCTGGTGTCAGGTGAAGTTTCACACTACTTTTCTAAAAAATTATGGGTCCTAACCTCAAAAGCACTGATTTAGGAGGGAGAAGAAAGACTTGTTCCTCTAAGAAACATGGAATAATAAAGGGAAGAGAGGGCACTGCTCCAGGCAGAGCCAACTAGAAAACCCCAAATCTACAAACTCCTGCTGAACCTACTCTTCCCAGATTCCCTCTTCTTTTACAGAAATACATGTCTATTAGTAGTTTGCATTATTTACAAGTTAGAAACAATGCCACAAATAAAAAGGTTGAATTTGTAATTAAAAGCTTCCTTCACAATAAAAGATCCAGGCCCAGATGTCTTCACTAGTAAATTCTATCAAACATTTAGAGAAGAATTGGTGCCAATTTTTCACAAACTAGTCCAAAAAAAGAAAAGAAAGAAAGAAAAATCAAAGAAGAGGTAACACTTCACAATTAATTCTATGATGTCATTATTATCCTGATATCAAAATCAGACAAAAGCACTGCAAGAAAAGAAAGCTATAAATTAATAGCCCTGATGCACAGACACAAAACTCTTCAACAAAACATAGGCAAGCTGAACACAGCAACATACAAGAAGGGTTATACACGATGACCAAGTGGGATTTAACCCAGAAAGAAATGTAGATTGATGTAACATAAGAAAAATCAATGAAATATACTGTGTCAATAGAATAAAGGTTTAAAAGAAATACATGATCAGCTCAATAGACAGAGAGAAAGCATTTGGCAAAATCCAATACTCTTTCATGATAAAAAATACTTAAACTAGGGATAGGAATTTCCTCAATCTGTTAAAGGGCATCTATGAAAAACCTACAACTGACATCATACTTGATGGTGAAAGACTGAATTATTTCCCTCAGGAATAAGATAGAGATTTCCATTCATACCACTCTTATTCAACATTGTATTAGAGGTTCTAACCAGGGCAATTGGACAAATAAATAAATAAACAAAAGAAATGAAAATCTAGGTTGCTTGGCAAAGAAATAAAATTATTTGTATTTGGCGATGACATTATCTTACATGTAGAAAGTGCTGACTCAGTGGATTGAGTGCGGCTTGTGAACCAAAAAGGTCGTGGTTCAATTCTCAGTCAGGGCACAAGACTGGGTTGCAGGCCAGGTCCCCAGTTGGGGGTGTGTGAGAGGCAACCAAATGATTATCTCTTGCACATCAACATTTCTCTCCCTCTCTTTCTCCCTTCCTTCCCCTCTCTCTAAAAATAAACAAGTAAAACATTAAAAAAAAAATGTCAGCTGCCTTTTTGGCAGAAATTCACAACATAGGTGATCCTAAAATTCACATGAAAATGTAAGAAATGCCGAACAGTGAAAATAATCTTGAAAAAGACAGAGATGAAAGACTTAATCTTTCCAATTTCAAAACTTGCTACAAAGCTACAGTTATCAAGACAGTGTGGTACATTGGCATAATGTAACAGAATTTAGAGTACAAAAATAAACCCTCACATTTATAGCCAATTAATTTGTGATGAGAGAGTCAACCCAATTCAATCTAGGAAGAATAGTCTTTTCAGCAAACAGTGCTGAAACATCTGGATACCCACATACAAGAGAATCAAGTTGGAACACTTTCTTACATTATAACCATAAATTAACTCAAAATGACTCATAGGCATAACTATAATAGCTAAAATTATAAAACTCTTAGAAGAAATGTAGGAGTAAATCTTCTAGCCTTAGATTAGGCAATGGTTTCTTAAATAGATTCCAAAAGCATAAGCAACAAATAAATTGGACTTCGTTAAAATTAAAACCTTTTGTGTTGCAAACAGTACCATCAAGAAAATGAACAGAAATGCAAATCAGAGCCCTGGCTGGTGGCTTAGTGGATAGGTGCCGGCCTGCGAACCTAAGGGTGGCTGGTTCCATTACCCAGTCAGGGTACATAACCAGGTTGCAAACCAGGTCGCCAGCCAGGTCCATAGCTGGAAGCAGGTGAACTATACATTGATGTCTCTCTCCCTCTCTGCCTCTGTCCCTTCCCCTCTCTCTGAAAATAATAAATAAAATCTTTAAAAAACAAAACAAAACAAAACATGATGCATCTACACAATTATCATTTGGCAACAAAAATAAATGAAGTACTGATACTGTACTTCATGAACCTTAAAAACATGATGCTTAACTGAAAGAAGCCAGTCGCAAAAGGCCATATGTGATGCCATTAACATAAAATATCCAGGAGAGGTGAATCTATGCAGACACATTAGCGGTCGCCTAAGGCAGGGATGGTCAGGGAGGAATGGGGAGTGACTGGTATGAGTCTGTTTTCTGGGGTGATGAAAATGCTCTAGGGTTCATTGTGGTGATGGTTGCACAACTGGGAACAACATGATATGTGATTTATATCTCAATAAAAATGTTAAGAAGAAAGAGGGCAAAGGGAGGAATCTGGAGGAAAGGCAAAGTGCATGAAGCAAGGCCAAGACCCTGGATTCCTTGTTGCCACCCCCCAGGGGAAGCAGCCCAGACTGGGAGGAGCCTGGCACAGAATGCCTAAACATCACAGCATATTATAGGTCTATATGACCTGAACAGTCACCTTGACCAACATTTCCATTTTCTACAAATGAGGCAATGATTCTCGAGACTGCCCAAGATCCTGGGGCAAGTCAGTGATGATGGGCACAGTGTAACATTTTCCAAACTTTTGAGTCATCCATAACACTGCCAGGAAGTTTAACATATGGCTGTGTACCACCTGTACTATTATCTACCTGTATCTCCCCCCTAAAATTGACTTACTTTTTAAAACCTAAACAAACTTTATTTATTTTTAAAGATTTTATTATTTCCAGAGAGAGGGGTAGGGAGAGAGGCAGAGGAGAGAGACATCAAGGTGTGGTTGCCTTTCACCTGCCTCCAGCTATGGATCTGGTTGGAGACCTGGCTAGCAACCTGGTTATGTGCCCTGGCTGGGAATCGAACCAGCGACCTTTGGATTTGCAGGCCAGCGTCTTATCCACTGTCCCACCAGCCAGGGCTAAACAAACTTACTTTAAATGGAAACTTCCTATCACAACACTAAATAGGGAAAATCAGTGTTGCTTACATAAAGTAGAAAATAATTTTATAACTTCAAAATAATTGAATGAGAACAAAATATTTAAAATCTCTAATAGATACTGCTACTTACCTAACATTATAAAAATGGAAATGAACAAGGGTTAAAGAGAGGCTAAAGGTTTAAAGTGCATCATATCAAACCAACAAAATCAGCAGGGTTGAGTCAGAGTTCTGAAGATGGAAGAAGAGTCCTCACTATTCCTGTTATTGAATGCCATGTCCAGTGACCACCTCAATCTCCCGTTGGCTTTGGCAAATTATGGCACTGTGGTTAATGTTGCAGCTGAGAGAGCCCTGTTCCTATTTACCTCTGCCCTTTAACTAGTTGTGACCCAGGACAACTTGTACAACCACAACTTCTGTACCTGTTTCCTCATCCGTAAGCAGGAAACAGCAGGCCTACTCAGTGTGTTCTCCATTGTCGCTCATTATTATTATTCTGGTTCTAGAATACAGGACAGCTACTGCCACCCAGGTCCTAACCGCTTTCCCAGGAAACATGATCAGCCACAGAGCCTGTAGCTAACCACAGGTGCCAGTAGGTGGCACTATCACGCCTGGTTTAAGAAAGAGAAGGGCCAGTTCCCTCCTCCCCTGGTACTCCAGGGTCTAGCTGATCTCTGGTCTGTAGAAATATAGCCCAAACCTGGAAGGAACTTAGGCAGGGGAAAACCTGAAAAGGTTTGAAGCCATGACCTTTTATTAGCCAGAATCGACATTTACTCATATAATTTGTGTAAACCTAAACTGTTTAAATGAAGAATGACCAAAAGGTACACTTAATTTGGGAAGAAGTGCAATTTAGGCAGCTGGGAGGGGTGACCCTGAGGCAGGAAAGGGAGACAGACCCAGCTGCTGCTCTGGAACCAACACATCTACCCGAATGCAGATGGTCGAGATCAGGTAAAATGTACTAGTGAGTTAAAGAGGGTGGGGTGGGGAGGAGAAAGCATAAGTACTCACAGAAAGGTTGAGAGAGCAGGACGTGAACAACCTTCCAGGCTGGGGCAGGGTTTACTTCCCTCACTCTGCCTAGACTTACTAGCTCTGCTGAGGCCAAGAAAGTCTGTCTTAACAATGAAAGCGCCTTGGTCACAGTTTTCAAGCCTGGGACAAAGCCACAAAGGGCTCATTCTTGAGTCCAGTCCGGTCTTTATTTCTGGATGCTCAGCCCCATTCTGTGTGGAGCCACCGGGAGTCGGCACTCAGGCCCCAGTGCCCACCCCAGGAAACGCTCAGCCCACTGAGAGGGTTTTCAAATGCTAATGATGCCCTGTGAGGAGGCCCTGCGGTGGTTAGAGGAGCTCCCCCTCTTCTTAACCTCTCTGGCTTTCTGAAGTGTCCTAACCAAGAAATTAGGACTTAAGTCTCAGGGACCCCAACCCAAACCAAGCAGCAGAGGGGCCCTCTAGGGTCTGAAGGCAGGCCATTTCAGGTGAGGCCATGGTCCTCTTCTCTGAGCTCTGCTTCCAGCTACCATGAGAAACCTCCCTCAGCTCTGGTCTGCTGCCGGGCAAAGGGGAAATACCACTCCAGGATGGGAAAAAGTCCATCTGCTAGCACAGTTCTGTCCTGGCTTCACTGACAAAAAGGTTTCCGTACTCTATGTCTCTCTCCCCATTAACAAACAGCTTCCTGGCAAGAACCCTTAGAAGTTAGGTGATGGTGGTGTTTGGAGTGCAGATTCCAACTGGTCCCTCAAATTGACCCTACCCCACATCCCAAACATCCAACTTTAGTTATGATAGTTTCAAGTTGGGCTGTGCCAGATATAATAAGTTAGCAATATCTAGTGAAATATGTTGCAGAAGAAAATGGCTACTGTTTGCAAAATAATTAGTGTTGCCTTTTAAATACTGAGAAACAAATATATTCTTTTAGGAATTCTTAATTCACTCCAACTCTGGAGAATGACTGTCTCCTTTCTGGGTGAAAGTACAGTCCCAGTGATGTTCTACACAATCACTCAAAAAGCAGTGCCAACCCATTCCCATCACCCATGCCCCATCTGAGTGGACAAAATTGATATGCCTGGTCTGAGGAGAGCAGGTTAATGCGGTCTTTTGGAGCCCCAAAGAGTGGCTTTCTCATGGCTGAAGCTGGGAGCTGGGTGTCAAAAACCCTGCTGAATGTGCTGGGGTAAGTTACATGATTTCTGAGAACAGAGGGCGGGGGCAGGAAACCCAGGGGGAATTGTGTCAGGTATCAAATAAGTGGCTGCTCTGCAAGGGGTGTTTTAGGAAGGCCAGGAAAATAGGAGGTGGCCCAAAGTAGGCTGACAGACTGAAGTCTGTCAACCTTTGAGGCCAAATTTCTGAAAAATGGGATAACCATCAGTCTCTCAAGAAACAGTCTTCATCTTTCCTGCCTTCTTGGTACTCACAAATTACTACATAAAGACAGAGCAGGTTCCTAGGAGGGCTTAGCCACATATGCCACATATGCCTGACATACCCTCAGCAACATGGACCTCTGATAAGGAAGAGCAGGTAGCCTGCCCTCTTGTCTCCGAAAAGTTCCAGGATGAAATCAACACACAGTAAGAGAATGTGACAACTGCCTGGCCCCACCCACCTTCCTAAGAAGATCCAAGCTACTGGGCAGCCACTGTGAGCCGCTTGGTGGAGCTGGGCCCAGAGAAGGCTTCCTCTGCTATTGGAAGAGAATCCCTTAAAACCTAGGAAAGGCCCTGTAGCTAAAATACTTACAGAAGCAGAAACACAAGTCTTCATAGGCCCAGGCAGCCTCATGACCTCACAGTGAGAGGAGAAGACAACCTGGAGGCTTTGCTAAATGGACCAGCTCTGGCTGAGGCCAGGGAGGGGATAAAGTTCAAAGTCAGCCCTGTTGGCCTCTGCCCAGCTCAGATGCTTCTAATTGGGGCCCCTTTGTCTGCCTTTGCCCACCCTGGGTCCCTCACATAATCCTATGCTAATTTCTAAAGCCCAGGGGCTTTCTCCTGGCTCTAGGCCAAGCCATGGGGAAGGAAGTGAGGCTGTGTGCATCTAATCTATTTGTTTCTTAGTACATTTCCAAAAATTAAGACATCATAGGATATAGGACAGCCTGATGTCACTGCTCATTCTGGGAAGGAGGTGACCCCAGGCACTACAAGGGCACCGCCCTCACTGTCCAAGCACCCTAAGTCCCAGAGCCTCCTCCAGGCTCCCACCTCCTCCTGACAGCACCCACCAAAGGAAGGCCACTGACCCTCTTCTCACTGGGGAAGATCTTTCCCTGGTAATACCAGCTCTTCTCCCTCTAGGAATCCAAGTAAAGCTGAGTGCTTCCCTGCCTACCCACCCCTACTCCCCACCCCATCCCCAAGCCACAGTCAGAGCCTTGCAGCAGTGGTGAGGCAAGACCTCCCCTAGAAACACTAAGAGCAGTTAAGAGCAATGACACATGCACATTATACGAGAGTAAGAAAGAACTACGTCCTAGGTAACTGCCCTTTACCATCTGAGTGCTGCAAGGAGAGGATGTGAGTGGGAGGGATGCTCTGGAGCTCGGAGGCTTCAGCTGCACACAACAGTGGAACTGGCACCCCTGCTCTTCTCCACCCACGCCTGCAGACACGGCGCTTGCGGAGGGCGAGACCCGAGAAGCATAACCTCACAAACGCCCACCGTGGGGCTTCAAGTCAAACTCCTCCTAAGGAAGGCCAATGCAGAGCCCTTCTTTAAGGATACAAAAATAACAAGAAAACCAGCCATGTAGGGGAGAGGGAGAGAAACAAACTCTGTAGGTGTGTGATGAGCTTTTGCGGCTAGCAGGCAAAGCTCTTCGTAGCTGGATGGTGGCCAGCCGCACAGTGTTTCCAACCTGGTCAAGTGATGGAAGCAAGCGTTCCTGCTCTCCCCCCACTCCCGCTCCCCCGCCAACTTTTTAAAGTTCTGAATGCAGTTTTGTGACTTGAAAAGTGAATTGGAATGTTTCATTCAAGACCATCTCTCAACTAATTCTGTCTGATAGTAATTTGGCTAAATGTGGCTGCAAGACACTGTGTGGGAAATAGATGTGCCGTACTACTTGATTAAATTAAAAAAGCCGGAGAAGACAAGTTCGTTCTTACAAAACTGAAAGGAAACATTCAGAATATTCTTTCTAGGTTTTGCCTAGAATCAAAGGAATCGCTAAGGATTAGAAGGCTAGTCAGAGGAGACTCCAAATTGTTTCCCTATGTATATTCTCAAACCCTCTGGCTCTCTAGCTTCCTTACTCTCCCTCAAAGCCACAATCATAAAGGCAAATAGTGGAGTATTGGAAAATCCCCTTCTAAGCACAGAAACTCAGCACACTGGAATATGGTTACAGCAGGGTAGGCGGAGGCTGCTGGACTGCTGGAGGCCCTGAGGATCCTCACCCCAAAGCGAGTCTCTGGGGGCTACAGACTTTTCAGGACTGGCTCAGTCAGTGGCTGGCAATGGTGTAGTTTCCCCGGAAACAGACTGTGGACCCAGACACGCACCTTGTGCCTGTGTACGCAGGGCCATGGCAGGACAAGTTCATTCCCCAGAGGTGTGAGCAACCTTCACTGCAAAGCTCAGCAGGGGTTTACCCACCACAGCCTGTAGCCATCACAAGTCAAGCCCTGTTCACTCATTCATGATGTGCCACAGCCTTCTGTAAGGAATATGGGTCCTTGCTCACTATTTTGAGAGAGCCTTGTCTGCTAGGTTGCCAGATGCTTTCACTGTTCTCTTAAAGCAACTCCATCTGTTTAGATACCTGCCGGGATGGAGAGGAAGGGTCTTTGGCCAAGAGGCTTGTAACTGGGCAAAACCTGCCCTTGCTACTCCCATTTTCCTTGCTGGGCACTAAGGGCTACCATGTACACACAGGTTGGATTCTAAGCCTCTTTGTTCTTACAGCCAAAGTGACGGAGGAGATTTTAATCCTGCAGTCCCCTTATACATTTCACCACCCCTCCTCTGGCCCCAAATGTCAGGAGATCCTTTGAAGCTTTAAAATCAAGCATATGCTTCTACCCCTTTCATCTTTTTCCTGAAGAGCCTAGTTAAATGTACAATGAAAATCTATGTAGCTGCCAGACACATGTAAAACTAGCAGTCACTCTGGAGGGCCACATGGCAGAATCTATTAACATAAAAGGTACATTCCCTGTGATCTAATCATTCTACTTCTTTTTTTCTTTTTAAGTATTTTGAAAATTAATTATTATTATTTTTAAAAGATTTTATTTATTACTTTTAGAGGGGAAGGGAGAAGGGCAGAGAGGGAGAAAGACATCAATGTATAGTTGCCTTTCACCTGCCTCCAGCTATGGACCTGGCTGGAGACCTGGCTTGACAACCTGATTATGTGCCCTGGCTGGGGAATCGAACCAACAACCTTTGGGTTCGTAGGCAGGTGCCTTATCTACTGTGCCAGCAGCCACTGCCTTAATCATTCTACTTCTTAGTGTGCATTCCAGAACAAAACACTTCCACAAGGAGGAATGAACAAGGGTGCTCACAGCATCTATGCACTGTTGGCAACAGTGGAAAAATGGAACCAACCTAAAAGTATGGCTAAATTATGGCCTATTCATATTACAAAATCACAAGCAGCAGCAAAAAGAATTAGACATATTTTTATATACTGACACAAAAAGATTTCTAAGACACACTGCAGGGAGGTAGAAGGTTGGTGGGCTGTTGGAGCAAATTAAAAAAAAAAAAATCCAACTGGGAAGAGGTGTACAATTTTACTTACATTAAAGAAGGGACAAAGAAAAACCTAAAACATTCCTATAGGTACCTAGAAGAAGGTGAATATATAGAAGGAAGGCTTGGATGGTTGCAAGGACTCACACCTAAAGATGAAGTGGTTCCCTTAGGGAGAAGCCCTACAATTAAAAAATTAGGGGAACCCTTCATTGATACCTCTGAAGTGCAGCAGGAACCCCTTTAGCAGCTTCTGCAGCCGTCACACAGGCCACTGAGCTATTCACTCTGAGATCAGTATGAGGGCATAAACAAGCCAGCTTCTAGGGGACCATCCCTGGCTCACACTTAAAATGTACCCAGTAGCAGTTGCACCAGCTTAACTTTTACATTCCTGAACAAATGCCCCCACCTTCTCCTAAGTTAACGAGACTAATTAATGATGCTAGTCCTCTTGCCACAGAGTTCAAATTTTCCCCATTTCTTTATTTTTCTTCTTCTCTCAGTGGTTATGGTAAGTTACATAAAGCCAATCCCCTTTCTCTCCCTTGCAATATTTGTTCTTAGTCTTATTTCTGTATACTGCACATTTAAAAAAATTTATTTTAAAAAATATTTTATTATTTCCAGAGAGAGAGGAGAAGGGAGAGAGGCAGAGAGGGAGGGAGAGAGATATCAATGTATGGTTGCCTTTCACCTGTCTCCAGCTATGGACCTGGTTGGAGACCTGGCTTGTAACCTGATTCTGTGCCCTGGCTGGGAGTCAAACCAGCAACCTTTGGGTTTGCAGGTCAGCACCTTATCCCTGAGCCACCAACCACAGCCTGCACATTATTTTTTACTAGCACTCTGAGCATTTTTACTGCTTTGCAGCTCAGGATTAACACTGCCCTTACAGTATTTAAAACCTAAGATCAAAATAGTAGACACATCTGTAGGCCAACAACTGGATAGGCCCAGGTGAAGATATCACATCTACCTGCTTTTCCATTTGTTGGGAGGCAGAAGCAGAGCTGATGCACTTTTGCAGTGCAGCAAAGCTGCATTTGTATCTATGAACATTCCCAAGTCAAAGAAACTGAGCATAGCCCACATTTTGCCTAAATTCTAAAGAGGAAGGGCATCTTGTCCCCACAGAAGTCAGGAAATCAGGAAGAACACTGCCCTAGGATAAACTTTTTTGCCCTGTTGTCGTTTTGTGCTTATTCGCTGAGTAGAGAGAGTTGTGTTCCTTGCACTTACAGGCTAGAGAGATGCAGACAAAACAAGGATCTTTGTTTTTCTTTCAGGAGAGTGGATGATGAGACCAGAATGTGGCTCTGGCACTTCTCAGAAGAACCTGGTTCTGCCCTGGCCCTACGTGCATAAAGCATTTGGTTTCCAATTAGTATGAAGAGAGAAACCTTAGGGAGACAGGTAAGAAGTTAAGTAGATCAAAAAAGAAATTATTAGCTCAAATGCTGTCCTCATTACAGAAAACATGTCTCTCTTCATCCAGATTGCAAGTTCAGACATAACCAAGAGTGAAACTGGGACCAATGACTGGAGGGTCTGGGGTGGAGCTCAGGATTTCACCCCAGCCTTCTCTGGGAGAGGCCACTGTTATGTGAGTCACTAGATCCAGCCTGGCAGCAGGGAAAAACTGGATAAAACAATCAAACCAAGCCCTGGCTGATGGCTCAGTGGATTGGTGCTGGCCTGTGAACCCAAAGGTCCGTTGGTTCAATTCCCTAGTCAGGGCACATAACCAAATTGCAAGCCAGGTCCCCAGCCAGGTCCTTAATTGAAGGCAGGTGAAAGGCAACCATACATTGATGCTTCTCTCCCTTTCTTCCCTGTTCCCTGCCCTTCTCTCTAAAAATAATAAATAAAATCTTAAAAACAAAACAAAACCAAAACAATCAAACCAAACCAACAAATGTCAATCTTTCTTCCCAGCCATACTGACAGAATCTGAGGAGAAAGGAAAGCATGTGGTATAGAGGAACCTGAGCACTGGAGAACCTGGCTTCCAAAGAATTCCTTTTCATCTAATCCACTAGGCCCTGGCCAGCCCTCCATGTGGCACTGTAGTTCAAGCTTCTCCAAAGCACATTTTTTTAAAAAATTGTTTTTTTCACTCCTGGTCTGAGGCTTAGGCTCCAGAAACAAACAAACAAAACAAATGTTAGGAAATTTTAAACCAAAGTGGAGAAAATGATACAATGAACTCCCATATGCCCATCATTTGCCTTCAATAACCATCAACTCATATAAAATCCTGAATCATTTATAACCACCACCACCTCAACTTCCCCAACAGTCACACCAAACATACATACTCTAGTGTTTAGTTTCAAGTCCAAGGTAAAAACAGATCCTCAACTGAAAAGTCTTTATGTAATGACACTTTCTTAGGTTTATTCTCTGATGCATTTTCCTTTGCTTTGTGACTTTAAAACAAGTCACTAGCCCTGGCTGGTGGCACAGTTGATAAGATGCTGGCCTGTGAACCCAAAGGTCGCTGGTTCGATTCCCAGCCAGGGCACATAACCAGGTTGCAAGCTAGGTCTCCAGCCAGGTCTGTAGCTGGAGGCAGGTGAAAGGCAACCATACATTGATATCTCTCTCCCTCTCTGCCTCTCTCCCTTCCCCTCTCTCTAAAAATAAATGAAATCTTTAAAAAAAACAAAAACAAAAAATAAGTCACTTAACTTTTCTGCATCTGTTTCTCTGTGTATCAAAACATGAGGATGTGATGATGCTAATGTCCACTTTGCAGAGTAGTTTTAGAATAAATCAAAGAATTAAATATGTAAAAATTACTTTGTGTGCAGAGTACTATATAAATTAAGTAACTATAACTTCTTTGAAAGACTCTGCCATTGGGAAGCACGGCCACTCTCTCCAGGAAAGTGAAGGCAGAAGGGCGCAGTGGGAAGTAAGACATACCAAGTCTATATCCACAGTGGCAGAGCAGACAGCCTCCACAGGGAGCTGGGATTCTGATTTTTGGCTCAGGAAACTAACCCTGCTCTGCCTGTCATCATTTACATCAAGAAACACAGCTACGGTATTTATGGGAGTTCTCAAAGATCACCCAGCTGAGTCAGACCTGGAAGGGCCTGGAACAGAACGCAACAAGAAGGGGAAGAAAGCAGGCTGTCTGCAGGAAGCCAGCCGGACGCTCAGGAGCAGCAGTATGCTGGATGAGAAGAAAAGCAAGCATGTATCAGGTGGTCTCTGGGTACAATGGGCTGAGCTCCCAGATCACCAACCTCAGACTCAGCACTTACAGAATCCCTCGGCAAAGGCCTGGGCCAGCAGCTGCCAGGACTTGATGAGATTAACTTCAGAGGCAGTGAGTGTACTCTCTTCTGAGGCCTATCCATATGAAGAAGTGCTTCCATATCCCAAAGAACAGTTAATAACTTTCTAGTTCTCTCCTCTGGGTAACAAACAAAAAGTCAAATCTCTCTTCCATATGGCAAGACCCCAAATATTTTTAAAACACCTGTTATGTGTCAATAGTTCATCACTCCTCATACCTCACCCCTAAATCTTTCCTTCTTCAGAATCAAATGTTTCCAGTTTCCTCAGTTTTAAAACCATTCTGTCCAGATCACAGTTTGAGGAACTTTTGCCAGCCTGAAAGCCCCTCTTCTCTGGATATGCCCTGAGTTGTAAATGCCCCGTGTAGGATGTGGCATCCAGGAGGGGCTGTTGGGCTGGAGATGGAACATGAAGCAACCACTTATGTCTGAACATGTGTGTAAAAACCAGGCCCCCAGATGTCTACGTGCTGGCTCATGTACTTGCAACATTCCTACCCAATCAGACACATGAAGAGGTTTAGGGATAAACGATCTTGGTTGATCTGGTTATAAAAAGAGGCAGCAGTAAATTATGAAGAATAACATTTTGGTGCTTAGGCCAGACTCCTCACAAGAATATTTCTTCCTGCTTGGAGGGATGGGGTAGGGGCTAAGCTGTGGGGGTAAGCTTTGAAGTGCACTGAATTGGGCTTTCTGGGAACCATGGAGGCTGCTTAGCTTATAGGCCTCCAGTCTCGAGGAACCTCCTTAAGGTTGGACTAAAGCCAGCCTTCAAGTTACCAAAAACTGGAAGACTCTTGTGAATCACTGTGTGGACTTCAAAGGCTACCCAGTGCTTCCTCAGTGCCTGGGCTGCCACCTGGCCACACCACAGGTGAGAACACTGTGGCTGTCACAGCCAGGGGCTGCCTTTCAATCCCCTTCATGGAGGACAACTGGGCATAGATATGACTGGGCAAAATGTATAGAACTTGTGACCTAGCACTCTCACTTTAGGAATTTATTCTGAGATAAATGAACAAAGTTGCTGACATGTACTTACATGGATGTCCCTTGGAGTGTTGTTTAAAGTGGGGAAAAACTGAAAACTATCTGAAACTTCCTCAAGAAGGGTTTGTTTATCCTGGAGGGGATCTGTTATCTTACTATACTTAATATTGATGTAAGAAATATGAACCCTGGCTGGTGTGGCTCAGTGGATTGGCACCAACCTGCAAACCCAAAGGCCGCTGGTTTGATTCCCCAGTTAGGGCATATAACTAGGTTGCAAGCCAGGTCTCCAGACAGGTCCTTGGCTGGAGGCAGGTGAAAGGCAACCATACATTGATGTTTCTCTCCCTTTTTGTCTCCCTCCCAGTCCTTCTCTCTGAAAATAATGAATAAAATCTAAAAAAAAAAAAAAAAGGAAGTATGTATTTTGGTCTTCAATCCCAGCTCCTGCCCAGAGCTCCAAAAAAAAGAAACCTTTATAATTTTCTAAGCAATAAAAATGTTAGGAGCATTTTTTGCTTTTGGCCTTTGACACAGGATCCTGACATAGAGTTCTGAAATCCCTTTGAAGCTCCTGGATGATAGGAGTGTCATTTATTTATTTATTTATTTATTTATTTTAGATTTTATTATTTTTAGAGAGAGGCAGAGAGGGAGAGATACATCAATGTATGGTTGCCTTTTACCTGCCTCCAGCCACGGACCTGGCTGGAGACTAGGCTTCCAACCTGGTTATGTGCCCTGGCTGGGAATTGAACCATCGGCCTTTGGGTTCGCAGGCTGGTGCCTATCCACTGAGCTACCAGCCAGGGCTAGGAGTGTCTTTTGAGGCAACTTTGGGGGCTTTCGGGCAGCTTCAGGATGAGGGCTGGTCACCAGAAAGACCAAGCCATGATTAGAAGCCTGGAACGTTCAGCCTCTCCCCATTCCCCTGAGAGGGAAGAGGGACTGAAGACTGAGTTAATAATCAACCATGTCTATGTAACGAAGCCACTATAAAGATCCCTTAAGTCTGGGGTTCAGACAGCTTCCAGGTCAATGAACACAAGGAGGTGCTGGGAGTGGCATACTGTAGAAGACATGGAAGCTCCACACCTCACTCCATATGCCTGACCCTATGTATCTCTTCCATCTGGTTGTTCCTGAGTTCTATCCTTTTATAGTGAGCCAGCAATCTAGAAGTAAACTGTTTTCCTAAATTCTGTGAGCTATTCTAACAAACTGTCAAACCCGAGGAAAACCCCTATTTGTAGTGGGTCAATCAGAAGTATAGGTGACAACTTGGGATTTGCAATTTGTATCGGAAGTGGGCACAGTCTTGTGGGATCTGATGCTAAGTCCAGGCAGGTAGTGCCATCGCTGAACTGAATTTGTAGGACACCCAGCTGGTATCTGCAGAGAACTGCAGAACTGCTAGGTTTGGAAATATCCACACCTCTGGTCACATAGGAGAGTAAAGTAGTAGAGGAAAGCATGCTAGTATGTACAAAATTGAGTTAGTAAAATTGTCTAATTATTTTATGCACAGAGACATGTCTAAAGGGATAACAACCAAATATTAACGGTGGCTGACACAAGGGCTGGGATTTAGATAATGCTTATTTTTTCACTTAAAAATGCAGCCCCATATCTTATTGTTCTGTTACTTGCTTTTTACATGTTTGCAACATAGCTTGGGTTTTTTATTTTAAGCACTTTTTTAAAAGATTTTATTTATTATTATTAGTTTTTAATTTTATTGTTGTTGTATTACATCCATCCCCTTTTTGCTCCCCTCAGATTTTATTTATTATTTTTAGAGAGAGGGGAAGGGAGAGAGAGGCAGAGAGGGAGAGAGACATCAATGTGTGGTTGCCTTTCACCTGCCTCCAGCTACAGACCTGGCTGGAGACCTGGCTTGCAACCTGGTTATGTGCCCTGGCTGGGAATTGAATCAGTGACCTTTGGGTTTGTAGGCCAGCACCTTATCCACTGTGCCACCAGCCAGGGCTTAAGCATCATTATTATTTTTATTATTTTTGTTTGGGGGAATAAGAGTTTGGGACAAAACACCATGTATTTGTGATCTGAGTGGCCCAGTGGACAGAGGCAAAGGACAAAGGCTTCTTGTATTAAGCTCACCAAGCTGGGGGGGATTCAGACATGCCCAACCAGTTCAGAAAGTTGGTAAGTGCTTTGTTCTCCCTAAATCTTAAAGCCCAAAGAGGAACTGCCAGAGCAAAGCCAGGGCTCAGGAGGGCTGGGACACTGGGTTGCAAGCTGAGCCAGAGACACTTCCCTGCCCCAGGTACACAGCTTCCACTGGGCCAAGAGGACAATGCTGAAGAAGGCAACCCCATGCTGCTTCAGAGAGCCCCTGTCACACATCAGCAGAACAACGTCCCATTGCTGGGGCCTGCTGCAATCTCTCCTGAAAAAACACCGAGTTTCTGTGTCCTTTCCTCCTCCAGTCATTGTAGTTTCAACTGTCATATTCCTGGAGACAGGGCTTTGTGAAGAGGCCCTTACTAGGGGAGTCAGAGGAGAACTATGTGTGGCTTAGAGGAGCCATTCATTTCCCACTGAGAGCTATGAAGAAACAGGGTGAGAAAGCAGGACCCCTTGCATGGGCAGATCACTGCTCGATCATCAAGGCTCGCCAGAGAGCACACCTTGAGGTGGTGACTTGTCCTGTGGCAATGGCCTGGGGCTGCTTCTCAGCGCTTACCATCCTGTCCTCTGGGAAGTTCTCTGCAAAATTCAGTCATGGTTATCCTTTTGGTTTTTCTTTTCTGACAATAAAAGCTATGTTCTGTATAGAAAAATTTTAAATCGCAGTCAAGTATCAAAAGCAAAACAGTAAGTCATGGTCCCATCACTCTGAGACAGCCTCTGTGAGCACCTCCAGGCAGTGCTTCCAGTCTTCCGTGTAGGGGCACCCAGTGTTAGCAGTATTTGGACAAATTTTATACAGTGTTGTAATAGGCTTCTTTATTTTTCTTTTAAGTCTGTTTTCTTTTTTCTGCAATATGCTTCTTAAATGACATTATAAATAATATTAATTGCTTCCCTGTATTATGCCAGGTACTATGCTAGGAGCATTAAATACATTACTAGTAGATCCATTTCACAGGTGAAGTAGTAACCAAGTCTTGGAGATGCTCTGTTTTGATCACAGGTCCCAAAGGTCCCCTGGGTTCCCCAGGGCCAAATGGGACTCGAACTCAGGCTTCTGCTCTCTTCCACATTCTCCAGCCTTCTTCACTGAGCATTCTATCTGGAGCCATTTCAGGTTACCAAAGAGGGCTTTACTTCCTGCAGAGGTTCTGGGTCTGCTTTCACCACTACCCAAAGGGAGCATCCCAGAAAAGCAGGTGGCTAGAAACACAGGAGTCAGTGAAAGAGCCAACCAGTTACACCTCCACAGGGGGCCAGAGATAAGCAAATTAGCTTAACAGTGAATCATCCCTACCTTAACGCAGGTGTGGAATAGCCCTTTGCTATGAAGGAGCTCGAAGCATTTCACGCAGTACTCCAAGTAAGGTACAGATGCGGAAGCTAAAGGAATTTGCCTGGGATCCAGCTGCAGCTCAGCTTGAGATGCAGTCAGCCCCCCTCTATCAGGCCTCCCCCACTAAGATCCCTCTCTCATGGGTCCCAGCAACGCTAATTTTGCAAGGCCCCTGGATATCCCACAGAGATTTAAAAGATGGCCACCTCTCCACTTGGGTCATTATTCAGAAGTGGAAAATACTCTCTAAGTCGGGTTGGCAGATTTTTTTCGGTAAAAGGCCAGGTATGAAATAGTTGAGGCTTTGAGGGCCTCTATTATAACTACTCCTCTGTTGTTGTATCAGGAAAGAAGCCACATACAACATGTAATGGCCAGGGCTATGTCCAACAACATTTCATTGACAGAAACAGGTGGCCATCAGAATTTGGTCTACAGGCTACACTTTGCCAACTTTTGCCCTTAGGGTTGAAGTCTTCCCTAAAAGCACCCAGGTTTAGGTATTGACTAGACTCTAATTTACATGCAAACTGGTTAGGGCATAAGCTCATTTCTGAGGGGCTGACCTGTTCCTTTTCAGCGGAGTGGGAACCCAATCTTTCAACTATTAACCTAAAATCTTGGGAGCGTGCGGAGAAACCAGGGATTGTTTTGCTTTGTAGTTGTGTATTACTAACAGATGAAAGGGAAAATATTTCACAGATCCATAGCAACCAGAAAAGAAGATAAATCGCGCTGAGGAAAAGAAAATGTCAAGAAAATCAAAAAGAGAATGAGGAAGAAAAATGACATTAATATAACCAGGCAGCTCCATTTGGCTTTAGTTAGCTGACTGGTGCAATGGGCAGCTTATCCAAACCAGGAAACGTGAGAACTCGACAGCTCAGGTTGGAATGATTGAGCATCTCCTTTCAGAAAACTTTTCTTGAGGCAAAGATATTAAGATCACATACACTTGGGACAACAAGAGAAAAGAGCCAGGTAAGCTGTTGATGAGAAGCTGAACTGCAGCCCAGCCGTAACTCATACCTTGGGACATACTCTAAGCTTCTCACTCGATCTTCCTGACTTCCTTCACGCACCTGCAGAGCAGGGATGAGGAAGCAACACCCATTCTACCTCCTGGGTCTGAACAGAGAGCACGGTGGTTGTGTGCTGCTGGAGGTATGCAGAGGCTAACTCTCCCAAGAGAGCAGAAGGGTCTGGGGTGCCTCAGGAGAGGCAGGCTGGGGGGCTGGACTGTAGTGAGTCAAGGTCCCAAGAATTAGGATGAGCAGAGAAAAACTGAAGACTGATGGCTATGCTCCAAGCACTGCAACAGCTCCAGCACCTTCCAGGGAAAAGCCGCTCTTGAAATGCAGGCACAAAGTCTCAACACCTCAAATCCAAGCACATTTTACTATACATTTACATTTTTATAAAGGAGATTTTTCACTCCCCAATCTGGTTATTTCACCTTCCTCCTTAAAATGCTTTCACAACTTTCCACGGCCCTCAGAATCAAATCCAGACCCTGGATCAGAGCTCTGAGCACAAGTGCAAGGCCCAGCACTTTGCCGCGCCTGCCAGGCCCCCAGCTTTCCCTGGGCTCTCTCTTCTCCCTCACCTCCCTCCAGCCACATGAGCCTTCTGCCAGTTCTTCATATTCCTCAAGCTCCTTCCCTCCTCAGGGGCCTCCACATGCTGTTCCTGCAGCCAAAAAAATCCTTCTTTTTGTCCTTGCCCTACTCTACAGTCCAAAAATGAGTCCATTGCCTTATTCCGTTTTTTTTTTTTTTTTAAGATTTTTATTTATTACTTTTTTAGAGAGAGGGGAAGGGAGAGAGGCAGAGAGGGGGAGAAATTTCAATGTATGGTTGCTCTTCACCTGCCTCCAGCGACAGACCTGGCTGGAGACTTGGCTTGCAACCTGGTTATGTGTCCTGGCTGGGAATCGAACCAGCAACCTTTGGGTTCACAGGCCAGTGCCTTATCCACTGTGCCACCAGCCAGGGCCCACCGTCTTATTCTTTTGAAGCACCCTGATCTTTCCCTTTCAGCGATCTATGTAATCAAATATTTATCTGCCTGTGTTTTCAGTGTCTCTCTCCAAAGCCTATGACCAGAGACCAGATCTATCTGACAAGAGTCCTTGGCATGCAACAGGCATTTAAGAAAATACAACTAATGAAAAGAGCTCTTTTCTCCTAAGTCCTCCCTTCATTTACAGTGGATCCTTGGAGGCTCAGAGACTACCGCATGCACACCAGTGCCAGTTGGGGCATCTGGAGCCTTGCTCCTTTCACTCACCAGCTGCAGGCCATCACCTCTCTGAGCCTATTTCCTCATCTGTAAAGTGGCAATATCAGTATCTTTCACATCCGGCTACCTACCATAGAGTTAAAATAAGAGAATGTAAGTACTTATAATAGCTTGGTGCTCAATAACTATTGTTTTATTTACTTAACTTTTAACTATAAAAAAGCAACTTAAAAAAAAAGATCTCCTGGCCTGCAAACCTGAAGGTCACTGGTTCAATTCCTCAGCCAGGGCACATAACCAGGTCTCCAACCAGGTCTTCTGCCAGGTCTCCAGCCAGGTCTGTGGCTGGAGGCAAGTGAAAGGCAACCATACATCGATGGTTCTCTCCCTCTCTGCCTCTCTCCCTTCCTCTCTCTCCAGAAATAATAAACTTTAAAAGTTAAATAATAATAAAAAAAGGTCTCAATATAAAAAGACTAATTTCACGTTAGGAAAGGCAGAGGAGGCAAAACTCAAGAAAACTCCACAAGTCATTGAGATTCTTTTTTTTTTTTTTTCCACTTTGTTTTAAAATTTAATTTTATTGTTGTTGTATTACATCCATCCCCTTTTTCCTCCCCTCTGTCCTCTTCCCCACCCACCCATTTCCCCCCAAAGTCAATCCCACCTGTTGTCCATGACCATGGGAGATTCTTTATATAAAACTTGACCTGCTATCAATATCTGGAAAAGTCTCTGATTTGAGGTGGTAGGCTGTGTCACTCACCACTTCCACCTTCAGAGACAGGAAGCCTGATGGATGGGTTCCTATGCTAAATCTAAACTGCACAAGACGCTGTATAAAGGGCTTCCCGTCTCTCCTAATGTCAAATGTATGCCATTTAACATTAACATCTCTCAGGCCAAGTAACCTAACAAAGGGGAGCAATTCTCAAGGACTCAGGAAAGGACTTTGTCATTATAAATATAACTTTATATAACAATCATTCTGTTGTTTGTTAAAAATAATTTTAACATTTACCAAATGATTACAACACTATTAGTATAATAATATAATCATTCACCTTCAATGGCTAGTAATATGTAAAATGTTCATTTCCCTTAATCTAGCAATCCTATTTCTGGGAATTTATCCCACGGAAATACTTAGGCAAGGATACAAAGACACACATATACAAGGATGCTCACTGTAGATTTGTGGTGGGAAAAAACTGGATGTCATCCAAATGACGTCCAAATGGTTAGAAAAGCACAGTATATCTTGATAATAAAAAAAAGTATATAGTTAGAAAGAACATATTGACATGGGAAGAAGTCCAAGAGATATCAAGTTAAAAAATAAAAAGCTAGCTGAAAAATAGTATGAGAAGCATATATAGATATGTGTACAGAAAAGAATATCTGGAAATAGAAACACCAACCTTTTCCCAGTGGGGGAATGAATTCTGAAGGATTTTCACTTTCTGTGTCATCTTTCTATGTTTTGGTGTTTATTACAGTGAGCAAATATGTCTTATATAAATTGGGAAAGAAAAGTAAATGTAGAATAAAATCTTTGCTGGCATTAGTCTGTCAATACCACAGAATTTAATCAGGTACCAGCTCTGATGGCTCAGGAAGCTCAAGCAGTGCCCCCTTGTCTCCCTTCTTGGGCCTGAATCACAAATTGAACCGATTCAGCACATGTCATGAGGTTGCCATTAAACAGCAGCAAGCAAAGGCCCTTGAATTTCCACAGTCTCAGTTACAAGGTTGGGAGGCCATGTTTCTCCTAAAACGCCAGTGAAATTGCTTTGGAATTTGTGGTTAAGGCCTACCTAAGGCAGAACTGCAGCCTCTCCAGCAGAACTGTAAAGCGCAGCTGAGAAATCAAGTCCTGCTGAGTTGGGGAATGATTTCTTTCTAATGAAACCCAGAGGGCGGGGGTAGGGGAGCAGTCACTGGCAATCTGAGAAGAAAGAATAAACTGATGATAAAATTAAAAGGGAATGGGGAAGTAAGAGAAACTGGCTGCAAGGTAGGAAGGAAAGAAGTTGGGTACCTACTGGTGCAATCACTGACGTATTTATTGCAGAACTTTCCAAGTGATTCAGGCTGAAGCTGGTTTGGTTCTAAATCTGTTGTAGCAGGTGAAATAATGACAACCACCCTGTCCTCATGACTGGAACACTCTCTTTCCACATGACAGTTTTATACTGTGCCAGTGTCCTAAACAATATGCAAGGTTCCTCTGACCCCAGGTAGGGCTGGGACTTTTTGGATGGGAATGCAGATACTCTTTGCCTACCTAGTGGTCATTCTCCTCTTTATTAACAGAACCCCAATTTTCTTCCTCTACCTTTTGTTGGTCATGACCTTTTGGGAACCAGGGACCATCCCCAGCCCTAGGAAGTAGATACTGATCAATAAACCAACAAGACTGTCTCACTTTCCTGACATAACTCTAGCCAACAAGGTACAAGGGGAGATTAACAAGGGCAGCTCTGTGTTTTGTTTTGTTTTGTTTTAAGTTTTATTTTATTGTTGTTGTATTATATCCATCCCCTTTTTGCTCCCCTCTGTCCTCTCCCCACCCACCCATTCTCCCTCAAAGTCAATCCCACCTGTTGTCCATGTCCATGGTTCCTTTATACTAGGTTCTTGTGTGGTGGTTTTAATTGGTCTTTAAAAGAGACAAGAGTACAGAAGTGTCTCTTTTACTGATGGTAGACTCTGTCCAGTGTGATACCAGGATGCTAGGGATTGTGCCAGTCATCTTTGGAATATGAGGGAATCAGTTTAAAAAGACAAGCCAGCCCTGGCTTGTGTGGCTCAGTGGATTGAGTGCCAGCCCGAGCACCAAAGGGTCTGGTTCAATTCCCAGTCAGGGCACATGCCTGGGTTGCAGGCCAGGTCCCTAGTTGGGGGAGCTCAAGAAGCAACCACACAGTGATGTCTCTCTCTCTTCCTCACTCCCCTCCCTTCTCTAAAATAAATAATAAATAAATAAATAACTCAAGAGGTAACCACACATTGATATTTCTCTCCCTTTCTTCCTCACCCCCTTCCCTTCTCTCTAAAATAAATACATAAATAACTCAAGAAGCAACCACACATTGATATTTCTCTCCCTCTCTTCCTCACCTCTCTTCCCTTCTCTCTAAAATAAATAAATAACTCACTCACTCAAGAAGTAACCACACATTGATATTTCTCTCCCTCTCTTCCTCACTCCCTTCCCTCCTCTCTAAAATAAATAAACAAACAAATAAATAACTTTAAAAAGACAAGCTGAAGTGCTGTGGAAGACAGACCAGAAGTTAGAAAGAACCCAGGTCCTTCATAGCACTGTGAACAGATGACAACCAACCCTGGAACTGCACCACCTCCAGATGACTTACTATGTAAGATAAGGGCCCTTATTGTTAGGCCATTTTAGTCAGGGTGTTCTGTTACTTGGAATCAAAATCATCCCAGGATCTACAAAAAGACAGAGCAAAAGATGCCTGCTCTTCTATGTATTCAACCTCCAAGCATAACTGCATGGTTAGTTACTGAGGTATAGATTCCCATTTGGCCCTGTGAGAGCAATGGGTTTTGCTTACTCAGAACTTTTTCTGCAAGTACAACCCTATGCCTTAGAGGACTTCTCTCTCACTCCATGTAGTTAGTGAGGAGTGGAAGAGAACTTCATTTACTTATCCTCACCAGAGGATATTTTTTCATTGCTTTGAGAAAGAAAGAGAGACAGAAAGAGAAACATCAATGTAAGAAACATCAACTGGAAGCCCTGGCTGGTGGTGCAGTGGATAGGTGCTGGCTTGTGAACCCAAAATGTGCTGGTTCGATTCCCAGCCAGGGCACATAATCAGGTTGCAAGCCAGGTCTCCAAACAGCTCTGTAGCTGGAGGCAGGTGAAAAGCAACCATACATTGGTTAAAAAAAAAAAAGGAAACATCAACTGGTTGCCTTCTCATGCACACTCCAACAGAACATCAAACCTGCAACCTGGGTATGTGCCTGCCTTGACTGAGAATCGAACCTGCAACATTTCGATCTAAGAGATGATGCTCCAACCAAGCCACACTAGCCAGGACAAGGGGGAGATAATTTAAACATAAATTCTGGTGCTCCATCTGGACCACCACCAACAACTAGGGTGGTCACATGACCCAGGCAGACTTAATCTGAGTCCTTTCCCAAGATTAATGTAAGAACATTGAAGAGCCCTGGCTGGTGTGGCTCATTGGGCTGGGTGCTGGTCTGCGAACTAAAAGGTTGCCAGTTTGATTCCCAGTCAGGACACATGCTTGGGTCGTGGGCCAGCTGGGAGCATGTAAGAGGCACCTGATCAATGTATTGCTCGCATACTAATGTTTTTATCCCTCTCTCCCTTCCTTACCCTCTCTCTAAAATAAATAAATATTAAAAAAGAAAAAATAATAACACTGGAAGAAAAAAGCCTTCTACCTGCTGAGACTACAAACTGAGAGAACGAGAAACTCGGGGTGTTCATCTTTCCTGGCACATGGGGAGTGTCAATATGCAGTACGTGACCAAGACATGAGTCAGAGCCCTGAGGATACCGTTCCAACATATAGATCCCTGCGACGCTGGATGTCCCAGGTATCTGAGCCAATAAAGCCTGGTATGAAGGTAGTTTGAGTTACATTTCTGTCATTTTCTTATAACTACATGTGTCCCAACTAAAATAAACACTAACTGCCTCACCCCCTCTTCACCTTTTCTGGATAGTCTTTCCCAGGCCTCTCTTGTTTCTATTTCTTTTGTCTATAATCTAGCTTCCCACCTCTGAGCAAACCAACCAAAAGGTATCCATCCTTCAGTAGCTCGGGACCAAGTTACAGGACCTTTCGGATTCATTCCTCAGAGCAGCCCCCAGAGGCAGCCTCACACAGCCCCACAGCTGGGTGTGGGCATTGCCACCCTGCACCACACCCCGCCATCTCATCGTCTTCTTTCCCTTGCCTACCACTGCCACGATGCAATTCCCAAGCCTGGATGGTGAAGCTGTGGATGCCTTTCAGATCTGGGAAAGCAGCCCTGACTGGTGTGATTCAGTGGTTTGGGTATTGTTCTGCAAGCTGAAGGTCACTAGTTTGATTCCCTGTCAGGGCACATGCTTGGACTGTGCACCAGATCTTCAGTTGGGGGTGTGTGTGAGGCAGCTGATAGGTGTTTCTCTCGCATATCTTTCTTCCCCCTTTCCCCTATTTCTAAAAATAAATGTAATCTTTCAATAAAAAGCTGGAAAAGCAGGTCTAAGCATTCCACTTACTTGATAACACTACTCAGCATGTTCTCACCTGCAAATGAGTGCTCCACATAAAGTCACTGAGTTGAAGGTGGACAGCACAAGTGAGGCAAGACCATCACACAGAGCTATGCTGCTAGGTACACAGGTAGATATATCTACATACACATCAAACATAAAAACACATGTTCTGTATAATAACATCTGAAAACCTGATACACCCAAGCCCAGTGTTACAGAACAGGTACAATAAGGGGTAAGTATTCACACTATAAAATGGTTCTTCACCTGATAAAAGAATTTACTACAAGGTGACCCACTAAAATGCTTGGGCTCCACTGTGTTTAGAATAGGACTTGTATAAGGCTACAGGCAGTATCAACTACATAGATCAGGAAACCAGCAGTCTGGATCCAGGGGCCATGCTCTTAACTACCACACTGTGCTAACCAGCTGCTCTGGCAGTCATGTGCAGGATGGAAAGCAGTAGAGGGGAGAGGTGTCAAAATGGATGTTCCTTAGTCTACTGCCCACAAGTTCTGGCACATGGTGCTAAGGACCTGTATTAGACTAAGCAGTGAAACAGAAAAAGAAAAGATGATTAAAAGCAGACAAAGCCCTGGCTGGTGGCACAGTGGATAAGATGCCAGCCTGAGGACCCAAAGGTCCCTGGTTCGATTCCCAGCCAGGGCACATAACCAGGTTGCAAGCCAGGTCTCCAGCCAGGTCTGTAACTAGAGGCAGGTGAAAGGCAACCATACATTGATGTTTCTCTCCCTCCCTATCTCTCTCTCTTCCCCTCTCTCTAAAAATAATAAATAAAATATTAAAAAAAAAAAAAAAAGCAGGCAAAAGGGAGGTTTCTGGAGAATTAGCCTGCTCCATGATTTGGGTTATATAAGTGTGCTCAGTTTGTGAAAGCTCATCAAGCTGTACTTCTTACATAAATATTTTCGTGAATAAAAAGTTTATAATTGGAAGGATGGATTTAAGAGGATTTTGGTAATATTATGAATGCCTTTTGCCCTCCTCTATTTTCCAAATGTTCCAGAATATCTAAGCAAGGCAGCATGGAGCTCAGAGACCATGTTAACCAATGTGATCACCCATGTAGATGATTTGCAAACCAAACCTTCCAGCCTGAGACATTCAGCAGCCCAGACTGATAGCCCAGACGTTAGCTAGGCTGCAGGCAACATGACATCAGGGTTAAGAGAATGGCATTAGAGCTAGACTGCCTGCCTGGCTCAGTTGACTAGGTATCATGGTGACACCTAGTCACCTTTAGGTGATGACCAAAAGGTCATCAGTTTGATTCCCAATCAGGGTACATGTTTGAGTTGTGGGGTCAGGTCTTCACTGGGGGATGTGTTGACATGCAACCAATCGATGTTTCTCTCTCACACTGGTATTTCCCTCTCTTTCTCCTTCCCTTCTCCCTCTCTAAAAACAAATAAATAAAAGAAGGGGGAGAGAGAGAATGAGCAAGCATGCTCCACTGCCGGGGCTCAAATTTTGCCTTTGCACCTACTAGATGTGTGATCTTGAGCATGCTACTCCCTCTCTCTGTATTATCTCGCTTTGTGCAACTATAAAGCTGGTGTAACATAATGCCTAACTCCCAGGGCTTTACTGCCCATTAAATGAGCACTTACAACCATGCCAAGAATAGCAGAACATGCTACTGAATGCCAGCTCCTATCCTGACCATTTAGGCCCATAGCCATGGTCTCCTCTCTCACATCAGTTATTGTATACTTTTCTTTATCATTTTCCTATTATTGAGATAATTTATTATCATTCCCTGCTATGTTCTAAAGAGAGTTTAAAGTAGATTTGTTTTAGCTCTTATTTAAATATTATTACAGAAAACATGGAACACAGAAAACCAAGTATACTTTTAGAAGTGTAGTCACCCTGCCACTGATACAAAATGCTTAATCTTCAGGTATGAATCACTGCTGTTACATTAGAGCCACCATAAAAGGGCCATCAATGAAGAAGGGCCTATAGAACACACATCAGACAACAGACACTAACAAAACAGCCACAACTTCCACTTTGAAAATTTGGAAGAAGAACAGTACAATGAGTATCAACATGCCCTTCACCTAGTTTCACCAGTTGTTAACATTTTACCACATTTGCTTTCTATTCTCTCTACATACACACTTTATTTTGCTGAACTGTTAGAAAATTACGTTGCAGACATCATGTCCCTGCATTCATAAATGCTTTAGCTTTTATCTACGAACAAGGACATTATCCATTATAACCGTAATACCATATATATCATACCCAAAGAATTTCACAGTTGCACAATACAATCAATTATCTAATACACAGTCTATAGTTCTACTTTTCCAATTGTCCTAAAAATGATCTTATTTTTTCACTTTAGGATTCAATCAAGGATCATAAATGCACTTAAGCTGCCATTTTTCCTTTAATTTAGGACAGTTCCCACTCCTTGCCTTTTTGTATCTTTCACAGCACTGACATTTTTTGGAGTCCAGGCAGCTGTTTTACAATCTGGATTTGTATGTTTATTCAGGATTCAATTAAGGTGAAACATTTTCACAAAAGTGCTACATAACTGATATCTTATACTTAACACTGCAACACAACAGAGTTACATAATAATAATTTGTTTCATTGCTGGCATTGCTACATTTGATCATTTGGTTAAAAAGATATCCACCCCAAATCTTTTCACTGTAAAGGAATTCTTTTCTCTCTTTGTAATAAGTAATCTGTGGAGGGATCCTTTGAGTCCTTGTAAATATCTTGTTCCCCAAAAATCTTTTCATCCAATGGTTATAGCATCTCTTGATAATCCCTGAATTGGTGGTAACATTAGTACTGCAAAATGGTCACTAGTAATCTTTATAGTATGGGTGAAATCAAATACTATTTTTATACTCATTTATATTACTATTTCATAACTATGAAATATATCAGAACTATGTCAGAGGTTCATCTGCTTGACCCCACCTGACAGTGATTCACAACAACATCTTACATTTCTCTGATCTCTGTCTACTTAAGCAAGTACGTTAAGTAGAAACATATAAATGCACTGGCTTAAGCAGTGAGCAAGGAGATTACCTGTCTATATAAGCAAGAGGTTGCCTAGTATTTAGAGCCCCCTTTCTTATAACAGATCAAATTCTACATCAAAAAATGTCTGTTTTGCCCTGGCTGGTGGTACAGTGGATGGGGTGTCAGCCCGTGAACCCGAGGGCCGCTGGTTCAATCCCAGCCAGGCCACATGGCCAGGTTGCAAGCCAGGTCTCCAGCCAGATCTGTGGCCGGAGGCAGGTGAAAGGCAACCATGCATTGATGTCTCTCTCCCTTCCCCTCTCTCTAAAAAAAAAATAATAATAAATAAAATCTTTTTAAAAAGTTAAAAAATAAAAGGTAAAAAGAATTCTTAAAAAAAAAAAAAAAAGTCTGTTTTGCCCTGACTGGTGTGGCTCAGTGGGTTGGGTGTCATCCCACAAAGCAAAAGGGTCTTCAACTCAATTCCCGGTCAGGCACATGTCAGGGCACCCAGTAGATGTTTCTCTCTCACATCAATATTTCTCTGTCTATTTTTCTCCTTCCCTTCTTCTCTCCAAAAAGTAAAAATAAAATAAAATATAATCGTTAAAAGTCTATTTTCCCAAAGACAGTTCTATATTGAAGTTAGCTTCAGGCATCCCAAGAAGGGAGAGGGGGAAACACAAAGTGTTCAGGCAGTTTTTTTCTTGGCACAATTTTGAAAGATTCTTCAAACCACATTAGGGATAGTACCAAATCACACTCGTCAGCTGCTCTAGGCAGCCTGCTTCTCCTGACCCTGTGAATGTTACTTCTGGTCAACAGTCCTTTTTATTTATTTTTTATTAGTTTTAGAGAGAGGAGAAGGGAGAGAGATAGAGAGGGAGAGAGACATTAGTGTATTGTTGTCTTTCACCGGCCTCCAGCTACAGAGGTGGCTGGAGACCTGGCTTGCAATCTGGTTATGTACCCTGGATGGGCATCAAACCAGTAACCTTTGGGTTCACAGGCCAGCACCTTATCCACTGTGCCAACCAGGGCCTGGTCAACAGTTCTTTAGAGCCCAAACATCATCCCCAGACCAGCTGTGTTAGAATCCTTTGGGGGCTGTTTTGGTAACAGATACCCCAGTCCCACCTCTGACCAACTGAATCAGAGCCCTGCAGAGGACTCTGGGAATGTGTGTTGACAAGCTCCCCAGGAGACCTAATGAATAGCCAGATTTTTTAACCCTTGCTTAGAGAAGACCCACTGTAGCCTCCAACGTGGAACTCTTCTGTAGTACCCACATGGCAGACAGTAGTTAGTGAGTGTTAGTCCTGTTATGTGACAGCCACCCTGCCAACATTTTACTCCTAGGGGTCTGGAATGAAAGCAGGATTTCAACCCAGAGGCTCCACTGAACCCCCAATTTACAACTTACTAGAGGCTGAAAAAAGTCACTGTACTTTAGAGAAGCTGCCAGATCTATGGCTCTCCAAATTTAGTCTCTACCAGAAGCATCTGGGAATATCACCCTCAAATAATCTGATCCAGAGGTCTCCTGTGGGGCTCCAGAATGTACGTGTGTTTGCTACCAACAGCCTAGGTGCTTCTGATGCCGGGGGTCTGAGGACCACACTTTGAGAGACCCTGGCTGACCTTGATGCTGCTGTTCTATCCTTATCTATAGCAGTCAAAGAGCAATTGAGTTGGAGAAGTTTTCTTGGTCTACATTTGAGGTTATTTACCAAACCAAAGGAATAAAATCTGAGGTCACTGGGAAATGTTTCTGAGCAATTAGCCACACAGAAACATTCAGACGATCAACAGCCTTTCATAAAAGGTACTAAATCTCACTCCAACATTTCATCCCACCGGAGAACAAAGGCAGGCTGAGCCAAGAGTGGGAGACCAGGTTCCCAGCCCAAAGCCCCACTTCAGGTTCCAGATTAGCAGTTCCCAGCAGGCAACAGGGGCACAGGGTCATTCCTTGGGGGGCACCTGAACCAAACCATGTTTCTGACTATTCCAGTCAACCTGCTTCCAGCTTCTTCACACTGGGAGAGAGCAAGCTCCTGGCAACTCTTCCTCTCTGCCCCACCCTCTACTGTTGGCCCTAGCCTTCATGGAGATTAACATGTGCACTGGTGGCCAGAAACAGAGAAGGTTTAGGCCACTGGCAGCAGGGAGCAAAGAGGGTGCTAATTATGGAAAATGGGGCAGACAGAGAAGAGCTAGTCAGTTCCATGTCCAGTTGGCCTTTGGCCCACTGGGAATCAGAAGCTTGGCTGGCAGACTAACGAGGGCTCAGGGTGTCTGAATGGCAGCACGAACTGTCACTTGCTGCTAAGGGTCACAGTGACATAGCCTTCTCTTCCATGGCCCAAGTTGCTTTCCACCCCAGAACACCAGGCAAACCAAGTCACCCTCACAGTACAAATGGAGTATATAGTCCCGGAAAAGTCCCTCTGCAGATATCAAAACATCTGGAAGTTCCCAAAGCCAGTCAAACTCATGACAATAAAACCTCCACACCAGCCAGCTCTTACAGATCTTACCTGACTGGAACACGTATCTGGCCAAGCCCTGCATTAGCTCTGCTGGCCATGTTGGGGGAGCAGACTCCCCTGTTTCTCTCTTTAGACGAAATGTCAGCTCAAAGCCAAAACCACTAGGTCCATCTGTTCCTGTAAATCTGAAAGATATAAAAAGCAAATGTTTTCAGTTCAACTACCTTCAGAAAAAGAAAAACACTGTTTTAAAGGTCTAATTAAGTTCTCCCTTATCCTTGGTAGCCTTAGCATCCAAACCCCCAAGTCAGATGAAGCTCCCAGTGTGGAAAACTTGAAGGGAGAAAGGGCCTCAGTAGCCTGGAAGGAACCAGAACTCTAGCCTCACCCTCCAGCCAGTTATAATACTAGTGTATGACATTGGTCCAGCCAATCAAATTCCCCTCTGGACTTCTGAATTATGAGTTCCACATTTTGTGGCTCTGGAACATTCCTTTCTGTGTGGTTGATGGCCCATTACTGAAAACCTTCTTTATTCTTGCTCTATATTGTTTCAAGTTGTTAACGAGTACCTAGTAAGTTTGCTAAGGATACCAGTCCTGCTGTATGCTAGGTGAGGATGAGACCCTTCCCCTGCTCCCACCCACCCCCCTGGCCCACAAGGCTGCAAGCCTTGGGCTAGACTGTCTGGCCTCCAAGCTTAGCATTTGCAGAAAGTCCCAGGGCAGATTCCATATATTGGGAGGACCTGCATGCTTCCTGAAACCCAGCACCCATGTGCATTCATCAATCAGCACATGTGACTCCTGAAATCTGGCACCTCATGTGCACTCCAAAATCACTGGAAACTTAAGGTAGCAAGGTTTGCCCTTCCTTCCCATCCCCAGGGAGCCCAGAATGAGAAGAGTTCTTGCCTCTGTAGCCACATTCATCTTGGTGACGATGAGGCCAAGATTGCCTGCCTGCCAGTTTGCTAGGAAATGCTCAGGAGCCCCAAGTCTCCAGGGAAGTCCCTGAAATGGTCTTCTGCCAGAGAGGGAAATGATATGGACTAGAGGGCAAGGCTTGGTTAGTGGGGTGACACACCTCCTCAGGTGAGAGAAGCGTCAGGGAGAGCTCCTGAGAGCTCAGGAGGCCTACTAACATCGGAAGGGTTGAAAGTTAAACTACACTCATGATATAATTTTCAGTAATTACATCTTGTACAAACATGAGCCACAATGATTATACACGTGTAAGCTCCTCAGCATACAAATACAAACCGTAAACTAAGATGACAGCCCATACCTCCTTGTCAGCCAAGCTCCTTGTCTCCCTGCGGTCAGCAGGGAGAATTCTGAAGGGGTGGTGACACAGTCAATGCCCACCCTGGAGTTCCACGTGGCAGTTTTCCTTCTTCATCCTCCTCCTCCTCATCATCACCATCACCAACCCCAGGAGGCCAGGCCCAGAGATTCAACAGGAAGATACTCTAAGTCTCAAAGCTCTGACACCAGTCCTCACCCTACTGTGTGCCTGGGTGAGCTCAGGCTGCGCATCCTTTCTGTGCTGGGGAGGTCATCTCTCATAGCTAAGTTCTCTGAAGGAGTGAAAAGGAACCCATCCTTCAAGTCACCAAAACTAACCAGTTACATTCAAAGGAGGCGTCCAGAATCTGCATTTCCTCTGAGCATCTCATAATGTGGGAACCAAAATCCATTTTGAGGGTACACACCTAGAATTTTGGAGACCATGCTAAAAGATGTTTGGCAGGACACAGCATAAGCTCCTGTCTTTGCTTGCTCAACTGCCATTTGGGAGCAACTCCATGCAGGGAGGTTGAGGGAATAGCTAAGCAAACTGAGGCCAGAGAAGCTGTCTCCCCAGGGTTGCAGGTATGATAGGAGCGTGAAAACCTGGGGAAGCACAAGGTTGGCTGGGAGTTAAAACTCTACAAAAGGAGATGGGTCACTGGGTCAAAGGGAAGATTTCAAGCAGCCACCAATTAGAGGCAGCTTTGTAAAATGTATTAGACTGTTACTCCAGGGCTTTCATCTTGGGCCAAGATAAATACATGATTTCTAACCACAAAAACTTGAGAAACACACTAAAAGAAATATGCTCCTCAGGCTGTGCAATGGGGGAACTCTCAGATACAGAGGGCTGTGCACACAGGGACACACATGTATGGGTGTGCATGCACATATATGCACATGTACAATACACCATCTGCCTCCACACGTGGTGCTTTCTAGGCCAGCTCTGTGGTGGGCAGGCCAGCTCTCACAGGACTCCCTGGGAGGGACAGGTCCAGCCAGATGGTCTCCACCTGTGTTTGATTACCACCCACCAGGCTAGCTGGACAAAACCTCTAAACTCTGAAACATGAGTTTGGAATGGCCCAGACTCAGGAAAAACACACAACCTGGAGCCTGTCAGGTCTCTTTTTCAAAGCAGACTGCCCAGGCAATAGCCAAGTGACGGGATCATTCAATCTTTAAAGTCCCCTGTAGGGTCCTGGCTTGGTCTGGACTTCCTCAACATGGGAGCTTCTCCAGCCAAAGTGGTTTTGTCTGACCAGAGGATGACGCCCCTCCTAGGGAGCAGCTGTCTCTCCCATCTTCCAAGAAAGGAAAACATGAGAGGAAACTGGCCTGTGTGGCAAAAGGTAGGATCTGGGTCAGAGCAAAGAATTTTTCTAACATAGAGGCTGCTAAAATACTGGCAAAGGGAGCCAATGGGACTTCTTCCAAAAGGAATTTTTTAAAAAATCACAGATTCTCCCCAGTCTGTTAGGGGATGGTGGTGAGGGGTTCTAACTGTCTTGTTGCAGAAGGATGAATGGGATGGTCTCTCAAAATTGTTTCCAGCTCAGGAACTTCCAACCCTGCCCACTGAGGGGCCAGAGGAAAGGCTGGCTTTGGCCCAGCAGTCTGGGGAGCCTAGGAAAGGCTGTGCCAGCCTTAGGAGGAACATCAAACCCACTGACAGGAAGGACGTGTACCTTAAGTCCTAGATGAGGTAGCCTGACCCCTGGAAATGCCCAAAGGTTTGTAGCAAAGCATGACTAAGAAGGTATCACCCGCCTCCAAGAGGCCAAAATGACCGCTAACTTCAGGCAGATGAACAGGAACAATTTGTCTGGAGAAAACACAACAGAGGGAGTGGGCAGAAAGAGCTGACCTAAAAGTTGGCATCTCGTGCTCAATGCCACTAATTATCAGGGAAATTCAAATAAAAACCACAATGAGGTACCGTTTCACATGCTCTAAAATGGCTAAAATAAAAGACAGACAATAATAAATGTTGATGAGGCTGTAGAGAAAATTGAAACACTCATACATTGCTGGTGGGAATGTAAAATGGTGGAGTTGCTTTGTAAAACAGTTGGGCAGGGCCTCAAAAAGTGAAACATAGATTTGACACAACAGTTCCACTTGTAGGTGTACACCCAACAGTACTGAAATGTATGTTTACACAAAAACTTGTACACTAATATTCCTGGCAGAAGTACTCATAACAGCTAAGAAGTGCAAGCAAGCCAATGTCATCAATGGGTGACTGGATAAATAAAATATAGCATATTCATACAATGTACTGACACATACTACAACATGGATGAACCCTGAAAACATTATGCTAAGTAAATAAAGCCAGACATCAATAGCTACATATGATTTCATTTATATGGAATGTCCACAATAGACAAAATGCATACAGACAGAAAGCAGAATTGTGGCTTCCAGGGCCTAGGGGTGAGGAAGAATGGGGAGTGTCTGCTAATGGGTACAGAGTTCCTTTTGGGTTATGAAAATGTTCTGGAATTAAATAGTGATGATGTATACACAACCTTGTGAATATACTAAAAATCATTAAACTGCATTTTTAAAGGGTGAAGTTCATGGCATGTAAATTATATTTCAATAAATCTGTTTTTGTTTTTGTTTTTAATTTTGTTAATTAATTTTAGAGAAGGGAGAAAGAAAGGGAGAAAAACATGGATTTGAGAGAGAAACATCAACTGGCTGCCTCTTGCATGTGCCCCAACCAGGGACTGAACCGGGAATCAAACTAGCAACCTTCACTTTGTGGGATGATACTCAACCAACTGAGCCATACCAGTCAGGGTTAAAGCTGTTTTTTAAAACTGTGGTAGTGGGGGCCAGGAAAGGGGAAAGAATAAAAAATAAAATAAAATAAAACTGTGGGAAAAAAACTAAAGATCCAGTAAAAAAAATGTTTTAAAAATTTCACAAACTATAAATATAGATACAAATATAGACATCCATTTTATGCATACAAGATGTTCAACCTCACTCGTAAGGGAAGTACAACTTAAATACAAATTTTTGCCTATCAGATTGGCAAAAATTAAAAAGTATATTACATTTATTGTCAAGGCTATGGAAAAAGATGCATTCACAAATGTTATGGGTGGGGATACAAATCAACACAACCTTTTTGGAGGGGAATTTCACAATATCTAACAAAATTATATACATGTTTACTTTTGACTTGGCAATCCCACTTCTAAGAATTTATAATTGCAAAATACGGGGAAACAACACAAATGCCCACATTCTAATCCCTGGAATCTGTATGCTGCCTCATAGCCAAAGGGACTTTGCAGATATGATTAAAAAAATTTTTTTTAATTGTTTTTTAGGCCCTGGCTGGTGGCTCAATGGAAAGGTGCTAGCCTGTGAACCCAAAGATCACTGGTTTGATTCCCCAGCCAGGTCTCCCACCAGGTCTCCCTCCAGGTCCATAGCCAAAGACAGGTGAAAGGCAACCACACAGGGAAATCTCTCTCCCTCTCTGCCTCCCTCCCTTCCCTTCTAAAAATAATAATAAAATCTTTAAAATTTTTTTAAATTGTTTTTTAATCATTACTCCCAGGTACGTTTGTATGTTTACTGATATTACAGAGAGAGGATGGGAGGGAGGGAAGAAGGAAAGGAAGAGGGAGGGGCAGAAAGACAAAGAAAGAGATAAGAAACAGAGATAGACAAACACTGAACAGTTGCCTCTCATATGCACCCAGACCGGGGATCAAACCCACAACTTTTGGTGTGTGGAATGATGCTGCAACCAATTGAGCCACCTGGCCAGGGCAAATTAAAGATCTGAGATGAGGAGATTATACTGGATTATCTGGGTGAGCTCCTCCTAACTTCAGAGTCCTTAAAAGTGAGGTAGAAGAGTAGGTCAGAAAGATGTGATATGAGGACTTGGCCTGCCCTGGCTGGCTTTTAAGATGAAGGAAGGGGCATGAACCAAGGAATTTGTGTAGCTTTGAGAAAATGGAAAAGGCAAGGACACTGATTTTCCCATAGAATCCCAGAACAGAATGCAGCCTGGCTGACACCTTGACTTTAGCCCAATGAGACCCATGTCAGGTGTCTGACCTCCAGAACTGTGTTAGATAATAAATGTATGTTGGTTTAAGCCACTAAATGTGTGATCATTTATTATATCAGCAATAGGCAACTAATAAAGCCACCAAGCCAGAATCCTAGGAGTCACTGCCAGCCCCACCCCATCCCCAGTGCAGCCAAGCAGGCAAGTCACAGAGTTGCCAACTGTCCTCCCCCTCCTCAGCTCTCCAATCTGCCTTCTCCATCCTTCCTGCCATACCATGAGTTAGCCTCCTGCAGCCCTCACTTGGATGACCAACATTGATCTCCAGAGTGGCCTACCACTCTGATATTCCCAAATGGAAATACAATACATCTCTTCCCTGTTTAAGAATCCTCCAAATCCCACCCCCAGTGACTCTTAAGGATAAAGCCCAGACTTCTTAGCAACTCTCACAACAACCTGGGTCCCACTCACCTCCTCTGCCTACTGCTATAAGCACCAGGCCCAACAAATGGAATGGGAGATCTCAGGTCATGCTAATGACTTCCTCACCTCTGAGACCTCCCCAGTTGCTCCCCTTTCCTTTGCTTTCTGCTGATCTTCAGGAAGGCTGGGTGCCTAAACTAAGTATCTTCTGTGTGCAACTGCTGATAGAGCCCCATCCTGGCAGACAGATCCTGAGGTGGCCTGCATGATCCCTGACTCCTGGTGCTGATGCCTTTGTGGAATCCTCTCTCCCTGGATGAGGACAGGACCTGTGACTTGCTTTGAACACCACCCCATATTATCTACCACTCCATGGTTGTTAGGTTATATAAGACCACATCTTGCTAGCAGTCTCTATCGTTGTTGCTTGCTTTTAAAAAGCGTCCTTGCCTCCGACAAGAAAAGGAATTCTGCCAACAATCCACAGGAATCTGGAAGCAGATCCTTCCCAAGCAGCCTCAGGTAAGAATGTAGCACAGCTAGCACTGTGATGATGCCTTGAGAGACCCTGAGCTGAGGACCCAGCTAAGCTCTGCCTGGCCTCTTGTACTAGGCTGCTAGGGTCAGTCATCTGTTACGCAGCCAAAGAAAACCAAAACATCCACCTTGTTCTCTTCCCTATAAGGCTGACCTATGTGTGGCTCTTGAGCCCTCTGACAGGGTTCAGCCACCCTGAGCTCTGACAGGAAATCAGAGGGAAAATGGAGAAACTGGCTAGGGGTCCCTCCCTCTGAGATTGCCTTGGGGTGACTGTGCCACTGTTGGAAAGGTCACCCTGGAGAAGGACACTATCTAACTCTTTCCTTCTAGGTTCTTGCACTTGCCACAATTTAGAGCCTCTGACACCAGCTACTGGGGTGCCTGACACCCAGGTCAAGATTATAAACAAATATCTTAAAATTGATCACTCCACCCTGGTCAGTACGGTTCAGCTGGTTGGAACATTGACCTGTAACCAAAGGGTTGCGGGTTCAATTCCTGGTAGGGGTGTGTACAGGAGGCAACCCACTGATGTTTCTCTCTAACATCGATGTTTCTTTCTCCTTTCCTCTCACTCCAAAATGAAAATGTCCTTGGGTGAGGATATAAATAAATTGATCAATCCATCAATTTACACAAGAAAGAAATTACCATTCTCCTCATTCACAAACATGGGTTAATTATTCATACTGGAATTTGTTTTCCTCATTATGAGAGGAGTGTAACTCATCTATTACAAAAATAGGAAAATCATATATGAGTTTCTTGACCATTTTACTTGACTATGCTTTCTTGTTGGACATGAGGTTGCTTCTAAAGCTGTACTCTTTTGGCACACATCTTTTGCATATTGCTTTTTCTTTCCTCCCTCCACCAAATAACCCACATTTAGGAGTCCCATAATAAGACATTTTAAAAGTTGGTTTGCAAGTACTTAGGAAAGGAAGTGTTATCACTTCACCTCCCTTTTTGGTTAGGGTCACCAAACTTGAAGATCTGGAAAATGAGGCAGGCCACAGGTGTCAGTGTTTATGATACTAAGTTGCCTTTCTACCCTTAGTTCCACTATACCCCCACCATTACTAACCCTGTGTGGTGTGACCTCCAGCTGACCTCCATTCCCCAAACATGTTCCCTATTCTATGCCATGATGCTGTTGGTCCCCAAGTGACTGTTCTAGTCTAGACTTACCTTCCCAAGTCCTCTTGTCAAAGCTCTTATGATTACTATATCTATATGTGAAAGTACGCTCTTTTTCCACACCATTTTTTCTCAAAGCACTGTTCTATCTCTAATGCAGTACTTCATGTGGTTTCCCTTACATTTTCAACAAGGCTCTCTCATTATACTGTGGACTCCTGCCATTCTTCTCCTTTGTAGTCTCCAAAATGACAAAGGAAGAACACAGAACAATGCTGGGTACTTAGTAGATGCTCAACAGCTACCGACTGATTGACTATAGGGGACAGGTACATAATGGGGCTGAATGTTTACTAACTAGACTAAATCTGAGAAAAGAGGCAAAGATTTACAAGATTTAGAATGATGGATAAGAGGTAAGGAGGTAAATGGCAGCCCAAGGTTATGGGCTGAAGGCCTCAAGCAGAGTGCAAGCTTGCCAGTAGTGCAGAGAAACTGAGAAGTGGGGAAAGTAGGCATGATTCTTCATCTTGGACTCCTTGCATTCTTTGGAAGTCCCAGGGTGGACTTATGGTGGAAATTGCTTAAAATTAGAGAGGAGTCTAAGAACAATGGCAAGAATTGAGGCAGTAGAGGTCACCAGAGCTAACGCAAACTCGTTACACCACTCTTGACCTGATTCTTGGTCAAGTTAACATGTGCACCGGTTTCCCCTCTTGTTAACTGGGACAAGAACACTTGCTTCACAGGGTGACTGGCACAGTGTCTGGCACCCAGCAAGTACCCATACATGGAAACTGGGATCCACCCCTCGTTTGTTTTTTGTTTTAAATTTTATTTATTATTTTCAGAGAGAGGGGAAGGGAGGAGAGGCAGAGAGGGAGAGAGACACCAATGTATGGTTGCCTTTCACCTGCTTCCAGTTACAGATCTGGCTGGAGACCTGGCTTGCAACCTGGTTACGTTGCCCTGGCTAGGAATCGAACCAGCGACCTTTGGGTTCTCAGGCTGGCGCCTTATCCACTGTGCTACCAACCAGGGCTAATCACCCCTCGTTTCATTAGTTGGTGCAGTTTCTACTCTTTAATTCTCTCTGAAAACATTAGCACATGCCTCTAGCTTCCCTATTTCTGGACTCTGGAGCATAATTGAACCCATCCTTCAAGAGCTGCCCAGGTCTTTCAGTTTTGCCCAAGTTCCTGACCTTGGGTTTCTCCCAGAACCCTCAGACCAGGCCTGAGCCTCTCCCTGACTGTTGCCATTACAACAGAACTCAGTAAACAATTACTAAATAAATATCTGCAAAGATGATGTTTTTATTTTGAATAATTCATAATTACTGATACTTCATAAGCAATTTTTTAAAAAGATTTTTAAATTTTATTATTTTTAGAGAGAGGGGAAGGGAGAGAGTCAGCAATATATGGTTACCTTTCACCTGCCTCCAGCTAAGGACCTGGCTGGAGACCTGGCTTGCAACCTGCTTATGTGCCCTGGCTGGGAATCGAACCAGCAACCTTTGGGTTTATAGGCCGGCACCTTATCCACTGTGCCAACAGACAGGGCTCTCATAAGCAGTTTTTAATGGTGTTTGGTAACTACAAAAGTACTATATACCAGGTATAAAACTTTGTAAAATTATTTTGAAATATGTTTACATGGTAACATTCTGAGAGAGCTAAGATTTTTTAACTTCCAGCTATAATATATTAATTTTGTATAATCTTTAAAAAAGAAAGAACAAGATGGTATGGGGGTTGGGGGTGGGGAAAAAAGGTGATGGGATTTAAAAAATACAAAATGGCAGTTAAAAAAGTGTCACAGGGATGTAAAGCTCAGCATAGAGAATACACTCAATAATATTGTAATAATTGTGTATGGTGCCAGGTGAGTACAAGACTTATACACTTATCAGGGGGATTATTTCGTAAATTATAGAAATGTTTTACCACTATGCTTTACACTTGAAACTAATATAATATTGAATGTCAAGTGTAATCGAAAAAAACTTTTAATTAAAAAACAAGAAAGAAAAGAGAGAAGGAAAGAAGGAAGGGAGGAAGGAACCCATCAGCTCAGGCTCTGCGCCTTTGCACTAAGCAGAGAGTTCAGCGAGGCTAGAGTGCAGGATAAGTCACCTTTGAGGGTATTTTTTCTTTTTTTGAAATTTTTATTTATTTTCAGAGAGAGGGGATGGGAGGGAGAAAGAGGAACAGAACCATCGATAAGTGACAGAAACATCTACTGGTTGCCTCTTGTACACCCCCATCTTGGGACTTGGCCTGCAACCCAGGCATGTGCCCTGACCAGGAATTGAACCAGCCACCTTTTAGTTCATAGGCCAGCACTCAATCCATTGTCCCACACAGCCAGGATGGGAACCTTTGAGTTTTAACTGTGACTAGTAGAAGCTGTTTTCACTACATGACATCCAACCAGATTCAGGGAACGCATTTGCCTCACCTGAGTAGATGTTTCCTGAGATCCCTTGCTGGAAGCCAAGGGTTACGTTCCCACAGCATTCCTCAAGTTTAAAAATAGTAGGTTCCAAGACTAATTCAGCTGAGAATCCAGCCAAACAAACTCACCTGGCTCCCAACACTTAGGTGGCCTAACTTTATCCCAGTGAGCAAACAGTTTCCCAAACAGAGAAACTAAAACAAAAGCACGAAGCCCAGAGCAGCAGACCCTTTCTCTGCAGGGTGGTGAAAATTCACAGTTCACTCCCTCCTAATGGAACCCTACAGTAGCTTCTTCCCTCTTTTCCCAACCACCACCCAAGAACAGAAAGGTCAGTCAGTCCCCTGGGGGATTCCAAGCCAGAATGGTGCTCTCTAGGAATTCTGGGCCAACAAAGAGCCTGGTGCCTGGGTTTCTTGGCACCATTATGACAGCTGCAACTCTTGGCTTTGGCTTAGAGCAGCAACTATACAAAGATTTTTTAAAAAGTAAAAAGACAGGCTAGGCCAATGGCAGCAAGACCAGAATCTGATTTGGGAAGTGAGGTGCCATCTGTGCATAGGATCATAGCTTGGGGACTTCCTGTATACCCAAGAGCAAGGCACTCTACCCAGGGGCCTTTTGTCTCCCGCTACCATCAAGGACTCTAGGAAGCCAAATACCCCAGAAGATGAAGACATCTGAATGAAGGTAATGGGAAGAAACAAATCTTTTCAGCATCTCAGTTCCCCAAGGACTATACTTTTATGTGTTCTGTACATGGGCACATCATTTCACAGCTGAGCAAATGCAAAATGGTAATAAAATTCTTATTGCTGTCCAACAAGATAATCAGGCTGAGACATTCAATGACAAGCAAGATAAGACAATATTAAAAAGCAATGAACTTTCCTCTCAGTCATTATCAGTCTGATTCAAATATCTTAATGGCATTTCCTTTGAGTCACTTTTGCTGCTGTTTCCTTTTTAGGGAAATAAAACCTTCACTCAATTCTGTTCTCTTGCTTTTGTACCAGTGCTGAGGTCCCACACTGCTGCAGAAGTTTCCCACAGCCCCATTCCTGCCCCACACTGCATCACCCCTTTGCTTCCCCCCTCAATCAAAAGATAGTTTGTTAAATGTCACATTCTTTTTTAATTAAAAAAAAAAATTATTTACTATTTTTAGATAAAGGGGAAGGGAGAGAGGCACAGAGGGAGAGAGACATCAATGCATGGTTGCCTTTCACCTGCCTCCAGCTACAGACCTGGCTGGAGACCTGGTTATGTGCCCTGGCTGGGAATCAAATCAGCGACCTTTGGGTTCTCAGGCCAGCCCCTTATCCACTGAGCCACCAGCCAGGGCCTTAAATGTCACATTCTTTACACTGCCTTCAAACTCCCAGCCTCATCTTGTTCTACTCTTCTCTCTTAGCAAGCCCCAAACTTACTGGCATTCTTTCTCCTCCTTGGACTCTTTCCTATCTCAGGGACTTTGTACTAGCTATTTTCACTAACTACAGTCTTCATATGGTTAGTGACCAGAGCATTGTACACCTTTAGGAGGTACCAACTGCATAGAAGCCCACTGGATGGTTCTCAGCAGAGAAGTGACACGCATGAGATGCTATGAACACCACCCCCACCCACAGAGCTAACACATAACTAGGGGTCCCACATCAGCAATGCTCCTGCAAAGCTCCAACACCAAACACTCCCTGCTCAGCTACTGTCTTCCTCTGGGACTTTTCTATGGGCAAAACTCTAAGCTCCAAGAATGAGAAATTGCCACACTAGCTTTAAGGGGGTGAGAACCCAGCATGTCTATGACCCAATAAATAGGAAAAGTTACAGCAAGAGGGAGAAGGGATTAGGGCAAGCCACAGAGTTATCTGTCAGTTTCCATTATGTTTTTTCCTTTGACCACCAAGTTTTTCAGAGGCATTTAGGAGTCAGATCCATCACAGGCAGAAAGAACAACCAGCCAGCCTGATGCCCGGGGATCCGGAGCCTGGAGCAGACCCCATTTTCTAGTACTTACCCCTCCACACAGGCATGGCTCCTGAGTGCCTGACCTCATGTTGAAAAGCCTGAGATCAGAGTAAGGGAAACTGGTGGTCAGAGGCAGGGCTCCAAGCGTCCTCAGGGTCAGCACTGGAAAAATAAAACATCTCCTTGGTTGGCCTTCTTGCGGCAAAGCTGATTCTATGACCCAGAATTCAAGAAGCCTGAATAACATGCAAGAAAGTAGGAAGGTAAGGAATCTTTGAAGGCCATTAGCTTTTACCAACATTAAAGAAAAGGGCCTGGAGTCCAGTGAACCACATTTCTCTGAGAAGCTCCTATAAACTCGTATTTCTCACTGACAAATGGTCTAGTCCCAAGCATAGACCTGACCATGGGCCTGGTTTTGAGCCTCAGACTTCTGCTTGCAAAGAGCCCTCCACCAGGCCCCTAGGCATGGACTGCAGAAGAGGAGGCAAGGAGGTTCTGCATGGTGACCCAAGGCTCCAAGGCTGTATTAGGCCCATCTCCCCACAATGTTTTCCAGTTAAAGGACCCTTCAACCACAAAGACTAGAGGCTCCATGAAGTGCAGGACAGGAGCATGCTGTTCGTTACTATATACCCCATGAACTGTTCCAACAATGACTATCTTTGTAACAAATGAATGGCTGACCCTCCAAACAAAGAGAGGCCAATGATTAACACTGGATGGGAACCAAGTGTACCACCCAACATCTGGCAGACCCAGTGCCAGGAGAGGACAGTGGGCCACCTTTTTCCCTAGATCCACTGTTCGGATCCTAGTGCAAACATATTCTATGAATACATTATTTGATTCTGATTTATGGCAGAAAGGCTCACAAGCCCTAAGCGGTAGTCATTTATTTCAGGCAATTGCCTAAAAAGTATCTCACCCATATCTTGACATCTGTGCTTATACCTATGAACCTTCTGTATACCTTGAGTACCAGGAGCCTGGGGCACTCTGTACCAGTCTCACATTTTCTATATCCACACACCCAAGAAAGGGAGAGACAAGGAGGCTCATGTTATTCACTTCCAGGTGACAATGACCACCAAATCCAAACACTCCTCACCTTCCGAAGGGTAAATCAGCAACAAGAACAACACACAGCCTTGGGGCTATCACTATCAGGCATGGTAATTTATAAAGAATTCAAGGTATTAACTGAGAGGTCAGCAGCCAGCACAATTGGTACATACATGAACTAAACTGCACTTTGCTTTTATGAGAAATCAAGCAGGGGAAAAAAAAAAAGGATGTAGTTAATGTAATACTGTAATGGGTAAGAGCCATCTTCCCCAAAATATGCTGTTTTTTCAGTATCTGGAAACCCTAGCAGCCATGAGCCAGCCGAATTAAGAAAACAGAGTTAGCCAGGTAGTAGGGACGCCTTGCAAGATGTTAGGTCCCAAACTGAGGGGACTCACACACAAGATAGAAGCCTTACACATATACCTGGGAAAGCATCAGTCATGATTAACTGCTTACAGAAATCACCATGAGGACATATATAGGATCACAAACAAAAGGTGATAGGATTAGGAATAATTTTTCTTTTCTTTCTTTTTTTTTTTAAAGATTTTAATTATTTTCAGAAACAGGGGAAGAGAGAGAGGCGGAGAGGGAGAGAGACATCAATGTATGGTTGCTTTTCACTTGCCTCCAGCCACAGACCTGACTGGAGGCCTGTTTTGCAACCTTGTTATGTGCCCTGGCTGGGGAATCGAACCTGCGACCTTTGGGTTCGCAGGCCGGCACCTTATCCATTGTACTACCAGCCAGGGCCAATTTTTCTTTTTTTATCCTTCTTTAATTTCCAACATGTTTGGTGAAATGGGTTAACTGTCTTTACACATGGGGAAAAAAAAAAAGCAAATTTATTGCTAAAAAGTGACAACAATGATGGATAGAACAAGAAAAGTACAGACCAGGAACGTTTTGGGTTTTGGAAAATCCTCTTGATTTGGTTCAGCCGAAAGAGTCTGAAATCTGGCTGAGACCTTAAGGAGCCCGGTGCACTCACTTCTCACCTAAGACAAGCTCACTAGGGTCTGCAGTTGACAAGTTTGCACACCAGTCTTCCTATAGTCTGTACTGGAGGACGGGATCAGCCATCACCCTTGTAGAACTCAGGACCAGCTATAGACTCGACACAAGATACCATTGTTGGGAAAAGAAGGTAGAAAACTCATAAGCCAGTTCCAGTTAAAACCACCAGAGACAGAGGAGTTCAGATGTGGATCTAGCACCTACTCAGAGGAACTAAATCACTTAATGGCTTAAAAAGTGACCAAACATAATTAGTCCCACTATCTAAACTCATGATGTGAGAAAAAGAAGTATATGTGGAGTGGGTATGGGTGGAGGAGAGAAACAAAAAGAAAGATATGTCACCAAGGAATAGATACATACAGCAGGTAAGCATATAAAAAGATATTCAACATCTCATGTCATTAGGAAACTAGAAATTAATACAACAATAAGATACCACTCCACCCCTATTGGAATGGCTAAAATCCAAAAAACTGACAATACCAAATGCTGATAAGGACACAAGATGAGAGGAACTCATTCACTGCCTGTAGGAATCCAAGGGAGTTTGGCAGTTTCTTATAAAGCTAAACATAATCTTACTACCTGATCCAGCAATTTAGCCGTAATGAGTTGAAAACTTATGTCCACACAAAAACCTAGATATGAATGTTTATGATAGCTTTAGTCAAAACTGCTTAGAAACATGAGTACTGGCCTATAAACCAAAAAGTCATCAGTTCAATTCCCAGTCAGGGCACATCACATGCCTGAGTTGCGAGCCAGGTCCCCAGTTGGGGGTGTACAAGCAGCAACCATATACATTGATGTTTCTGTCCCTCTCTTTTGTCATCCCTTGCTCCCTCTCGCTAAAAAAACAAAATCAAAACAAAACAAAAAAAAACCCTGCTAAAATCTGAAACCAATCAAGATATCCTTCAATAAGTGAATGGATAAGCTATAGAACATAACACAACGGAACATTATTCAGTGGTGAAATGAGCTATTAAGCCCCCAAAAGACATGGAGAAACCTTAAGTGCATATTGCTTAATGAAAGAAGTCAGTCTAAGCCCTGGCTGGTGGCTCAGCAGAAAGGTTGCTGGTTCAATTCCCAGCCAGGGCATATAACCAGGTTGCAAACTAGGTCTCCAGCCAGGTCCATAGCTGGAGGCAGGTGAAAAGCAACCTTACCTTGATGTTTCTTTCCCTCTCTGTCTCCTTCCCTTCCCCTCTTTCTAAAAATAACAAATTTTAAAAATTAAAAAAAAAAAAAAGAAGAAGAAGTCAGTCTAGCCCTGGCTGGTGGCTCAGTGGATAAGACGCCACTGATACATTTTTGGATACGCCTACGAACCCAAAGGTCACTGGTTCAATTCCCAGCCAGGGACACATAACCAGGTTGCAAGCCAGGTCTCCAGCCAGGTCCATAGCTAGAGACAGGTGAAAGGCAACCGTGCATAGATGTTTCTCTCCCTTTCTCCCTTCCCCTCTCTCTGAAAATAATAAATAAAATCTTTTTTTTTTAAGTTAAAAAAGAAAAAAAGTTAGTCCAAAGCAGCTACTTACTATATGATTCCAACTATATGATATTTTGGAAAAGGCAAAACTAAAGAGACAGTTGCCTGGGGTTTGAGAGGAGGGAGGAATGGATGAATAGGTAAAGCACAGGGCATTTTTAGGGCAGTGAAACTATTCTGTATGACACTATAATGGTGGATACAAAATATGTATTTTCCAAAACCCATAAAACTGCATAACACAAAAAGCAAACTCTAATGTAGAGACATTAGTTAATAAAAATGTATCAGTACCGGTTCATCAATTATAACAAATGTACCACATTAAAGCAAAGGTTATTAATAATAAGGGGCACTATAAGCAGAAGAAAGAAAGGGTATATGGGAGCTCTTTTTGCTACCTGTTCAATTTTCTATAAACCTAAAGCTACTCTAAAAATAAACCTAAAGCTATTCATTTTAAAAACCATTATAGAAACTTATTAAAACAATTATATGAACCCTGGCTGGTGGCTCAGTAGATAGGCGCCAGCCTGCAAACCCAAAGGTCACTGGTTCGATTCCCAGCCAGGGCACAGAACCAGGTTGCAAGCCAGGTCTCCAGTCAGGTCTGTAGCTGGAGACAGGTGAAAGCAACCATACATTGATGTTTCTCTCCCTTTCTTCCTCCCTCCTGCCCTTCTCTCTAAAAATAATCAATAAAATCTTTTTTAATGATATGAAAATCAGCATTAATATAAGGGCAGAAGGAAAAATAGTATCTGCAGGGTGCAAAAATCCTTCACAGATGGGCACTGCAGCCGCCCCCTCAGCCAGGTGGTGGGGTATTCCATGCTTCTAAGTGCTCCTCATTCAACACCCTCTCCCCAGAGAGAATGATCCTGGTCAAGACATGCTGGTGAGGCCTTACACAAAGCACAATGACCACATAAGGAGCCTGACCAAGTGAACTTGACATTACAGCAGGAAGCACCACCTTTGTTCTTTAAGAGCTGCAGACTTTCCTGGCCTTGACTTGAGAGATGACATAGGGTTCTATCACCTACTTTCCTGTTCTACCCTCTTACCATTACTTAGCAGGACTCTTTCTCCTCTACCAAGCTGTTTGAACATCCAGCTCACATTTCCCCTACAGGGTACTTCCTGCATAACTATCCACGTCCATTAAACCAAGATACCTTTGAAATTAGTTGCATAACTGCAATCGTGGTCTCCAGCTCTAGCCCACCCTTTACACACAGGTAGAGGTAGGGAAGGCTGTGGATGGCTGGAGCAGGACTGCCTGGGTTTATATAGCCCAGCTCCAGCATTCACTAACTAGGTACATAAGTCCCTCAACATCTCTATGCCTCAGTTTCCTTGTAAAATAAGATGAGTTAAACAAATTTATACAAAAGTACTTACAATAGTGCTTGCATGCAATAAGAGCTGAGTTTGCAATTATTACTACTTTTTTAAAGTCTCTCAGGGCACTAAGATCACAGGGTGAGAGGAGACAGCTGCAAAGCCACAGAGGTTGGATAAAACCAAAAGCTGCTCCCAGCCCCAGTCCTGTCTTCTTTCCCAGGGACTTTGCCATTTCTTACCAAGCAGATGTTAGGCGTGACTTCACACTGTCCCTCAACCCCAATCTTCTCCAATGTTCTGCCTGTACGGGGACCTGACATAGCTCCGCTGGTGGGGTGGGGTGAGCTGCAGAGCCTGGGGCTCTGTGTAGGAGAACTGGGCAGGCATGTCAGTGAGCTGTAAAGGTGTGTGCAGGGGTGAAAGGACCATTCCCACAGGGCTCAGGTCAGAAGCCAAGATCATGCCACGTACATCTTACAACAAACCATCAGGACTGAGGTACTGAAACAAAAAAGTAGCTGAATGAGTTACTGCATAGGCAGGACAGAGGAATCAAAATGCTAAGCCAGGGAGATGCTGGCAAACCTGGACCTAGAACATGACAGGTGTGAAGACCAACATTCAATATGGAAAAAGCCATGATATGAAAGATGGGAGTCTAGAAGGATGGGCTGAAAGGAAAAATTCCTAGGATTGAGACATCTAATCAAGTCAAACCCATAAAGGCTTCCGAGTCTCTGTCTCTAAAGGAAGAAAAGGAAATCTCCCAGTGCTGACCAGCCCAGGGCACCAATCTGACATGATAGTCATTGCCCAATAATCAGGCCTCTTGAACTTCTTTTTATTAGTTTATTTTTTATTTTTTTGAACTTCCTTTAAAAAATAATTGACATATAGTATTATATTAGTTTTAAGAGCACAACACAGTCTTTCAACATTTACATACTTACAAAGTAGTCACCAAAATAAGCCTAGTAATCATCTCCTCTCGGACTTTTTAAAGTGACTGGGCCAGCTCAAGGAACCTCTTTCCAACTGTCCCTTTACTGCTGAAGGACTCTCAGTTGAACAATTTGGAATCCCTACCCCATGGTAGAAGAGCTAATCCATGCTGCAAATGAAATGCTTTGTAATGGATGAAACCACATACCCACACAGACCTGCTGAGAGCCCCACAATGCCTTAAGTGTTCCTGTGGTTACAAAAGAAAAGCAATGCTCACCATTTCAAAATTCAGAGCTCTGGGGCCTGAAATCCAACCCAGAGTGGTGGTTTCAGCTTCAGGAAGAGCTCTAGCCCTGCTGCTGGCCCCCCATTCCTACCCTGGGCCAAAACCAACTGTGCCCCATTTTTCCTGGGGAGCCCCAACCCCCTTCCCTTAGCAGAGAGCAGTCACCATGTCACACCAACAGGCGTCCTGAAACTAAACACCTCTGAGATGAAAAGCAGTGCGACCAAAACTTCAGGGAGACCTGCTCTCCAGTGAGCCTAGCAGCACTTCCTCAGCCTTCAGTGCCCAGCTGGGGGCAGGGCAGGGACCTGCCATCTGTGTGTGTGGCTTACAGAGACATGCCAGTTGTCAGCCTCAAGAGAGCTTGGAGCTGAGAGCAAACCACCTAACAAGAGGGAGGACCATGCTCCCAGGATAGGTGCGTTATGGCAAGGATTTCCCCTGGAAACCCCAGGAGATGAAATGGCACCAAAAGTTCTGCAAACTAAGCTTTGAAGAGAGAAAATGAGCATTTCTCATCTGTAGGGGACCAAGACCATGTAAAACAACAAGTGGAAAAGTTAATCTGTATCCAGTGTTTTAATAAATAACCCGTTCGGTGCAGAGCATAGCTGAGAGGGACCTGAAAGAAAAAGGAGGTTCTTCTCCATCCGAGTAGCAGCAGCCACAGAAAACCAGTCACCAGCCAATCCAGCCCCCAGAGGGGACAAGAACAACCCCAAACCCCATGGACATACCCACTGAGAAGCAGCATTTGTGGGGGAGAGCCCACATTGCCATGACAGTAGAGGAGGTGCAGGCTCTACCCTGCAAAGTTGCCAGTCTTTGGGCCAGCACCACACAGAGGCTGTCTTTGGAACCAGCCCAAAGTGCACAGCAGATGACCTGCCCAGTGAAGTCTGCCTCAGGGAAGTCTGCCTGAGATCACAAACCCTCTCCGCCTAGCCAGCCCCTGCGACACGGTGAGCCCACACATACCCACCACCATAGCTAGGGGCCAGCCAGGGCTGCCGGCAGTAGCGGGGCCAATCCAAAATCCCCAGAGGGAGCCACCTCTTGCACAGCCCCACAAGCCTCCACATTCCAGCCCACAGCTGCTTGGCTGCAAAGGAAAGAGTCCGAGCTACAGGCTTCCGACAAGCACTTGGCAGCTGAGGCTCAGCTGTCTCGTACCTCCCATGTCCAGGCAAGAGCCACAGCACAGTCTCTGCTGCTACAGCCAGATGGGAGCAGCCTTAGGGTCCCTAGAAAAGCACTCCATTCTCCCCTGTGGCTGCCCCAAGCTGAAACTTGTTCCATCTCTCCAACTTCAGAAACAACCTCTTAAGAACCTTTTAATCCAAACAAGTGCTCTCTTGTCTCGTTTCCTTCCATTAATGTAAATTGGGAAAAAACCTGGATGGAACTGGCCACCCCAGAGCTCATCCAATCAGTTTGCTCTTCAACCTGTTTAGGCCTACCAGGATGGGGCTCCTCTCCTGCCCCCAAAGCAAGCCTGCCAGGAGCAAAAGAAGTGCAGGGAACCCTTGGGCTTCTGCTTATCCCTGTCCTCAACAAACTGTGAGAAGATCTTAATGGGAGCAGGTACCCAGTAGATATTTAATAAATGCTGTTGACTAATTAAAATGGAAAGGTGATACCACACAATGGCTAATACAGGCAGACACTGAGGTCACTAGACCTGGCTTCCAATTTATCACCTGTACAGTAAGTTCTCTATGTCCAAATTTCTTTATCTATAGCAAAAGATAATAAGAATTCTTTATGTCATAAAATTACTATATGAATAGCATAAAATGACAATTTTATATTAAAAACTTAGCACTAACATGGAATATAGTAATAACTAAAAACAGGTTTGCTGATATTGTCATCTTAAAGACAAACAGTGCCCCCCACATTTCTATGTCCCCAAGCATGACGGAGAGCACAGAAGAGTGGGGATGTCAGAAGAAGCTGCTGCTCTCATTACCTTGCTCCACAGCCCTTGACAAGCTGCCAGGCTTTCCTCCACTGTACAAGTAAGGGAGGTGGGCTAGACCAGTGTTTCCTATTTGTCTGTGACAACAGATAACTCTGAATCATACTGTTTTTAAAAAGTTCCCTTTTCAGTTCTTTCCATTTTTCTAATCATGTCTAGAGTCAGGTTCTATTGGCATTAGCATATCTTTCTGACACCTTTCTCATACTTTTTGCTAAACTCTTGAACAAAAAGAAAGGTGGCCTCAGGCTTAGAATCTGTGACAGGCCACAGTATTCAGCTTGTATTTAATAATGCTGCTTTGTTATTACAGTGTTTCTTTTCATAACTACCTTTAAATTATAGCAAGTGATACTGGTTTCTGTATATGACAGTGATTAAACTTTTAAAAATTTGTTCATATCAGTTTTTAAAAGAAGGGTTAAAGAGAACATGCAGTAGATAACATACTACAGGTGGCAAGCATTATGTAAGCGGCACTAGAAATTTTAGGAACACCGGGCTAGAAGATTTTTAAAGCCTCTCTCAGTCCTAAAAGCGAAATGTTGGTGTCCTAAAGTGTCAGGCTGCAGATCTCACCCTAGACCCTTCTTTCAAGATTCCTCTCAAACTTCACCTCCTCCCTGGGACTTCTTCGGATCCAGCAGCCTCACTAACAGACACTGGCACCCCTCAGCTCCCAGGGTATGTTCTACAACCACGGACTGAAGCACTGATCAATTACTCAGTACTATAACCATCTCTTTCAGTTTACTTCTCCTCAAGAACATGAGCTTGAGGCAGGAACTGTGTCTTGGCATTTTACTCCCAACATACCTATGTGTCTAGCACAAAATAGGTGCTTGATGAATGCACAAGGTCTGTCCCAAAAGTATCAGTCATGCAAATTGTTTTAATTATACTGACATTGATTCAATACTTCCAGGATAGACTTCGTAAACTAAATAAATGAACCAATGCTCTATCCCTTTTCACTGAATGAGAAGATAAAAGACAGTGGAAGAAGAACATTGCCAGAAATTCACATGCCATAATTCTCATTTAATACTTCTTAGCATTTATGCTGGAAGGTAGACCACTCACCTTCGAGCACTAAATTAAATAAGAATCCACACAACTGTTTCAAAGAGACCTTGCCACATTAAATGCTTAGAAAATCAAACTTTTTCTTTAAGAAACTTACCAGGATTGAGATAAGACCAGTCACACCAGCACAAGGCCAATTACAAAGGTACTTTTAACTTCTGCAATACATCTAAGAACTGGGTAAATTTCCAAGAATATTCCATCATGTCTTTCTAGTGACAGGATATAATATCAGAAAACACTAGGTTTGAGTGGTGAGGTGAAAGCCCCATGAAGGTCTCATTACTGTCATAAATTAATATCAAAGTGCTTTAGAAATATAGAAATGACACATATGTGCAAGGGTCCTGTTAAATTCAGAAAAACAATAAGGAAGACCCTCTTTCAAATTGAAGTTGCACCTTCTGAAATATGAAGCTTTCTCAATTATGTCCTTTATGTCATTTTGGGTCTTGAACCCCTAGACTGTAAGAATCTTTAAGCCACATAGGAAATTATATTCTTTAAACTCGTATAAATCTGTCAACGAAAACGTACAGGCTAGCTGCACTAAATACCCTCTGCAGGTTCTTATTAAGAGTATAAATTTCAACGCAGCACAGTCCCTTCACTCCCTGCATCTGTTTGCTATTCTATCTCGATTATTAATACTGTAATGCAGGGTCCCTGTTCAGCAGGATTAATTCCCTGTTACCAAGGCCTTCTGCTGACATTGCAATGGATCCATTTAGAAGGTTGCAAAGGCAGGCACTGCTCCTGACCTTAATCAGTGAGGAGCTTAACAAGAGAAAAGAGGAATTTGGCTTGGGCATCAGAGGTGGTACAGCCCAATGGTTAAGAGCTCAGACTCTGGACTCAGAAAGCTCAATTCAATCATAACTTTTATAGCCTCGATGTGTGACTTTAGGCAATTAATTCACTTAACCCCTAAAGGGGTTCAGTTGATAAAATTATAAAGCATTTGACATAATGATATGAAAGATAGTAAAAAGTAAAACAAAGAAAAAAAGAATAAGTCGACAACGACTTTTACTGTCTTCTTCATATCATTATTATCTCTAGAATCAGCCTCTTATGGGGAGACAGGGCAGGAAAACCCTTGCTATTCTTTCAACCTATACACATTAAGTAGCCACCACCAAGATACAAAAAAGATGATGTAAGAGGCAAAAAAAAAAAAAAAGGAAAAAACGTATAAAAAGCAAAAACAGAGGATATGATAATAGAAATAAAATCAGCTCTTAATCATGGTAATGAGTAAAGATAGCATTAAAAGAACCCCTCCCTCAAGAGTACAGATGGAAATAAAATTTTTTAAAACGTTTATTAAAATTACTGATAGTAGCTTCTTAGAGTATGTGATATAATAGTCTAAGAGGCAATAGAGTATAGTCATAAGAATAGGCACTCTGAAGCCTGATTGTGTTAGAATCCTGGTTCCATCACTTTCACATTGTATGACCTTAAGCAATTTATAAAATTTTTTTGTGTCTAAGTTTCCTCATCTATAAAGTGGAGAAAATATTAGTAGCTATATTAGCATTATACAGTTGTGATGAAAATAAAATTAGTTTATATATATATATATATATATATATATATATATATATATATACACACACACACACATATAAAGTGATTAGAAGAATGCCTGGCTCATAACCAATACTCAATAAATGTTAGCTTTTATTATTTATTATTATTAAAGCTTATAGGTTTTAACTGATTTACTACTAAGTTAATTATATGTTTGTTTTTTACTGATTTGAGAGAGAGAGAGAGAAACATTGAGTTGATTAATTTGTTGTTCCACTTATTTATGCCTTCATTGGCTGATTCTTGTATGTGCCCTGACTGGGGATTGAACCTGCATCTTTTTGGCATTTTGGAACAATGCTCTAACCAACTGAGCTACCAGCCAAGGGCCTAAGTCGGCTATATTTAACTTAATATTAAAATATGTTTAAATTTGGTTATTACAGAGAGAAAGGGGGGGGGTGGTATTAGGATTTAGAATTATACAGGGCAGCAAATGCAAGAAAGACCAGGATTAAAAAATGTACTGTGGCTAATCTGAGCACAAATAACTGCAGGTTATAAGAAAGTAGGTAAGGTGGGGGGACAGAGGGGAGCAAAAAGGGGATGGATGTAATACAACAACAATAAAATTTAAAAAAAAAAAGAAAGTAGGTAAGATGGACAGAGGGACAGAGATGGATATAGAGATGGATATCTTTGTGATAAAGTAGAGTAAAATGTTAATGGTAGGATCTAGGAGTAGATACGTAAGTGTTCACTACAAAATTCTTTCAACTTTGATTTATGTATAAAATTGTTCATAATAAGCTAGCAGGAAGAATAGAAAGAAAATGAAAAGCATCAACGCAAGTTCTGGGTCATAGCTATGCTGCCTGTCCTCTGAGCTCAAATACCAAAGTAAGTTTGTAAAAATCTGATAGTTTTAGAACTCTTGTTCATCACTGACACTTTCCTGCACCATTTAAGCAAAGCTCAGGTGCTGACCTGGACCACATTGGCACAGATACACACAGGCAGAGACAGAAACCCAGAGTCTCCACCTGATAAGTGCCAACCCACATCACACCTGCTTAGGAAAAACCTCAGAGAAAAGGCTCGAGGCTAAGGAACAGGCAGGTGAAGCGGGTGGGGGCAAGTGGCACACACTTACTCATGGACTCTGTTGTCACCATAGAGATCGCTCAGGCCAAAGCTGATATAGTGCCAGTGCTCAGGGATGTTGGCAGAAGGGCTCCCCACGTTCCTGTACATGCTAACATAGTCCAAGGGGTCTGGGCCGCCCAACCTGCAAAAGACAAAGCACAGGAGCGTCAGTGTGAGCCTGAAAGTAGACAGTGTGAAGCTGAAGAGCTCTGCCTTATAAACCTAAAAGGCCCCAAACTGGAGGAATCGAGGGTGAAGGATAAGTAAAGGGAGGCCACACTTCTCTGGGGTAAGATCAAGGGCTGAGTGGCCAGAGGCTGCTCAGTTGCACAAGTACAACAGACTTCTTTCTTCCTATCCCCAACAGGTAGGACCTCTTTTAGAAATAAAACAGACTGATGGCCCTGGCTGGTGGCTCAGTGGATAGGCACCAGCCTGCGAACCCAAAAGTAGCTGGTTCGATTCCCAGCCAGGGCACCTAACCAAGTTGCAAGCCAGGTCTCCAGCCAGGACCCCAGCTGGAAGCAGGTGAAAGGCAACCATACATTGATGTCTCTCTCCCTCTCTGTCTCTCTCCCTTCCCCTCTCTGTGAAAATAATAAATAAAATCCTTTTTTTTAAAAACCCAAAAAACCAGACTGATGGTTGTCCCTTTTGCTTCCTTCTGTTTCAAGTTACCAATCCCAACTGAGGTTGGCAGGGATTATCTTCCATGAAGTCTGTAAACATTTCATGCTTCAAGGCAAGAGGTGCATTAGTCAATCCAACTGGCCTCTGTTGAAAAACCATCCTGAATATCCTCAATGGGGACTGATCCTGGAAGTGGAGGCTCAGCTCCATTCTTGCCTCCTAGATAGTTAATTCCTGAAAGGCTATATTGTGTTCTATGTTAATTACAGTTTGCACTAAACCCAATGCCTTCAGACCCTAGCCCACACCCCACAGATTAAAGCTGGTCTTTTATCCTACAAGTGACAGAAGCCAAATTTAGGTTGGCTCAGCTCTGCACAGATAAAGATACAAAACTTCAGCAGAAGCCAGGCTGAGCCCTGAGTGCCTGGACCTGGAAGATGATACCAAGAGACTGCCATCTCAAAAAGGTAGAGCTGGAACATCAAATTATTTGGGGCCTCTGAGAATCACATTAAATTTCCTCCATAATTCCAACAGAGGCAGTTGAGGAAGAGATTCAGTCATTATATTGCTCTGAGGATTTAATTCAATAAGGGTTCCCTTTAGTAATTAGTGCTCTTTAAAAAAAAAAAAAAATCCTGTTTTTCTTCAGAACAGGTAGGGAAACCAGTAGACTTGAGAAACAGACGAAATGGAAACCATCAGTGGACGGAAGTCTGCATTTAGCCACGAACACCCTGCATTTACACTGCCTTGTACATCTGATTGCTCCACAGACTGCAAAAACTTTGCTGCCCCCGGGACACTGATGGAGTGCACTTTGCAATTGGATTGTTTGCTCAAGGAACATTAACAACAAGTAGAAGACATGTTATGTGTGATGCCAGCAAACGTGCTATCACTATGCAATTAAAACACTATTTAAAACCAGGCTCTGGCTGGTGTGGCTCAGTGGATAGGCGCCGGCCAGTAAACCCAAAGGTTGTTGGTTTGATTCCCCAGTCAGCACACATAACCAGGTTGCAAGCAAGGTCTGTAACTAGAGGCAGGTGAAAGGCAACCATACATTTATGTCTCTCTCCCTCTCTGCCTCTCTCCCTTCCCCTCTTTCTAAAAATAATGAAATAAAATCTTAAAAAAAAAAAAAAAAGTCAGAATGGATAAGGTGCCGGCCTGCGAACCCAAAGGTCGCAGGTTCGATTCCCCAGCCAGGGCACATAACCAGGTTTCAAGACAGGTCTCCAGTCAGGTCTGTGGCTGGAGGCAGGCGAAAGGCAACCATACATTGATGTCTCTCTCCCTCTCTGCCTCTCTCTCTTCCCCTCTTTCTAAAAATAATTAAAAATAAAATCTTTAAAAAAATAAAAAGTTCTTCCTGATCTAAAAAAAAAAAAAAAGAAACAACAAATTGATATTTGTCTTTCTCTCCCTTCCTTCTTCTCTCTAAAATAAATTTTAAAAAGGAAGAAAGGAAGGAAAAGGAAAGGAAAGGAAGAAAGAAAGAAAGGCAGATAAACACCAGGTCTGGTTCTACCCTCTTTGCCAGGATATTATTTGCTTTTGTAAAATCCTTATTCTCTGTTAGGAAATATTAACTTATATAGAACTTGTAAGAAAGTCACTACAAATAACTTAGAATCTCAACTGAGTGTATTAGGAAAAGGGACAGATCCATGTCTTTCTTGAACTCTGATTTTTCCAAATCATTTGACTAATTCCACAACTAGCTGGATTTAGGAAAGCTTGTCAGGGGAGGGAGGAAAGAAGAAAGAAAAGGGCAACTACCTCTGAAAGAACCCCATGATAGCTACAGAGCCCAGGAACAGATGGTAGTGACTATAAGCTCATGTCTGCTCCAATGTCCTGCTGCAAATTCCCCGTCCTACCCCTCCTTCAGCCTTGGTCCACCCAGCAACAGAAGGCAAAACGCATCCACTGTTCCATGCTACACTGCCTCCACTGCAGCCCTCTTCCTGGCCAAGTCTCCCAGGAAGCACTGCATCAAGCAGACAGACTTAACCTTAAAACTCCAAATGCAAGGGAATGGCCAAGAGTCAGACCAAATGAGCCTCACCTCTGAGGACATAGATTTCTGCTTTAATTACTCAGAGACCCAATGGGAACCAGATGGACATGTAGAAAACTTTTATATTTTGCACTTAAGATACCCAAGGACCCAGAGCATCCCTCAACTTAATTCCATGAACACCTGACTCCACTTCCCAAGGCAGCTGCAGGAGTGGAGTGGCCCCGGAGCAAAGGCTCTGCCTCTTTGCTTCTGCTCCCTGCTCACTCAAGTCTCAGCTTTCAGCCAGCATGTCCTTGCTGACCACAGTCCACTAGCCAAGGAGCCACCCTTTTGCTGCAAGAAGAGGAGGTACCTTCGACCACAGCTAGACCCACACAGCCTTGGTCAGTCATCCTGCTAAGAGAACTGAAGAGGTCCTATGGAATCCCAAATATGAGGGACAGGGATAAATTAATTTCAAGACCTTATCTGCAAAATACTTTAAATTTTAGAAGGAACTCAGTGTAGGGCTGTTCCCTCTTAAATTTTTCTACATCTAGGTAGCATTTCTAATTTCAGAGTTCTGTACAATTGTCTTTATTCGTCATTACATGTTGGTCCATCTCTGAAGACAAGTCCTGCCTGGTTTAACAAGCTTGCAGCAGGAAAAAAAAGAAGAAGTTGCCCAAACCAGTCTTAGTCCTTTGCATGTACTTCAATACCTTTTACACACAACTCTATCCTTCATGGCTACTTGGTGACAAAAACAGTTGCCCAAGTCAGTGTAGAAGTTTCCCCTTACACTCAAATGAGGCCTGAATAAATAGCATGGCAGAGCCAGCCCCACTTTTCTCATGACACATCCAATAGCGTTCATCACAATACATATTTAAATATAGAAGTGCAATTAGAATGGGGATTAAGTTATCAAGAGCTGCTTTTCACTCAGAAGCTCTCTTCAGAAACTCCTTTCAACCAAAGAACAGTTTGCTGGCCAGAGAGAACTCTACAGTGGCTACATCTCCTCCTTGCTACCAGACAGAGGCAGGCTCCCTGTGGCCCTCCCTGCGAGCAGGGGGCCGGTTCTCAGGCCCTCCACACTGCCAGCGTCTGCATATGCTCCCTTCGGCACAGGGAGCTGGTCTCAGTCCTACAAAGCCTAGTTTTTGCCATTTCTGGAGGAAGTAAGACATTGTCCTGGAGGAGAAAGACTTGGTCCTAAAGGGAGAGGTAACCAGCAAAGACATCCACTAAATTCCCCCTTGGAACCTACCTGCCCCTTTGGCCACACTGCAAGGACCCCTCTGACAGTCTTTCAGGACTCAGTGGAGCGGGGCACCTAACACAGTGCCTGCGAGAATGTGGTCCCGGACATATTCAACCAATTCCTCAGTCCACTTTTGGTCCAGAAAGACAGTAAAGACGGGCTCGTTTCCGTAGTCCCCATAACACCAGTTTTGCCCAGAGGCGGCAGGAAAAAACAGGTTGCAAACAGGAATGGAAAACCAGAGAAGACCATTCCTACCCCAAGGGCAGCCCATCCACACACAGGTCCCATCCTTGACAGAGCTACTTAGGGGTTACTCTCCGCTTCCCTGAGCAACTTCTGCTGAAGTCCTGAGCTTGAGGCCAGGAAGCCCCCCAACACCTCACTGCCTTCTTTCCACCCTGTCCAGTCCCCAGTCTTCAGCATCTACTGCGCCCCTCTTCCATCCTCGGCCAAACCGTGGATGGCCCTGACCCTGCCTCCCCTCTAGCTCATGCCTTAAAGCAAAGCAGCTGCAGAGCGAGCGCAAGTTGGGCGTGAAGAGAACTGTGCAGAGTAAGCAGAAAGTTTATCGGGAAAAGTTGCTTCGTGAAACTCGAACACAAAAGCAGGGCACGGACACGATGCCTGAGCTCATTAGGAAAGGATCAGAAGGTGACCTCCTCATCACGAGCGCGACGCCCGCGACTGGTTCCCCTCCTAACCCCGGTGGAGCCCGGGTCCCAGACCCGCCCCTGCGCAGCGCTGTCTCCAGCCCGCGGAGCCCCAGCCGCGCTCCCCCAAAGCCCTCGGTGCTCCCCAGGCCTCACCTCGCCTCCCCTCCAGCTTCCCCTCGCCCACTAGTGACCCCCTACAGGCACCCCCTCCTTTCACCACGTTTACAGTTCCCTCCCTCGTATCGACCCCCGCTGGGCTCCTACAAACACACCCCAATTCACTCTATTTTCCTAACCCCAGTTAACCCTTCAACGCCCCCCGCCCTCGTCAATCCCCCGCTACCCACAAGCTCCGTTAACCCCTTTGTCCCCATTCCTAACTTGAGACCTAACTCCGTCCCTCGCCGCAGGAAGCCCTCCTTCCAAGTGCTCTAACCTTGCTCCTAGTCCTCCCCCTCAAGTTACTTCGCCCCCGGTGCCAAAGCGCTTCCCAGCCCGCGCGTCCGTCAGCCCGCGGCCCAGGGTATTACCAGTATTTGACGATAGCCGTGACCTGGAGCGGATTCGGCTGGTCCGGGTACAGGCGGCGGCACTCTCCATAGATGGCGTGCAATCCCGGGGGAAAGAGCGAGGCGAAGGCCGGCGGGGCAGTAGGGCCAGGGGCGGGGGGCACGGTGGGGCCGGGGGCTCCGCTAGGCCGCAGCTCCGCCATCCCGGCGCGAAGGGCGCTGGGAGGACTCGGGAGGCGAACGAGCGGGAGAGCACTGACGCGCCAGCAGGCGGACGCCGTAGGTGCGATTCCCCGAAACGCTGGGGGCTGCAGCGAGGTCCAGGACCCGCGCCTGCGCAGAGCAAGCGGTCCACCCGGGCCGTCGCCACCACAGAGCGGGCCAAAGGGTGCCTGGGGGGCCGTGGGGCGCTCAAGAGGGCGGGGCATCGGCGCGCCCTATCCCGGATTCCATTGGCTAATGTCTGTGCCAGCCACAGAGACGGCGTGCCCTGGCAATAGATCCCGCCTTCCCTTCCCGCTGTTGGATGTGTCCTAAGGCTCTTGGTCTCCCCCTAGTGTTAGGAGAAACCCAGGTTTAAATAGAAATGTGGAGGCATCCTTTTGAGGTGCTAGGGTCCCATGCAAGTACGGAGAAGTTAGCCGACAAAGGACTTGTCACTGGTTTCCTGACATGGTGCTAACAAGGATTTCAACATAAATTTGGCAATGGATTGATTCGTTCGTCCGTGTGACGTAGTTTTGCTAGACTATAAATCAGAATATTTCCTTTGTTTGTGAATGTTCATTGACCATATCGACTGACACCACCAAATTCAGGGGTATGTGGAAATACCTATTTTGGAGTTCTGTCAGAAAATAACAAGAATTACCCTGGCTGGTGTGGCTCAGTGGATTGATCACCGGCCTGCAAACCCAAGGGTCGCTGGTTCTATTCCCAGCCAGGGCACATACCCAGGTTGCAAAGCCAGGTCTCCAGCTGGAGGCAGGTGAAAGACAATCATACATTGATGTTTCTCTCCCTTTCTCCCTCCCTCCCTTCCCCTCTCTCTGAAAATAAGGAATAAAATGTTTTTTAAAAAGTAACATGAATTAGGTAAACTAGAATCAACTTCTGTTCGTTTGTTTTTCTAAGATTTTATTTATTTTTAGAGAGAGGGGAAGGGAGAGAGGCAGAGAGGAAGAGGGACATCAATGTATGGTTGCCTTTCACCTGCCTACAGCGACGGACCTGGCTGGAGACCTGGCTTGCACCCTGGTTATGTGCCTCGGCTGGCGAATGGAACCAGCGACCTTTGGGTTCGCATGCCGGCGCCTTATCCACTGGGCAACCAGCCAGGGCTAGAATAAACTTCTTAAATTTGATAATTATTTGATAAATGTTTTTATTGATGACAATCTCTTTTGTTGTACGCAGATTGCCTTGAAGAACACCAGTACTCATTATCTACTATAGGCCTAGCCTTCCCCATAACCCTGACTCTCTTAACTAGGAGAAATTTTAATTCCTAAGGCATTGGGTTGGGAATTATTTTTCTATTTACAGTAACTTTTCAAAAAGTAAATTAAGTCTTCCATTCAATGATCTTAAAGAAATTCCAAGAGACAGGGATAGAAGGGAGCCCAGACTACGGGGAATTCACAATAAGGACTTCTTCTACTTCATCTAGGGAGGAAATAATCTATAGAAAAATGCATCTGAGCTCATTTGAAAGCAGTGACACATAACCTCTCTTTACCTCTATATTCTCACTTGTCAATGTCAATTCTGTACCAGTAGTTCCAAATGCCAGTCATCAAATGTTAGCCAGTTGCAAAATTTACACCCAGCCGGAAAAAGAAAATGCAAAAAGCAAAGAAAACGTACTTTTATTCCTGAAAGGCAAATTAGCGCGATTAATTTTTTTTGTTGTGGTAATATGTCTATCCTTCCTCGTGTGTGTGTATATTAATTATTTTTATTTCAAGTGTGATGGTGATAGATGTTTATTAATGTGTCATGGAACCAAATAAAAACATGGTAACCTTATTTGTCCAGGAGAAGTGGTGGGGAGTGGCAGGACTGATCTGCAAAATTCAAACGTCCACGAATTACTGACCAATCCAAAGCAAACTACAGACAAGTACTTCACTTCATTGCAAATCCCTAAGGTACTACAGATCAAAGCATGCAATACAACTGTCAATTTCAGCCTCCTTCTGTTTATGGAGACTACAAAACCCAGGGTACTGGGCGTCAGAAACTGGAAGCCCAGGCTCCTAGAATTAGGCGGGGCTCCGAAACTGCCACACCCTCCAACTGCAGGTGCAAGGCATGCTGGGAATTGTAGTTCTTCGGAGACAGGGTCGGGCCGCTCCCTGACCGCCCTGCACCGGCGGCTGGCCTGCGCATGCGTGTCAGTGGCGCTAGCCGCGGACCAGGTAGGCAGTTCCTTCCTCGGAAGGAGAAATTCCTCTGCCATGGAGTCTTACGATGTGATCGCCAACCAGCCTGTTGTGATCGACAACGTAAGTTGCCTCTTTCCTATCTCTAAAGGGTCTTATGCTCTCCTTCCCAAAGGAATTGCTTCCCGATTTCAGCGTGGGCCGCCGGCTCTTTGTCACTGGCATGGCCTGTCATACGGGTTCAGCCCCTGCTGTCTCCGTCCTCCTCCCACCCACAGTCCTCAGGCAGGGTGGCCAGCCAGCAACCATGGGATGGAGAGCTTTGGAGTAAATAAAGGGAAGACTTGTAGTCCAAGCCGGGCCTTTTGGTCTGTGGCTCAAGGGGCCTCAACCGCTGTGTGAGCTCCCGGCACCCACCCTTCCTCAGTTTTGGATAATCCTATTGGCTGCTCTGGCTGTCCATCTTGACTGATGACCCCGCCTCTGAGCCTTGCCGGATGAGGGCTGCCCTCTGCAGTGATTGGCTTGCGTCCCAGTAGTTTTTCCGGGTCGCCAGTAAGTGTTTCTCCTCTTTAAGGGGCGGTGCACGAGGGCTGGGATTGGCTTCCAGAACTCTCACTGGAGGTGCTTGATGGGCTAAGGCCCGCCCGTGGGTGGAGAAGGGCTAAGTTTACTTAGGTTCGCTGCGGTCCCGGTGGCTTGGCAGTGTAACTGTCTGGGTGGGGCCCGAGAACCTGGTGCTAGAAATGGGCAGAGGATTTCATTGATATCCGTGGTTATAAATTAAGCGTTCATAAAGGTCGAGAATAAAGGTGCATGACAAAGCAAGCAGGGACGCCCAGTTGCTGGTGAAAATTATTATTAACTAGCTCTTACAAAGGGGTTTCAAATACCTTCAAGTTGGATCCTCACAAAAAGTGGATGGATGGTTTAAGCTGGAAGTTTGATTCTCGTTTTACAAATGAGAAAACTGAAGCCGGGAGAGGTAAAGTGAGCCCAAGGTCGCACAGTAGAGGTGCCCTAAATCCAGTGCTGTATCCATTATTGCTCTTGCTAATACCCCACGAAAAAGCATAAATAGTGATCAGTGGGAAGAATCTAGATACTGCTTTTATTTTCAGCGGATAGGGACAATTTTAAAACAACTGTATATTTGTCTTCCGTTTGAAGGCTTAGTCCCACCACGATTGGTTGGTACCTTTTCTCTGCCCCTGTTAAGTCCATTGAGGCAAAACTGCCAGTTGCCTCTGCCCTGAGCTGTCACATTTGCTCTGTTGATCCAGCCCTTGGGGCCTTAGGCATGTTCATTTAATTGTAAGCACTGGTTGGTACATGGGAATGACTATCCCCAATTTATGCAGGAAAGTGAGGCGTGGAAAGGTTAAATAACAATATTTAGACCATCAGGGTTGTGAGTTGAGGAGCCAAGACTCAAATTGAGATCGAGTCCCAAATTCCTCCATTTTTTTTTTTTCAAGGAAATGTGGCTTTTTTTGTTGTTAGCTTGTCTTTTAGGAGTATGACTTCTGCCTCAAAAAGCAGAAGATTGAGTTCAATGAGACGCCTCCATTTTGGGAGGGCTTTGGGGGGTCTCACTAGACTATTAAATCCTTGCTCTTGAATTGTTGGGCAGAAGTTCCATCCCCAGTCATTTTCTTTATAATGTCACTAAAGCTAATAATGCTTTTTAGTTTCTCCTTTCCCTTTCTTGGTAGTGCATTTGAAATGCATCAAAGCAGTGGAGCATTTTCAGTTTTAAGATTTAAAGAATTTATTTTTTCCCCATCTGGGGAAGTATTTCCTTTATTATGCCAAATAATTCTGTCAAAGGATGATGTAGGAGAAACTTAAGAAATTTTCCCATTAGGATTTACAGAGTATCTGCCGCATCTTGCTGTTTGACATTTGGAAAGTTTTGTTTTGTTTCACAATGAAGGATGGATAGGAAACATTATTTGAAACATGTGAGCCAACTTTATGAAAATGTGTCCCTAGCAGATGTAACAGCTTCATGGCTTAACCTGTTATAATTTTATTTCTGAGCTAATAAGAAGGTAATTTTTTTTTATGGGAGAACAAAGAAAGCAGGGAAAAGAGAGAAGAGCCTCATTATTGGTTCATAGTTTTCATACCACTATTAAGATAATTGTTGACCACTCTTTTTATCCAGTGCTGGCATCAAACTTACTCATCAGAATTTAATGAGGAAAATGGAGGGAGTATGTGTACGTGAGGGGGGCACGGGGGGAAGGTGCGTGCATTTACTTTAATGACAGCAATAAGTGATAGGTATTTTTAAAAAATAAACCTAAGTTATTCTTCCCAAAGACATATAAGACAGTACAATATAGTACAATGGTAATACAAAAGGAAGGAGGCTCCCAGGCATCATTTTTTTAAAAGATTTTATTTATTATTTTTAGAGAGAGGGGAAGGCAGAGAGACAAAGAGGCAGAGAGGGAGAGAGACATCAATGTATGGTTGCCTTTCACCTGCCTCCAGTTACAGACCTGGCTGGAGACCTGGCTTGCAGCCTGGTTATGTGCCCTGGCTAGGAATCGAACCAGTGACTTCTGGGTTCGCAGGCCGGGGCCTTATCCACTGTGCCACCAGCGAGGACCCCAGACATCATTTTGAGGACTACAGCACTTTAATTAGTTTACTGTTAAGTTCTGCCTTAAAACATATCAGCATTCTAGTCAATCTTAAGGATTGTTTTCCTTGTCCTTCATCTTTGTGATTATGGGGGCCTGAATGCAGGAACAGTATTGGATCATTCCAAGTTCATCATTAAGATAAGAGTTTCACTGTTTTGGGAAATGTTATGCTGCTTCATCACCCCCTTTTTTTTTTTTTTTTTTTTTTAATGAGATATATTAAAAATAAAGAAAAATTCAGAGAAGTATATAATGAGCACCCATGTAACATGTGTCTCATTTAATGAGACTAGTTTTTCAAGAAGCCTCTTCACAGCCCTGGCTGGTAGCACAGTGGATAAGGTGCCAGCCTGCGAACCCAAAGGTCGCAGGTTCGATTCCCCAGCCAGGGCACATAACAAGGTTGCAAACCAGGTCTCCAGTCAGGTCTGTGGCTGGAGGCAGGTGAAAAGCAACCATACACTGATGTCTCTCTCCCTCTCTGCCTCTCTCCCTTTCCCTCTTTCTAGAAATAATTAAATAAAATCTTTAAAAAAACAAAAACAGCACAGAATCAAAAAAGTGTTAAAAAAAAAAAAAAAAAAAGAAGAAGAAAAAGCCTCTTCAAAGCATTTGTTGGATTGGTTTTGCCAGAGTGAATAACAAAGAGGGCGGCAGCCCATTTGCCAGGTACACAGTTCCTAGTTATAAATACTGTTAAAAAAATTGACATCACCTTTTTATATGATTTCATGGTATGACTTGAGCAGAATAGAGAGAGCGAGATCATCCTGGCGCCTGACTCGGGCAACACAGAGGGAGGAAACTGCCTTCCTCAGCCCCACCCATTGCTCACCCAACTGCTGACCTGGCTGCAAGGACAAGCCGGGTCTGGTTCCTGGTCTTGTGCATCATTCCCAGCGTTGCCTTGGCCTTTCCTACACCACCTCTGCCTGGGGCTTCTGGCATTCTAGCTGCTCATTCAGGTTCCATATATTAGAAATCATCTGCCAGTCATTTCAGCTTGATTTTTACTTTCGTCAGCCAGCATCTGTTTGAGTGCCCTACAGATCCCAAGTACTGCTGATATATGAAGTCTCTGTCCTCGAGGAACTTGAGCTGAAAAGAGCGGGGAAAATGGAAACCATAAAGTCAAATAAAAAGCAGAGTGAAACACGTACTGCCAGGTGGTGTAGGTAATGGTGGCTTTATGAGAGAATAGGAGGATGATTATATCCACCTGGGGACTGTTGTTCAGGAGGAAGGCAGTGATATTTGAACTGAGCCTGCTATAGTGTTAGGAAGGACAGAGAAGAAGACATGACCCTAACATCTTAATCTGTCTTGCCACTCAGACTCTAATCCTTTTGCTAGTAACCTCAAAATTAAATATCCAGGAAAATCTTTTAAAAATATTTAGAGTCTGAAGTACAGGTCTCGTCTTTACTCTTCTTGTTTTCAACCTTTGCCAGGAGATCCAGTGAGTCTTGGCATCACCACACCCAGGTGAAGGCAGTGAGCGACTAGAAGGAAGCTTGAGTAGCCAGTTCTTTTGTACAGCACTGTTCTCACCGTCCCTGCTGCCGTCCCAGAGCCCTTGGGTCTGCAGTAGGATAGTTCAGTGTACAGCTGCACCTTTCCCAGGCTCCTTGCTATTCTGCCCAGGTTGATGAGTTTGCACTTATCTTCTGCTTTCTCTCTTTTTTGTTGGCAGAGTTCCCTGCTGTCTTAGAGAACAGGCTTGCCGTGCTCAACTTAGTGCTTTCCCTGTCCTTCATCCACTTCATACTTCCTTCCTGTGTGGCCAGAGTCAGGCACCAGGATGGCCTATCTCAACCCCTTCTCCGATAGAAGACCAGGAATGAGACAGGGAGGGAATGAGGGGTGTTGCTGGGAAGCCTTTGGTGCAGAGATAACCTTTTAATATCTCCTGATGTGTTTACTGTTTGCTGGGTGGGTTCTGGGAATACCATACCCTGCCCCAGGAGAAGTGGTTGACAGGCAGCAGGAAAAGGCTTGCCCCAATTAGCTGCAAACTCTTGGGCTGGAGGGACAAGGGTATCATCTGTGGTGGTATAAGAGGTAAGAAAGGAAAGAACAGGTTGTATCTGCAAGCAATATCAAGCCTTGACAGCTGCCCTGCATGGAGTTAGTATCTGTGTATACAGTCAATGTTTACTTTGGTTGGGCTTGGGTTGGTATCAGAGATGCTGATGGGAGAAGTCAGATTCTTTTCTGGGCAGAATGACTTCTCTCATCACCTTGAGCCAAACCAACGTACCAAGGATTGGAGCAGCAGGATTGTAATGTTGGGTCTCTTCTCTATGCTTTAGGACTCCTTGCTCTTTATCATCAGGAGAACAAGTAAAACAAAGCATTGTTTTTAAAAAAATAAAGCCAGTAACATAAACCCCCTGCAAAGTAGAGCAGTCTGCCCCTGCCGTAAGAACCAGAGAGTGTGTGTTCCATGGCAGTTCATGAGGATGTCTGTCACATTCACCCTGGAGAGCAGAGAGAGTTCATGAGTCCCATGGTGGTATAACAGGCACACACCTTTCCCACCTTGGTTGTTTTCCTGAACTTGGCTGCTTTGGTGCTTCTAGCTACTTTCCTCTTCTCTCCTCTAGTTTTCTCCTTTTATTCCCTTTATTGATACTATTTTTTAATGCCAAAAGTAAAACATGTTCAATGTAGAAAAGTCAAAAGAATACAGAAAAATAAAATAATGCCTTGAATGTACAGTGAAAGTTCTCACCCCTCCAGTCCCACTTCCTTCCTGTTGGCATGCATTCACTATACTAATGCTTATACTGGAGAAAGTCCAGCCATTGTTAATAAAATGAGAACGGTTTGTGCGACATTGAAGTAACTGGGCAGCCAAGAAGAGTGGATTGGAATGTCCGCATGCGTGAACAATGATGCCTTCACTGTACTAGTCTTTGGGGAGGATAGATGCCATTGAGTGAGCATGTGTACTATGTGGCTGTCGCATTTAAAATGACTGAGTAGAGCAATAAATCTGCATCAGGTTTTGGGTTAAGCTTAAGTATTCCTCCTGTGGAAACTACCTGGATGGTTCAGAAAGCTGTAGCAATGGGCAACTGGTGATTGGCAGCTTCATCACAATGTGCTGCTCATGCATCATGTCTCTTGCAGTTTTCTTATGAAATGTCAAGTCACCCAGGTGACTCAACCCCACTACACACCAGATTTGACACCCTGCAACTTTTGGCTTTTCCCAAAACTAAAATCACCTTTGAAAGGGAAGAGATTTCAGACTGTCAGTGAGATTCAAGAAAATACAATGGGGCAGCTGATGTCTGTTAGGAGAACTATGTGAGGTCCCAAGGTGCCTACTTTGAAAAGAACTGAGGTGTCATTATCTTTTGTACAGTGTTTCATATATCTTGTATCTTTTTCAATAAATGCCTTTTTCATATTACATGGCTGGATACCTTCTGGACAGACCAATATACGTAGATATATACAACTATAAAGTCTCTTTTTAAAATAAAAATGGAACCATATACATATTAGATGATAAATATCTCCTGTTATTGTGATACTTCTGACTTTACCATCTCTCTCCTCTCTCCTCAGGGATCTGGTGTGATTAAAGCTGGTTTTGCTGGTGATCAGATCCCCAAATACTGCTTTCCAAACTAGTAAGTCAATCTAGCTTAGAAGCTTGAGAAGCTGGTCAGCTTTGTTAGGGGGTCCACCCCCCATCTTTTAGGGAGAAGGGATCTGTTGTTCAGGTCAGCCCTGGCACTCAAAACAATAAGCAAAGAACAGGAGCTGGCTTTTGGATTAAGCAAAGGAAACAGTCGCCTACATGGTACATGCTGAGAGGCACTGGCAAGAGGCCTCTTTTTAAATTTTGATTTTATCTGATGCCAAGAATGTTATCATTGGTGACTCATTGCTTTCAGTGACTGCCTCTTCATGGATCCCTCTTTCTCAAATTTTCTTGTCACCCAGAATGGGTTTTAACTATCAAACCATACCTATCGTAGTGAGAATGAGTTTCTCAGCACTTCCCTCCTAAAGCAGAGAGCCTGCAGGCAGGAGAAGGGTACAGGCAGGCGCCTGGAGAAGGGCCTTAAAATGGGAGAAAAAGAAAGCAGGCCATTCACAGTTACGACAGCACAGTTTTATGTAGTAGAAGGCCTGGGCAGGAGGCTAAGGAGACTAAAATGTGAACCATTCATTTAGAGATTGTTTCCTTGTTTCTTTTGGTCTGCACATACATTGGGGGAGGAGAATAACTAGAGATATTGAATACTCCAAAATTTGTTTTAATAACTTATTAAATAATATACTCAATATAGTTAAAATAATTATGAATACCCTAGTACATGTTCATTGTAGAAATTGTGGGAAATGCAGAAAAGTAGAAAGAAAAAATCAAAAACAATCGTAACCTCACTCTTTAAAAATAATCACAGTAGAAGTGAGTATATTTCTTCCTGTCTGAGTAGGTGCCTCTGTACATCCTTCCTTGTGTTTGGTTGTGAAATGAAAAGTGACGGTCCTCACTACTCTCTTTTGTAGTGTGGGCAGACCCAAGCATGTCCGTGTCATGGCAGGAGCTCTCGAAGGTGACATCTTCATTGGCCCCAAAGCTGAGGTAATTCCCAGTCCTCAAGCCAACAGAAGACCTTCCTTATTTCTCCCGTGGACAGTTTCCCAGCAGTGGGGTGTAGCCATGAGTGAAAGGAGCAGTTTCCTCTTAAAATCTCCCCTTTGGTTCTCTCATCCTAGGCCTCATCAGTTTATTTCTCCCGGGAGCAGCTTCTGGTTTTGGAAAGAAAATCTCAAACCCTGATTTGGGGAGCAGAGAACAGTCTAGAAAACAGGGCTCTTGCCTTCCTTCTCTATTCTGTCACTACTTGGCCAATGATCAATTGACAGTTTTGGTTATTTTTTGGCAAAGGGATTAGAGATAGATCCTGGCTGGGGTACCCTGGGGATGAGTTAATTAACACACTTTGGCAGAGCCCTCAGGCAGCCTCTGGAAGCAGAACAACAGAGTCATAGTTGCTGCTCTTGGCTCCATGTGCTGAGGCCCAGAGGTGGGAGCCAGGAGATTCTGTCCTGGAATCAGGCCACGAAGAGGATGTCTCCTGTCACTTGTCCTAGGGGCAGCCAAGGGCCCATGCATATGCAGAAGCCCCCTACTTTGCCTGTTGATGGACCGTGAGAGCAGTTTACAGTTGTACAGTTGGAGGCTTAGAGAATAAATGGGTGCCTGCCCTTAGCTCGGGGTGAGCACTGCAGGGTAGAAATTCCCAGTCCTAGAAGAGCAGGGCCCACTAGCCAACGCAGCTGAGGGACTGGCTGCTGCTCTAAGTCCTACTGTCTGTTCCCAGGAGCACCGAGGGCTGCTGTCCATCAGGTACCCCATGGAGCACGGCATTGTCAAGGACTGGAATGACATGGAGCGCATCTGGCAGTATGTCTATTCTAAGGACCAGCTGCAGACTTTCTCAGAGGAGGTGAGGGTCCTATGCATGCAGCAGCCCTGTCAGTGTGCAGAGCTGGTCAGCACCCTCCCCAGAGCTGAGGAAGAGGGCGATCAGTGCCAGGTGTATTTGCGTGGTACCGTGCCCCAGGCACCTTGTGCTTTTAGACATGTTCGCCTTTCATCTTCACACCATTCTTATGAGATATAGGTAGTATTATCTCATTTTACACACAAGAAAACAAGTTCAAAGAAGCCAAGTGTGAATAAAGTAAAGCTGAGATCAAACCTATGCTTCTCAGACTGCAGAGCCTACACTGTTTAACTTCTCCCATCCAAGTACTAACCAGGCCCGACCCTGCTTAGCTTCCGAGATCAGACGAGATTGGACACATTCAGGGTGGTATGGCCGGAGACCACTGTTTAACTTCTAAGGAGAAAAGCTGCACTCCGAAACACCAGGGAACATGCACGTACTAGCTGTGTCAGAATGTCCAGGGGTGGGGTGTGTTCTCTTTTTTAACAGTAGGTCCAATATTGAAATCTAACTTCCTATTTTGAAAAAAAAAAAAACTATTATTTTTATCACAATAATTCCAAGAGTTTATTATTGAAATCTTCTTGACAATTGGAATTATATAGTAGACAATTGGAAGAAAAGGAGGGGAGGGTAACAGTGGCAGTGAGGACAGAATAAAACTTTAAAGGGGCATGATTTTAGGAAGTTGAGATGCTGACCTGGACAGGGGCAAGTGACAGGCCCAGCCTGCCTCTTTTTGGAGGGAGGCTGACAGAGGTCCCCTGGCTGGCCACTCAGGGGCTTCTTTCCCGGTACTAATGAGGAGAGGCACTCTGACCTCACTGATTGCTGATTGTTCTCTGGGCATCTTTCACCAGCATCCTGTGCTCCTGACAGAGGCACCTTTAAACCCACGGAAAAATCGAGAACGAGCTGCTGAAGTTTTCTTTGAAACCTTCAATGTACCAGCCCTTTTCATCTCCATGCAAGCTGTGCTCAGCCTGTGAGTATAACATGGCCAGCTAGCCTGGCGCCTGTGGGGAGAGCAGGGAGTGCTTCAAGGTCCATACAGGGCAAAGACCAGCTAAGGTAGCAGCTGCCATTTTAGAGTTTGCCGGCTTGACTTCACCATCCCCATCCTCCCAACACAAGGGCAGTGTCCGCTATTTATCAGACATAATGAGGGGTTTTCCCTCATGTCACAGAGGGAGAATATCTGTCCCCTTGTCTCTATCCAAAGAAGAGAAAAAACAAACAACAGACCTAGAGATTCATGTGGGGAAATAGCTAGGTTGTGTGTTTGGTTTTTGTTTTTGTGGAAGTGAAAATATTCTTACTTTCCTTTACTCGTTTACTTTTCCTGCCTAGCCCCTATAGGCATTTGAGTTCTTCCCTCCTGTCTACAGAACGAAAACTGCCCCCAGACCAGGTCCCTGAAACTGCTGAGGCCAGACCATCTCTTGAGATTGGAAGGCCCATCTTCTGGGCATGGGGAGGGAGCTTGGAGAGCCCAGCTCCTTTCATTCGGGTCTTTCAAGGCTCGCTTTGATGCGCAGGCGTCCTTGGTCTCCGTGTCATCAAAGGCCCCCAGGGAAACGCAGGCCAAGCTTCAGTTTAGCCAACACTAAAAGAAGTGAGTTTTTCCCATTTTGCCCCCTTTGCTTCAGTTATGCCACAGGCAGGACGACGGGTGTGGTGCTGGATTCTGGGGATGGCGTTACTCATGCTGTGCCCATTTACGAGGGCTTCGCCATGCCTCACTCGATCATGCGCATCGACATTGCGGGCCGGGATGTCTCTCGCTTCCTTCGCCTCTACCTGCGTAAGGAGGGCTATGACTTCCATTCATCCTCGGAGTTTGAGATTGTCAAGGCCATAAAAGAAGTGAGTGTTGCCCCATGGGGCCAGGGGTGGGCCAGGGAGTGGGAACAGAGCATCCAGGACCTCCTTGACTGGAGTGAAAAGGTGAAGCCCCTGTCCTAGAGGTCAGGGTCAGGCTCTCCTCTCCCAGCCAGGCCTCCTGACAGCTGTGAGCTCTCCAGTGGGTCCCCCTCCCACTCACACACTCACCTTCCCAAAGAGTTACTGTCTTGTAGGGGACAGGGAGTTGCTTCTATTTCTTAAACTGGGCAGTGGTGATCATTATGTTTTTCATACCTTACGGATAAATAACATACTCTTTCATCATCTTGAGAAATTCAGAATATTCTTTTTTTGAGTAAGCTGAATCCTCCTGCCACCTGTGGCTGCCGGAGAACCTCTGAGCTGGGTAGTGGGACCCAGAACCATATGAGCAGTAGAAGAAAGATGCCTGAGTCTGGATTAAAATTTGGTTGTGGTCTCAGACCCATATCCAGAGACCCACGTGTCCACGCTTGCCCACCAGGAAGGTGGAATAGCTGGGAACTCATATCCTAAATACCACCCAGCAGACACTACCAGAAATCTCCCTGCTGCTGCTTTAGGGCAGCAGCTCTAATGACCTTTAGGGCCATCACTGCCATGGGCAGATTTCTGCAGCTGCATGTCAGTGCCTGGGGACTTGGATCAGGTGGTGCCAGGTTTCTCACCTGCCTGACTGGTGCTTGATTCTGCAGAGGGCCTGCTACCTATCCATAAACCCCCAGAAGGATGAGACGCTCGAGACGGAGAAAGCTCAGTACTACCTGCCTGATGGTAGCACCATTGAGGTAAGTGACCATACCTCTCCCTCAGTGCCTCTGGGCTCCAAAGGCTCTGGGCCAAAATAGAACCTCCTCATGGAGAGGCTGGAGTCAGATGTCCAGTCCTTCAGCCCCTGCTGGGAGCAGCAGAGCACTTGAGCAGCACTGTCTCCTGCCAGCAAGGCATGCCCAGGGCTTTGCTCCTCCTGTGGGAGGAGTGGGGGCACCAGAGGCATCGCCTAGGTCGGCCTAAGGTGAGGAAGATGGGTGGTTAGTGCTGTCCTCTACCACGTTGCCACTCCCCATACCTCCATTGATAGGAAGACATTTCCATAAATGAATGAATCCATTTATTAATGCCAAAGGTCTCTTGGCTGGGAAATGCCAGAGCTAGGATTAAACATAGGAACTTTCTCTCTCTAGTTTCCCGAGACCTCTGTCTTTGTTCCTCGAAGCCCTTGACAGCCAAGGTCTTCCCTAAGCTTGGCCTTCACAGCCACCTGGTAACTAAGAACTGGGCACAGGGTCCTCTTCCATCCCCATTCCCAAAGGGACTTTGGCCCCAGTCCTAGCCTCTGAAGCTTGCCTTCCACCTTGCAGTCCTAGCCTCTGAAGCTTGCCTTCCACCTTGCAGATTGGTCCTTCTCGATTCCGGGCCCCTGAGCTTCTGTTCAGGCCAGACCTGATCGGCGAGGAGAGTGAGGGCATCCATGAGGTGCTGGTGTTCGCCATCCAGAAGTCCGACATGGACCTGAGGCGCACACTTTTCTCTAACATTGTCCTCTCGGGAGGCTCCACCCTGTTCAAAGGTTGGTCTTTGCTCTCAGGGACCTTCCCCAGGAAGCTTCCAGATCTTGGTAGGCCTAGATGCCCAGAGGATTGACTTGAGATTCTCCTTTCCTGCCCATTCAGGTTTTGGTGACAGGCTACTGAGCGAAGTGAAGAAACTGGCTCCGAAAGATGTGAAGATCAGGGTAGGGGCACGGTGCGGGCTGGGGCTGCATGGCACTGGGCCTGTAAGGGTCTGAAGCAGCCTCCCCCTAGCTCGGCTATGCAGATGCTGCCACTTGGCTCCCGCTTCCATCCTGGCCCTGAGGTCTGCCAGAGCGGAGGACCTATTCTCAATGTCCCATCTGCACAAGAAGGGGACAGTTGTAACACCCAGATGTGGCAGGGTGCAAGGCTGAGGGCCCACACATGGTCTTTCAGGGAAACTATAACATTGACACGAGATGGGCTCTTGCTGCTCTCCTGTGACACAGTCCAGCATCTTAGTGACTGCTGAGCAGAGCCAGCCTGCCTGAGAAAGGAGGTGTTTTCAGTGGAGCAATAAGGTCCCCGCCATGGAGTCTGCTTCCTACTGATCCCCAGCAGAGCCAGGTCGCCCCAGCATTCCTGGGAATTGTACTTAGGGCTGCTGGAAACCTGTTTCTCAAAATGGGTGTCAGGCTAGCCACACTACCCCCAGAGAGGCCCCAGGGTCCTTTGTTGTGTGAAATGCATCCAGTGCCTTGGTGTGAGAATTGGCCATAAAGAGGAGGGTTGGAAGGGAAAGTGGGAGAGAGGATAAATGTTTCAGATTCCTCTTTCCACCCACCTTTGCAGATATCTGCACCTCAGGAGAGACTGTATTCCACGTGGATTGGGTGAGTAGTTCTCCTGGGAGGAAGTAGAACAGGAAGCACATACCGACGCTCATTCTCACACTGTCCTTTTGGATTCCCTCTCCTCTAGGGGCTCTATCCTCGCCTCCCTGGACACCTTTAAGAAGATGTGGGTCTCTAAGAAGGAATATGAGGAAGATGGTGCCCGATCCATTCACAGGAAAACCTTCTAATGTTGGGACATCATCTTCACCCTTCTCTGAAGTTAACTCCACTTTAAAACTCGCTTTCTTGAGTTGGAGTGTTTGCGAGGAACTGCCTGTGTGTGTGAGTGTGTGTGCGGGTGTGTGGGTATGAGGATGTGCACCTATGCGAATGCCGTGTGGCCCGGGAATCCCAGGGCCCAGAAAGGACGATGAATTACCCATGATGGTGATGGCCGGAGGCCTGGGGATGACCACTAACTGGCCCCTGACAGGGAAGAGTGCTAGCAGAGGGCCCCACTGCTCCATCTGCTGGGCCTTTGCCTGGCTGTGTGGGACTATGTTTACTACCTTAGGAACGCAGAGGGAGGTAGACCTAACCCCTAGAGACCTTGCAGCTGCCCATCCTAGGCTAGACAAGCCCCATCCCCACCCCACCCCAGGGTGTCCTGAGGCCCATGGCAGCTGCTGCCTCTCTTGCTCATTGTTCGGCTCTGATGCCTCCCAATCATGGACTGAGGACCGGAATGGGGGTTGAGTTCTGTCTGGTTTTGATTGCATTTGGGTTTGGGAAGCTAGAAAGGCTGTTACTGAAGACTCCAGGGTCAGGAGAGGGCAGGATGCCCTTAACTTTTCCTGGGGGCCAGGGCTGCACTGGGCATCTGAGGAGGGCAGGAGAATCGCTACTTCTGATTGGTGGCGAAGGTAACGTTCCAACCCCCAGCCCCCCTCCAGGGCGTCTCTGGAGAGTTTAAGGAGCCTGTTGGCTTCAGGCCCTGCTACTTGCTTTTCATCCATCCTTGGGCAATGCCATCTTCAATTTTATTTATTCAAGTGTTTGTTTAGTATGAGGACTGGAGAGAGGGAGCTCATTGCTTCGTACCCACCAGTCACCTTTTTAACACTAATGTTTACATCACCTAAGCTTAGTAGTATAGCCCCCAGGGCACCACCACTCCCTGCCAAGGGTGAGCCGACAGTATCCACAGGCTGAGGCCATGTGAGATCTGAGGATACTCTCCAAGTCACTCCCACAAGCCTCTTTCTTTCTCCCTCTTCCACTTGCTCACTGCCCTGGAATCAACAGGCCGGTTGCTGGTTGGATTCTCTGAAACAGGAGGTAGAAGCATTCTTTGGCAGAGGGCCTAACAAAGGAGGGGTGTTGGGGACCTCGCCCCTTTAGGATTGGAGAAAGCTGAAATTAACCAAGATGCCCTTTCCCATTCTAGCTGACCTAAGGGGCTGGTGTAGAGAAGGCCCCCCCTGGGCTGATCTTGTGCCATTCTTTGGGCTTAGCTAGTTAGGGGGGGTGGAAGCCAGACCTCGGTGCCAAGAGCTGGTGGGCTCAGGCTCATCTCTGGTCCAGTGGGACCAGGCACCTACCCTGGATTGGGCTGGCCTAGCAGCGGTCCAAAGGCCCTTAAACCCAGATGGGACAAAGCTGGGGCTAGCAAATGTTCACCGGCACCCTCACCTGACACCAAGACGTGCCCCAACCCCAGATTCAGGTAGTGTTCTCCCCATGCCGTCCAACGACCAAAGGCCCTGCCAGGTGTGGGCCACAGCAGCAGGTGTGTGTGAAAGCGATGCGGAGACCCGCAGACTGCAGTGTGCTTAACCGGCTCACCTCCCTTCTTTTAGCCCAAGCCTGTCCCTCGCACAGCCTCGCACAAACCATGGTGCCTGGTGGGGCCCAGTGTACTAAATAAAGTCCTTCCAATAGACATGTCAACTGGGCCTCTGTCTGTAGTCAGAGCTGGGTGGGAAGAGGGAGGAGCTGCCCCCCACCCCACCCCATTCTCCAGTCTGGCTGGGCCTAGTCCATCCTCAAGAGGGCACTGTTGCACCAGGCAGACTTGGCCGGCCTGTGTCCAGGGCTCAGCCTGTTCAGGTGAGTGCAAGACTCCACCTGAAAGAAGGGAGCAGCTTTTGACATCTCTGAAGTCAGTCTCTCAAAACCCCCATGTGTATAAGCCCAAGAGCTTATCAAAATGCAGTTCCTGGGGCCCATGCTCAGATACTCTGATTAATCACTTCTCCATTTTAAATCTAAAATTGTAGGGAAATTGCCAGGCATTTTGCAAATGTTAACCCATTGGATCCCCCAATCCTACATGGTGTATTTTTATCATCCACTTTATAGATGAGGAAATAGAGCCACAGAGAGATCATGTAGTATCTCAAAGCTCTGCCCTTTATTAGCTAGGATTTGAACCCAAACAATGGAGCCCTAGAGCCCATATATATATATATATGATTTTATTATTTGTAGGGAGAGAGACAACTATGTATGGTTGCCTTTCACCTGCCTCCAGCTACGGACCTGGCTTGCAACCTGATTATGTGCCCTGGCTGGGAATCAAACCAGTGACCTTTGGGTTTGCAGGCCTGCACCTTGTCCACTGAGCCAGGGCGAGCCTATAAGGCACTATGCAGACCCTCAACAAATCTTTGGCCTAGAGCAGTGGTTCTCAATCAAGGTCACTTTTGCCCCCCAATGTGTATCTGCCAATGTCTGGAAACATCTGGTTGTCAATGGAGGGGACCTTGGGTGGGGCTGCTACTGGCATCTAAGCAGGGAGGCCAGGGATGCCAAGGCTGAAAAACACTGGCCTAGAGCAGAGGCAAAATCACCAGGGCTCTCCAAAAACCCAGTGCTTAGGCCCATGAAAGCAGAATCTTGGGAAGCAGGGCTTAGGCATCACCGTTTTTTTAAGCTCCTGGTGTCTTCAAGGTTGGGGACTTCTGCCTAAGAGCAGCCACTCTTCCCTGACCACCACGCTCAGCAGCGGGGCTGCAATAGTAAGCCTGAAAAGTCTCTTACTGCCAAGTCCACATGTTCTCCCTCTTGCCTCTGTGAATGTGATGCGGGTGTCCTCTTGACTCCCCTTTGGAAAAAAGCTCTCAGAGTCCTTTTCATAATAAATGAGGAATCTTGTTCCCCAACCCACCACTCCCACACACAGCGCAGACCCCAGGAATGGAAACAATTATTTTAATCGTTTGTGATGAACAGGACCTCTTTAGAGGCCAGGTGGGGTAGGGAAGCCCTGCAGCAGTGGGGGCATGCTACTTCAGGCACAGCTGAAGCAGAGAAACCACTGGAAGGGTGGAGGGAGGGGGCTGGTGGGACTTCTGGTCAGCTCATGACTGAATGAAAGGGAGCAGCTATGGTATCAAAAGCAGTTCCTGAGCCCACCTGAAGTGCCAGCCCCAACCAGGTAGTGGGATAGACCTCCGCCTTGTGGCAATCCCATGTGACCACAGGGCATTCCCATCCCTTCTTGGTCCCTTTTCTTACTCTTGCCCCATAGGGGGAAGAAGATCCCTGAGCAAATTAGGCCCAGTCCTTGCCCAAGCTGGGCCAGGCCACCAAGCAGAACCTTAGACCCAATGACACTCCTGGCTCAGACCCAGGAACTCCCATTCTGCCATCTGGTCTCCAGGCTGTACCAAGGAATGCAGGGGAGCAGGACACCAGGCTGGCAAAAGTGGCTCCTTCCCAGGGATGTGGGCAGTGTCATCAGGGTGGCCTTGCTGCACCCCTCACACTGTCTTAATGTCCAGGGTGTGGGCTCGTGACAGATTCTGGCGCTGGGCTTTGACCATCTGCAGGCGTCTCCCGTGCAGTGTGAACTTGGACCAGGTGAACAGCTGCAGCAGCGCACAGGTGATGGGCACCAATACCAGCAGGTGGAAGCAGCCCTGGCGGAGTGTTGGGGCCTGAGCTGGGGGCGGGGCTGGGGGCTCTGGCCAGGGCTGGGCACTCCCCACAGGGATCAGTGGGGGGTGCTGGAAGAGATCGTGACCTAGGACGAGAGTGTGCAGAAAGAACAGGGTCAGCCCTGGGCTAAGTCCACAGTGCCACATCTCACGTGATGCACATTCACAACCAAAATACAACCCTTCATTCCTACCCCAACCTTGCTTCTCCCGTTCTTCACTTCTCAGTTAAGGGCACCACCATCCATCCAATAACTGGGGTCAAATACTTTAAAGCCTTCCTAGATTCCTCGGTTAACTTCAACCAATCCTTCACCTCTACCCAACTCCAAAATATGTCCCAAACCCAAATACTTCTTTCCAGCCCCCTAGCACCACACTGGTCCTCTATCACCTCTGCTACAGCCTCCCTATAGTCCATTCTCCGTATAGCAGCCAGAGCCAGCTCTTAAAAATCGAAGTCAGGCCCTGGCCAGCTAGCTCAGTTGCCAAGCTTGTGGATTTGACACCCCACTCTACCCGCTCACCTCCCAGTCAGGGCATGTGCAAGGATCAACCAATGAGCCCTGCCTGGTGTGGCTCCGTGGACTGAGCACTGGCCTGTGACCTGAAAGGTCTCTGGTTTGATTCCCATTCAGGGCACATGCCTGAGATGCAGGCCAGGCTCCCAGTTGGGGTAGTGCAAGAGGCAACTGACTGATGTTTCTCTCCCTCTCTTTCTTCCTCCCCCTCTCTCTAAATAAGAAATAAGTTAAAAAAGAAAAATAGAATCAACCAATGAATGCATAAATAAGTGGAACAACAAACTGAAGTTTTCTCCCTCTTTCTCAAATCAATAACGAAGAAAAAAACATAAACCAGACCATGTTACCCCCTGCTTAAAACCCTTCCAGCAGCTTCCTGATTTTTTGTTTTGGGAGGTTGGCTTATTTGTTGATGTTGTTTTGAGAGGACACGTATTAAAGCTGGGGACATTGAGATAGAAGCAGCAACAGGAGAGAGCCTAGGTGGGGCTCCTTTGGCTCACTGAGAAGGCAGGGAAAAGGCGGGGTTAGCCCAAGATGAGCTGCTACTGCCTGTTGCCCCCCTGGTTGCAAGACTTGTGGGGTGACTTACAGTTCAGGAGACACCTGTCTGTAGGGACGAAGAGGGGGAAGGGAAAGGCGCTGGCGGGCTCCCAGCGGGGAGGGCTCACCAATAGCTTCTCTTTGAACTGAGAATAAAATCCAAACTACACCCTACTCCCTAGAGCCTTTAGCACTTTTCCAACTTCATCCAAGCACTCCCGATACTTTGGGCCTTTACACCTATTGCTCCTCTGCCTGGGCTTCGCTGAGGTCTTTATAGACCAAATCCTTCCCATTCAGTTTAAATCCTGGGTGCCACCTCCTCAGAGAGACCTTCCGGGACCACACTAAGTGGCTTTTCAGCCATAGTATAGTAAGTCCGCACTCAATGATGTCAATAGGTTCTGTGACGTTAAGTGAAACAATGTACAATGAACCAAATTTACCATAGGCTAATTGATATAAACAAGAGTTAAGTCCCTGTAGTATCTCATCAATGTTATAATGAAACACTCTTGAACAAAACCACACCTACTGCAGACCTGTATTTTTACCACTTGCATTACCACTGCCTGCTATTTTTTGGTGTGACTGTAGTATATCACCACATCCCCCTTTTCCCTGAGTAGAATACAAGTTTCATGATGGCAATCACCTTGTGTGGCTTATTGTCATGCCCTCAGAGCAACTCAGCACTCAGCTGAGCAACACCTAGCACTCAGAGCAACACCTGGCGGAGACGGTATTCTGTATCTGTTTGTTGAATCAGTGCATGAACTACTGTAAGAACAGAAGAATCAGAGACCCAGTTGTTCTACCAAAGTGGGGACAGGCAAAGGAGATGTGGCAGCCGTTGCTCTACTCTCCCTCACTGGACCTAGAGCCAGGCTTGTCAGTTGGTGCACCAGGCCAGCTGTGCCCCCTGGAGCCTTGGGAGCCCCTTGCCAGCCCCCAGCCCTCACCTGTGTAGAAGCACAGCAGCCAGGTGCCCAGCAGCGGGGCGAAGGTTTGGCCTGGCTTCGTCACCAGGGCCACCATGCCGAAGAGGAGCGCCGAGGCTGCCTGCTTGCGGTGGTTCAGCACCAGGTCCTCATCCACCAGGTCAGTGACCACCAAGGTCAACAGCTTACAGGTGCCCTCAGTGAAGACACGGTTGCTGCCAGCAGAGAGAGAAGGCAGGCACGCATGACGGGGCGGCACTGAGGCGTGAGGCTGAGGGCAGGCAGGGCGTACCTGGCGATGAAGAGGCACAGCAGGCCGGCGCGGTCGGGGCCAGCCAGAAGCATGAGCAGGCTCAGGCCCAGCTTGAGCAGGAAGAGCCCCCGCACCACCGTGTAGACGCCCCAGCGCCGGCATAGGGGCAGGAAGTAGAGGTTGTTGAGATGGGGAGCCACGTAGGAGATGCCTGGGGAGAGGGGTGCCGCCTTGTCAGAGAGCAACTTCTACAACTGTCCCCACATGGTAACAATCAGAATCAGGGGTTGTCTAGCCACTCGCCAGGCTCTGCTGTGCTGACAGCTGACGTGCATGCTTTTATTTAATCCCCACAGCCTTTTAAGGTGAGTACTATTATGACTCCTATTTTATAGATGAGAAATGGAGGCCCAAAGAGATCAAATAAAACACTCTTATTTACTGTCCCAAGGTGGAACAGTAAATAAACAGTCAAGACTTAGCACTGGCTCTTGTGGCTCAGTGGACTGAGCGCCCCCTGTAACGTTCGCCAGTTTAATTCCTGGTCAGAGCACATGCCTGGGTTACTGGCCAGGTCCCCAGCTAGGAGTGTGCGAAAGGCAACTGAAAGATTTTTCTCTCTCTGTTTCCCTCCTTCCCCTCTAAATACATACATACATACATACATACATACATAGGCTTATACTTAGGCCCATATAACAGTGACTAACAGTCCTTGCTGTAACCAGACACAGTGCAGTACCACCTCTGGGTGGCACCATCCCTATGAGCCACCCTACCCTCAGGTGGCCCCAGCTAGGGAGGTGGCTGTGCCTGCAGCTGGGGTAGGGGTTCTGGGGTGCAAGCCTCTGTCCTTCCAACCTGCCCAAGACACTCACTCACCCAACAGGAAGGAGCCCGTGGAAAGCGAGATGTGGTCAGACAGCAGGTGCTCCAGGAAGAGGGGGAAGAAGTTGCTGTTGAAGTGGCAGTGAAAGACCTGTAACCCAACTGGCAGTGAGGGCACTGCCGAGGCAGGAAGGGAGCCAGGAGCAAGAGCAGCCTTCACCCCCCACGTTTCTCAACACGGAACATGTTAGAACAAACCCTAAAGCCAATTCCTGGTGCTTATCTAATTTTGCTAAAAGAAGAGATGGTAAAGTTGTCATTAGCACTTTTTTTTTTCTTTTTAATTAAAAATACCTTAGTAAAACAAGCTTAATAACCTAAAAACTATTTCTACATTTGGCTAGCTTATATACTACGTGTGTTTTTGGTCTAGCACTTGATGTTTTAAAACGGTTGTCACGGAGTTCCCAGAGGGACACCTCTTTTTCATATCCTCCCTTTGCAGGACAAGGCTGCCCCCAAAGGCTGAGACATGCCTAAGGTCACACAAGGAGTTAGGCGTTCAGGCGGTGCTAGAATCCAGATCTTCTAACTACCCAACCTATTCCTGCCTTCAAATCCCGTGCAGTCATCATGCAAGGTCCCCAGATTTCCCAGTTTTTGAGAAACCTATTTCCTTGAGAAAGGCATACCCTAGCCATCCTGGGTTGGCGACTGCTCCCATACCTGCACCAGGTCCATGCCCACAAACCACAGGAAGTTCCGGTGACGTGCCAGCTGCCGGAGGTATTGGCCCAAGGTGATGCTGCCCACCTCCTCGCCACCCGCAAGCAGCTCCTCAATGCACAGGCTGTGAGGCAGAGGGGTGTCAAGAATGGCCTAGGGCTGGGCCAGAGCCATCCCCAACCCCAGGACAGCCACCCACCAGACAGGGGATTTGGCAATGAAATCAGGCTGAGAATAGTGCTGGCCACTCACCCGCTATCCACAGCCAGGTCTGGACACCCTGGCTCCCGACCAGCCGCCTCAACCCGCTGCCGCAGCAGCCGTGTAGCCCCCACAAAGCCTAGGCCAGAGCCAGCAGCCAGTGCCACGCAGAAGGCACGGAAGGAAGACAAGTCCTCCTTGTTCCAGAAGGCATAGGACGCAAAGACAGAGAGGGAGCCAGCTGCACTGAAGAGGGAGCAGTAGAAGTTGAGGTGGGTGCGGTCGTGGGCCGAGAGGGCCAGGTCAGCCAGCAAGGCGTGATGGTGCAGGTCCACGAGTGTCAGGAAGCCATCATAGAGGCACAGGCACAACAAGAACTGCAGGCCAGCGGGGGCCCAGGGCACCCAGAATGCCAGGAATGACAGCGCCAGCAGCGGCCCATGCCAGCTAAGTGCCCGCACCCGTGCAAGTACCACGGCCCTCGAGGACAGCCCAGTGCCTGACCTGTCAGGGAAAGGAGGGCCGTCGGAAGAGGCCTTGCAGCCTTGGGCCCAGTCCCCCTGCCCAGACCCCAGGACAGGATCAGAGCCCCGGGTGGCCTGCTGAGCTCCAAGTCCTCAGCTTCCGATTTAGAAAACACAATTCACCAGCGGGCACTCTCTCCTCTGCTCTTTTGCCAGGCGGAGGCCCACCATGGAGCGTGACACCCATTTTTTCAGGGTTGTGGGCAGTGGTGGGCTGAAGCAGGGATGGGGAAAGGAATCTGCTGGAGGCAGCAAAGTATTGGTGATACAGTGCCCAGCCCTGAGGGCCAGGCAAATGGAGCCAGCAGTTAAGCCTCGGCCACTTCTCCAACCTAGACAGTCCTACCCTGACCTGGACAACAGCGGAAAATGGTCCCCCTTTCTTTCCCCACCCAAACACAGGCTGGGGGCCTCCAGCCCTGGGGAAGGGAAGGGTGGGACAGGATCAGTTATGAGTCTTCAGAAAGACGCGCACCGGGGCTGGGAGCTGAGGAACTGGCGGTCACTCAGCCAGCCGAAGAGGGGGTCATTGAGGCTGTTCCACAGGAGAAACACCGTCTGCAGGCAGAGGGGAGATGGGGCAAGTGGGCTCCAGGCAGCCTCCACTCCAGGGCTTTCCCTACCCAGCCTGCTTGCCACCCCTTGAAGATGACACCAGCTTTCCTGCCTGCACACCTTTGCTCAGGTCAGTCCCTATGCTGAAACCCACTCTCCAGGCCACTGCCCCCATCAAACTCCTACCCATGTAGGGCCCAGCTGATAAATGTATCCAGCTGATAAATGAATCTATGTGAATACATAGAACAGTCCCTGGCTCCTCAGACAGTGGATGGAGCCGGTGTAATCCCCACGGAGGCATCATCCAGGCCTCCAGCTCCAGCTTTTCTTGCTGAGTCTCAGTCAGCAGCCCAGGCTGCCCCAAGCTCCTGGCTGGGCAGGGCAGGACCTAGCACTGCAACCTGCCAGGCTCCCACCCCAACACTGACCTACCTCTCCAACCCAGAAGGCGGCTTTGCTGATCTTGTACACTGAGACAAAGGTATCCACGTAGTAAAGCAGAAACACGTTGTGCAGGATGGAGATGAAGAGGGCCAAGGAGCCATAGACCACGGCTGTGGGCAAGCGCAACAGCCAGGCCTGGGGCCAGCCCAGCCCCATGGCAACCAGCCCAGCCTCAGCCTAGGAGCAGAGAAGCGTTCATGACTACAGGCAGTCTGGCCATCCTCGTCCCTGAGAAAGAAGGAGCCAGTTAGCTACAAAGATCAGAGCCAGCTCTGCTCCAACCCCCAGACCTGTGAGTCATTAAACAACTCATTGCCAACTGGGAGAAAGTTTGCACGTAAAACCGAGCTGAGGGGCCCTGGCTGGTGTGACTCAGTGGACTGGTTGACAGACTGTCAGCGGAGGGTCACTGGTTCGATTCCCAGTCTGGGCACATGCCTGGGTTGCAGGCCAGGTCCACACTTGGGGGTTGTGTGAGAGGCAACTTGAGGTTTCTCTCCCTCTTTCTCCCTCCCTTCCCCTCTCTCTAAAACTAAATAAAATCTTTAAAAAACAAAGCTGGGGAATCATTAATGGCATACAGCTGAAACAATGCTGGGCTAGCTACCATACCCAGGAGTAACTCGAGGAAACTGGTAAGGCATGGGAAGCAAAGGCAGGCATCCAACAAGTGCTGAGCCCAGTCCAACCATGCTTGGGTTGTGTGCTCAGTACCCTCTTTAACCTGTGCTCTGACGATCATGGTTTAGACATTACAACCTTTGGCTTGGGCACGTGATGTACCTACAATATAACTGCAAGCCAAGTGAGAACTGCTGTTCTCACTTCAGAACAATAATCTCACATGTGCTTGTCTTCACCAAAGTCTCAGTTTCCTCTTCTGTCATAGGGAAAATGAGATGATCATGCCTACTCTACAGAAAAACTTAAAAGATTAAATGAGGTAACTCATAGAAAGTGTTCAATAAATGGACATTGGTGATGCCATTATTATCCTTGTAAAATCCCTTTGAAGTATGTAACAATCTATGGAGCAATCCCAAGCTCAGAGAGATTAAGTAATTTGTCCAATGTCACACAGCAAAAATGTACCATATTTGAACCCTGGCCTCACTAGCTCCAAAGCCTTACCTGCCACTTGACCTCCCAAATCAGGTTCCTATGCCCTGTCAGGTGGAGAGAAAAGTTCCACAGATATAGAAGAGCGATATGATAACAGCCCGACAATTGCTCATTTACTTTGATTCCAGAAATTCCACTTCAAGGAACCTAACCCCAAAGGAATATATACGTATGTATAGAGATGTTCATGGAAGCAACATTTATAAACAGCAAAATGTTGGAGATGCCCTGGCTGGTGTGGCTCAGTGGACTGAGTGCTAGCCTGCAACTCAAAGGGTGGCCAATTCAACTCATGGTCAGGGCACATGCCTGATTTGTGAGCCAGGTCCCCAGTTAGGGGCATGAAGAGGCAACGGATCGATGTATCTCTTGCACATTGATGTTTCTCTCCCTCTCTCCCTCCCTTCCCCTCTTTTTAAAATAAAATAAAATCCAACAAGAAAAAAAGAAAAAAGAAAAGAATAGCTTAATTAAGAAAAATTTTTTAAAAAAGCTGGACACAGCCCAAGAATGCAACAGAGGGACTGGCTGAGCAAGTCCAATGCTCTCCAGAAATCGGAAGCACACAGGTAAACTCTATGCATGGAAGAGAAACTCAAGAATGCATTATGTGAAAAGAGAGAACAGAGGATAGAGCGGGTGTCTGGTTTCCAACCAGACTAACTCATGCAGAGACTGGCAGGCTATACTAACCAACATGGGTGGGAAAGGAAATAAAGTCAGATTTTTAATAGAGAACTGCTTCTCAAACTAATGTACTTTTAAGTCACAGGAGGACTCTATTACAATGCAGATTTTGACACAGTAGGTCTGGGTAGAAATCTGAGACTGCATTTCTAACAGGCTCCAGGTGTCATCATGCTGCTGGTCCAGGACTACACTTTAAACAAAGAGGCATTAAATCTCTTTTTTTAGGCTCAAAACTGCTGTTCTCACTTCAGAAAAAAATAATCTCACATGTGCTTGTCTGACCCCCCAGCGGGAAGCTCTGGGGTTTCTTTCTTCCATGCTCCCTGCTGTGAATAAAACTGCATCCCCCCAAAAAAGATATGTTCCAGGCCTAACCCCTAGTACCTGTGTGACATTATTTGGAAATAGCATCTTTGTAGATGTAACCAAGTTAAAATCCGGTCACACTGAGTTAGAGTGGGCCCTGATCCCATGACAGCTATCCTCATAAGGAGACGGAAATTTGGACACAGAGACAGACACACACAGAGGAGAGAAGCCAGGTGAAGGCGAAGGCAGAAACTGGAGTGATACAGCTACAAGCCAAGGAATGCCAAGGACTGGGGGCAACCAAAAGAAGTTGGAAAAGACAAGAAAAAATTCCTCTAGATTTTTTTCCCAAAGGGAGTAGGGCTCAAAACCTTTTTTACATGTCACTGCCATACCTTTTTTCGTGTTTCTTCTACCTCACTACTCGAGCTGTAACTATATACCATTTCTCAGGTGTATATAGAATTTGCCAGGCTTTTATATCTATTATCATGAATCCTAACAACTCTGGTTACTATCTCCATCCTTATTTTATAAATGAAGAAACCAAGGCTCAGAAGGTTAAATAACTGGCCCCAAATTACAGAATTATTGAGTGCTGGAGCCAAGATTCAAAACTGGTGTTTCTAACTAAAACACCTGAGCATTTCCCACACCACTATGCCCACCTCCCCCAACCATTTCATCAAATCCTGCTTCTTCAAGGCCCAGGTCATGGAGGTCAGTAGCACCAGCCTATGTGAGGACTCCTAGTGAGGGGTTCTCTCCCTTGTTCAGATCCCTCAGCTCCTGGATCAGGATCCAAATGCCCCGTACCTTCCTCCAGCCTCCAAGCTCCTTATAGGCAAGGCCAGGTCAGACCCACCTCTGATTTCTGCTCCCTGCCCTCACCAGACTCCTTCACCACAGTAGGTGCTCAACTAATACATGTTGGCTTGATAGGCCGGTATGAGCGTTCTCAGCCCTGGTAAGAGCAGCAGTCGTAGGAGGGGTGTCATGCCCAGATCCCACTGTGCCCCTCAGCTCTGCCTCCTGCTTGGCTGTAGGGAGCCAGAAATTGGCCACCTTGGGAATCCAAGATTATTAAGATGTACCCTGCTGAGTAAAACAGGTACAGCCAGGCAACAGGTGCACAGAGAGGACTAGTGATAGTAACAAGAGTAATTAACGTTTATTAAGCTTTTACCATGGGCCCAGCACTGTGCAAAGAAACACAGAAACAGTATGGGAAGAGAGCTCAGAGCAAGAAGGTAGAAAGACACTAGATTAGGGTGTGGTGAGCCACACACAAGATTCTGCCCTGAGGACAATAGGATTGGGGGATGATGAAGTGACAGATCAGATCTGTTTGGAAAGACCCCCTGGCATGATGTAAAATTCTCCCCTCTCCCTCCTATTAGGCTTCTGGGAGATTAAGACCTAGAACAGGATGAAAACAGTAGCTTCTCCCTGGTTGGGTGAGTGGGGCTGGCGGATTTGGGGAAGAAGCCAAGAATGCCAGACAGGGCCTCAGGCATCAGAGGAAGATGGGTGTTCGTTTCTGATTCCCTGGAGGACAGAGACTGTATGTGAAGCAGTTAGTGCAGAGTGATAAGCAAAATCTTAAGTTGGGAGTCCTGGGTCACCTAAATGATCACTAAGCTGCTGTCTTCGAGTTTATTCCTGTATCTATGAAGGAGAAACAAATCCATTCCCAGCCTTTCCTCAGGGACATCAAATGAGGGTGCATATATTAGGTGTGTCCTTTTCTCAACAAGTAGCTGACCTCAGAATTGTCTGTTGCTTCCTGTTTCACACCCCAGAGCCTTGTCTTCCTGCCCCACAGCAAGGCCCAGCCAACCAGGGCTGAAGGGGGAACCCACAATGGCGGGCCCGCCCTCCTCCCTCTCCCTCGCTCGCAGGTTACTACAGCAGCACGAGAGGGTCAGTGGCTTCACCCTAGCAGTACCCAAGGCCACTGAGGACACTGGGGTTCACCCAGGAGCTCGTTACTCGAGCTGGCGCTGAAACACGTGCTGGCTCTCCGGCCAGCCTTCACGTTAAAACCACCTGCTCAATAACACCCAGGCCCGGGATCACCGCTGCCCAATTACACCGGAATCTGTAGGAATGGGGCCCAGCATGGTGTCCTTTTAAAGCTCCCCAGGTGGTTCTGTTGCGTCACCTGAGTTAAGGGCCTTTCCACTGACGAAATGGATCTGGACCCGAAGCATGCCGTGACCCCAGCCCCGCGGAGCCCTCGCGCAAGGAATCCACCCTCACGGCCCGAGCCCAAGCTTCTCCCGCTGGCCGAAGGGCTCTCCCAGCCCACAGTCCCATCACGCCGTGGACAGCCCCCAGGACAGCCCCCAGGACTCCCAGAGACGACTGCATTCCTGTCCCCCTCGGTCTGTCCTTTGCGTCTGAATGGCCCCCGGTCCAGCCCACTCCTGCCCCTGAGCCTTGCCACGGTCAACCCCTCACCGCAATCGTGGCAACTGAATCCCGCCTGCGGACGCCGGGCACCAGGAGCCAGCCGGCCAGCCAGCGTTCCTACTCGCCCACTGCTGCTTCCCAGCCTCCGCCTCCGCCCAGCAATTGGCTCTGCGCAGCTCCGGCGCCGCCGCCTAGCAGGTAGGTGCCGCGCCGAGGCCGCCGCCGCCATATTTGTCACGGGCGCCTGCCCGTAGGGACCAGAAGAGACCGTGGATGCTGGCAAGAGCGGGGCAGGTGGCCGGGATCCCTGACCTGCTCATCCCCTGCTCAAAGCTTAATGTCATTTCAGTTTGAGGGAAGAGTAAATAAAGTGGAATCAATGTAGTCAAACTGCTAAATTCCTCAAAGTAGGCTGAGGAAATGATTCTATTCTTACTTTAGCCTGGGAACTTAAACTTGAATTTTCCAGTTGTGCCTCAATGCCTGAAGATATGTATGTGAACCTGTAGATAACCCCCTGAAGATCTTAGGAAAGACTGCTCAGTGTCCAGGACACCTAACATCTGAAAGATTACCATCCAGAGGCTAAGAATAAAGGACTGATTTTTTAAAAGATTTTATTTATTTTTTTTTTTTTTGGGGGGGGAGAGGCAGAGAGGGAGAGAGAGATATCAATGTATGGCTGCCTTTCACCTGACTTCAGCTACAGACCTGGCTTGCAACCTGGCTCGCAACCTGATTATGTGCCCTGGCTGGGGAATTGAACCAGTGACCTCTGGGTTTGCAGGCGGGCTGCCTTATCCACTGAACCACCAACCAGGGCTGTGGACTGATTATTTTCAAGACTGTACTTTTTACTATAAGAACTCTCAGTTTTATCCTTCAGAACACTGTGAGTATTGCTTAGTTGTATGTCCCATTTGTAAATCCCAAGACCCTCAAATAAATCTTTGTCAGTTATTTTTAGCCAAAGCCTCCTGATTCATTTACACTCAACTGCCAAGTTTAAATCAACAAGGTTTTTTCAACATCTCCTTTCCTCTCCCCCATCCTTCCTTAGCATTATGTCAGAGAATGAAGAGAGCTCAGCACCTTTCTTCAAGCCTATCTTCTGACTGGATGCACAGCTCAGATGAGACAGCAGTGACACCATCTAGGATCCCTGGTACTGGACTGTGAGACTCTCCCGAGCAAACAGACCCAGCTTCAGCTGTGGGCACAGACAACAGGCCCTAAGAGAGCAACAGTACAGTCCAGCCTCCTCCTATTAATAACAGTGATAATAAAACATAAAGAGTAATGAGCTCTCACTATGTGCCCTGTACTGAGTCAAGAACTTTAGCCCTGGCTGGTAGCACAGTGGATAAGGTGCCGGCCTGCGAACCCAAAGGTCGAAGGTTCGATTCTCCAGCCAGGGCACATAACCAGGTTGCAAACCAGGTCTCCGGTCAGGTCTGTGGCTGGAGGCAGATGAAACGCAACCATACATTGATGTCTCTCTCCCTCTCTGCCTCTCTCCCTTTCCCTCTTTCTAAAAATAATGAAATAAAATCTTAAAAAAAAAAAAAAAAAAAACTTTAGGTGCATTCTCTGTTGAGTCCTCACACCATTCTTTGGAGGTAGGTGCTATTATACCCATTTTACAGGTGAAACTGATGTTCGAAGAGATTCAGTAACATTCACACTATAAGCAAGAGGTCCAGACAAGCAGGAATCCAGCTCTCCTGATTCCAGAATAGAAGTCTTCCCTCTTCTTACTCCTGCAGGCCCTCAAAGTTTTGTTTTGCTCAGCCTAATCTAGTGAGGATGTCCCATGTCTTCTCCCAATAGGCCTATAACCTGGTTAAATTCCCAGGCAATCAAACAGCACACACTCCATATCTGCTGTTTCCTTACCCTGAGAGACAGAGCAAAAAGCATGGCCTGGGACTTGTCCCCTTGCTCCACCACTTCTTTGTTATGGGACAGTCCTTTAGTGAGTCTCTGTATTATGCCTTATGAGGATTTTGTGGGCATTAAATGAGAAAAAGGGACATATGAATCTTGCAAACTTTTGGTCCTTATGCCTTTGTTGCTTGTTGTCAACCGGAATATCATTCTCTCCCTCCTTCCTGACAACCTGCTAAAGGGCCCATCCACAGCAAACAGTCCAACAGAATTGCCCTGGTGTTGGGGGGCTAGAGTATGTTCAACAGTTCTTGGGGAATCCCCAGGGATCTCATGAACCTTGCCCTCAGCATTCATCTCCCACTAGCCTTTCATTTCCCTTCTCCCCATTCCCACCCCTCAGTCTCTCTTCTTACCTCCTGTCTCTCCTAAGCCACACACACACACACACACACACACACTCATCTTCGTTAGCTCTCTTCTAGCTCCAAGCAATTTCAGTAATCTCTCCTGCTCCAGAAAGCTCTCATGACTAGGAGGAAGGTGACCACTTCCCCCCATCCCCACCCTTTCCCTCATCTGTGCATTCCTGGCTGCAAGATTAGAGGGCAAGAAACCCTCACGAAGCCTGGCACAGTAGGGCTTTGGTAAATTCACTAGGGAGTGCTCCTGCCTTTCTGCCTCTGGCCAACACGTGCCTTTATTTCAGAGAAAACCCTGAGTCTTTACTTAGTCTTCCCTGGGTGTCTAGTTGGGGAGGGCTGCCAAAGAGCCAGAACCGATGGGAAACAATAGACAAGACTTTGGCCCCTATGTTGCACTTGATGCCCCATGGTTGCACTCTGGGGCTCCTGAGACCTCTGGCTTTACAGACAATATAACAAGTTATCCTTTTGTGTTGTGTCAGGGCTGGTCTCTGATTTCCCTTCCTGGTTGGCAAGCACAGAGCTAACTGGGGCGTGACTGAAGGTCATATTGCCTGCCTGACTTCTTGAATAATATCAGAGTCCCTGGATCCTGGGACAGATACGCACTCCTTGAAATTCTCTCCTTCCTTGGCTCCCGATCTCTCTGAGAGACATTCCACCATGTTCTCCTGCCTACCGACTTCTCAGTCCCCTTCACCTTTTCCCGGGGCTTTCTAAAGACAAAGGGAGGGTCCTCCAAGCTTTCATTTCCAATGCTCTTTTCATTTGTTTACTCAGGTTTGTCAGGCCATGGGCTATAGGAAGTAAAAGGGACTTAAAAAACAAGATGTCTGCCCTCAAAAGGCATAAGTAGAACCCAGTAAATTAGCAGACACCGTGTGAGGCAGGCCAGAGGAGCAGCTGTTCTGGTATAACTTCACCTACTCCCTTTTCCTTCTCACCTCCCATCTCATCTCCAGCCTGAATGTAAAACTGCCGCTGGGCAGCTCTCCAACGTCCCTGCCGAACTCACTATTCCTCAACCTGCAGTAGCTGACTAGGTTTTTGTTGCTGTTTTTTTAATATCCAGGATTGTCTTAACTACCATCCTAGGCAACCAAGCCCAAAACTTGTTTATCCACCTCTATTCTATCCTCTCCAGCCAGCCAGTTATTTAAGGTCAAGTCCAGGTGAATCTGTTCCCATCTCTATTTTCCTTCCTCTGTGTCTATTTGGCTGTCAGTTTTCCTGACTGGGGGCCAATCTCCTCCAAGACCGACTTCCAGCCTCTCTCTTGACAATATATCCCTACCATGAAGACAACAAAGCCTCTGATCATGGAGTTTAATTCCCAGTCAGGGCACATGCCTGGGTTGCAGGCTAGGTCCCCAGTTAGAGGCATCTGAGAAACAACCACACATTCATGTTTTTCTCCCCCTCTTTATCCTTCTCTTTCCCTCCCTCTAAAAATAGAAACTGAAGGGGAAAGAAGAAACTTATTGGCTTGTATAAAGTTAAAGTCCAGGATTCAAACCATGTCATCAGAAGCCAACTTCTCTCTCTGTCCCTTGGCCCCACTTCTATGCTCAGACAGGTCTTCATCTCTCCACCCAGACTGCAGTCTTTCAAATTGCTGTCCAAGGGAGAGAGAGCACTCCCCTCCCCCAACAGGAGAACAAAATTCTGGGCTAGGCTCCCATTGGCCCAAAACAAGTCTAAATCAACCACTATGGCCAGAGGGATGACAGAGGGATTGGTTCAGCCCCACATCACTCATAATTTAAGGAGGGAATGGAATCAATTCCCCTGGTACCACTTTACTTTCAGTAAATCTGGGGGCTGTTAGCAGAATCATGGTGAATGAATGCTGAGAAGTTCACAGCTTGGTCCTTATTTTTCTCCTTTTGCTTGTAAACTCCCTCCCCAGGGAAGACCCCAGACCCGCAGAGGTGTTCAGCAAGCATGTAGGGGCCAGTGTGAAACTGCTTCCCTAGCCAGTTAGTAGCTCAGTTAGTTAGGGCATTGTCCCAACACATCAAGATTGAGGGTTCGATTCCCAGTCAGGTGCATACAAGAAGTAACCAATGAGTGTACTGTATCATGAGGGGGAAAAACAAATTGATGTTTCTCTCTCTCAAATCAATAAAAATAGTTTCATTTTTCAATGAAGTCTTCTCATCCTTCCAGGCCCCGAGAGAGCTTGGTTTCACAATCTCCCTACCTCCTACCCCATTGTGATCAGATCCCCACTGGGGGAGTGGGCACAGGTGGGGAAACGGGCAAGTTCCACAGGGCTCATCAGGGAGCTCCAGGCTGGGGTGAGGTCATTCTCTAGGTAGTCTTGGACATTCCTCATGTGCTGGGATTTGGGACAGGGCAAAGTTATAAATAAGAGTAGAGGGGTATATTTACTTCCTATTGGTGCTGTAACAAATTGCAATGCCACAAACTTTGTGGCTTAAAACTATACAAATTTATTACCTTTTAGTTGTGAAGGTCAAAAGTTTAAAGTGGGCCTCATTGAATAAAACCAAAGTGTTGGCAAGACTGCATTCCCTCCTGCAGGCTCTAGGGAAGAATCCATTTTCTTGCATTCTCCAGCTTCTAGAAGTTGCCTGTGTCCCTTGACTCATGATCCCCTTCCATCTTCCAAACCAGTAATGCTGGTTGACTCTCATGACACCTCATTCCAACTCTTCTGCCTCCCCCTTCCAGGTTTAAGGATCCTTGTGATTAATTGGATCCACCCAGATAATCAAGAATAATCTCCTTAAGGTCAGCTAATTAATAACCTTAATGTCATTGCAACTTTAATCCCCTCTTGCCATGTAATATATTCACAGGTTCCCAGGATTAGACCATGGATATCTTGGGGAAAGAAGGGTGAGGGTAAGAGTAGGGGACCTTCCCCCGGGGGGCGTGTAACTGGGCTTCAAGGGATGCTAAGAATCTAGGAGAATCTATGTATGGGGGTTACAGAAGAGGGGAGGAAAGTAGGATGGCCTGGCAGCCCAACAGCTGAGAGAGGGTACCAGTTTTAATCACCCAGCAACTACCACCCACCCACTGGGGAAGAAAAAGGTGGAGGGTAGCAACCTGTAGCAAGAGGGGACTGGGGCTCCAACAGGGCTCACCCTGTCTAGATAAAGCAGTCTTTCTGGCTTCCCCCAACTAGCTTCTGGACTTTAGAATCAGGGTTCAAATCCCTGGTAAGAGGCTTAAGTTCTCTGAGTCTTTGGTTCCTTACCTATTAAATGGGAATGGTGCCCTGACTGGTGTGGCTCAGTTGGTCAGATGTCCTCCTGCAAACCAAAAGGTCGCTGGTTCAATTCCCAGTCAGGGAACAGGCCTGGGTTGTGAGCCAGGTCCCCAGTTGGGGGTGTGCAAGAGGCACAATGTTTCTCTTTCTCCCTCCCTTCCCTTCTCTCTAAAAAGAAATCTTTAAAAAAAATAAATAAATGAGAATGATATCACCTTATGTAACATTCTAGAGCAGGAAGGACTGTAAGATGACAGCTTCAAAGAAGCCTTAGTATAGACTGATGATCAGGCTAATGTCTGGAGACAGACGGGGTGGAATTTTGCCTTTACCGCAACTGACTGTGAGTCTGAGCAAGTTGTGGTGAGGGCCTCACTGAGCACAGGGCTGAGCATCTAGGGTTACTGTGGGGACAACCAGCTGGCTCATCCAGTGGAGACACAGGTTCGCAGGCTCCTGGCCAGCTCAAGGTGTTTCGCTTTGCCTGGAAACCGGGAGGTGTGGCTGCAGCCCAACTGAAAAGTGGTGCAGGGGAGCCCTGCTCTGGACCTCTTTGGCTCCCCCAAGTGCTGAGGACTGTCTACCCTTGGCTTAAGGAGATGAGTGAGTGGAAGAGGACTTCAGGACAGAGGGCTTGAAAAGGTGTTGGGTCTTTCCTGTGTGCTGGGAGATTAGGGTTCGGGCTCAACTCTGGGACAGAGGAGAGCTGAACACCTTAGGAGGGGTTCTCAAAAGCCCGGAGGCACGCTTGGCCTCAAGCTATGAACCAGAATCTGGATTAGCAGGCCCCAGGGACGGGTGGTGTTAAGAACAAAGTGTAGCCACACACCGACCCACCCACTACAGTCTGGACTGGGACTAGGCCCCAGTGAACATGCCTGCAGCCTGAGCTATCGGCCATGTATTCACACAGCTGCCTGGCGCCCAGGGAAGGCGTCTGGCCTCCACTGCAGCCCCTCACCTACACCTACCTGCCTGGCCCCCTGCTGTTGCCCCCCATCCAGGCCCGCAGCTTTTGCAGCTGGACACCAGCTGTGAGCGCCGGTGACTGGACAGCCCCACGAGAATACCACTGTTTCCACCTCTCGGGCGCATCCCTGGGGACCGCGCCACTCTGGTGGGCCTTCCCGCACGGCTATGCCGGGAGTCTGTGCCCGCCCTTCCCAGAGCTCGGCTACTCCGGGTCGTCGCTGCAGGAGCCCGCGGCGGCAAGGACAGCTGCGGCGACGGGGAGCTGGGCGCAGTGGCCAGAGGGGAGTAGCCTGCAGGTGGAGCTGCGCTGGGGCCATGTAGAGCGCGTCCTCGGCCCGCGCCTGGAGCTCCCGGACTTTGTGCTCCGCGAGCTGCGGCGAGTGTACGGCACGTACCCTCGCACCAACATGCGGGTCACTTTCCGCGGAGGCGAGTTCTTGCTGCAGGCGGCGCCGAGAGTCGGGGAGCCGCAGTACCTAGTGCAGAGGCGCCTGCTGCGTCGGCCCGCCAGCCACAGCAGCCACAGCAGCCGCAGCAGCCACAGCAGCCGCAGCCGCAGCGGAGATCGCAGCCAAGCTGGAAAAGCAGAGGAGCGCGGCCGCCGAAAGAAGAGGAAAGGCTTGGGCTAAGGCGGCCAACCCGAGGGAGTACGCGGGCAGCACTCCTCCCGGGCGGGGACGGAGACCTCGGCTTTGTGTGGGGGCTGGGTGCACCTGTCCTGTCTTTGCTCTTTTACCAAGACTGCCCGCCACCCACCTCCTGCACTCCTTATTTTGTGTTATTGTGGGATGAGGGCAGAAAGGATCAAGGATGTCTCTCGGGGGCTGTCCTGTTGCACTTTTCTTTTACTTGGGCTTGAAACACCTCGGTGTAGGTGGAAGAAGGGCCTCTACCCTGTTGCCTTCCTCCTTCCTTACCATCTTCTTTCTCTGAGAAGGCTCCACTTTTCCTTTTTCTTCTCCTCCCTCTAGCAAAACTCCCGAACTCCCCAAGCTGAGGGCCCATCTAGCCCCAGCTTGTAATGAAAACTAAATAAATGAGCGACGTCAGATGTATACCACGAGATCCTTTTGATGTTTGGGGGTGGGGTGTTTCCTCAGCTGTGTACTGTGAGCCTGACTTCCCTGACTGGGGCACAAGGAGTTGGGAGGGATTGTAATGGACCTCCGCAAATAGTGTGCCTCCTTACTGGCCGCACTTAGCCCCTCTGTGTGCTGGACGAGACCCTCCTATGTCCTGCGACCCAGTCACCCACATGAAGCATAGATGGTAGGCATGGCTGGGAAAGGGATATCAAAGACAGATACAGAGCTGGAGCTGACCTAGTCTAGTCATGTAACTAGGCTCTCTAGTTTCTTCGTAGAAGAGGCATGAAACCAACCAACCTACTTGGAAAATTCACTAGGGCTGAAATTTAAGATGAATGTCACTTCTTGTCTCCTGATTCTTGCTAACCATCTTTAATAGGTTGAATTTGTAATATTGTGGGAGTTTGTTGGAGGGTTAGGCCACATATCTCATTTTAACTGTGGGTCTAGCCATACCACCTGATCTGATATTCAGGCTGTGTAAATTTGGCTCCTTGTGAAATTGCTTTTACTGAGTTTTCATTTGTAACTGGCCAACAGCTACCTGGGTATACAGCTATGTCATTGAAGCTATAGAGCACTTGATTGAACACTGCTGTGTTTATGAGCTTCATGGAAATGGTCTCTTAAACCTCAGTGCTTGGGAAAGATGTTTCTCCTGGGCGGTGGTTTTCCTTGATCCCTGAAGCACAAAGGATCTCACAACTAATCATGTATTTTTTTCTTTGCCTTGGTTCCTAGGGAGTTCAGAGCCAAGTTTGCTGAACATCTTTGTGCCAAGCCTGGATCCTAAATTGCTACTCCTAATGTCATCTTATTTTTCTTTCCTTTTTTTAAATTATAAAAACACAGGTTGGTGTAGTGTGATGGGTCTGTTGTGTGACCTTAGGTGAACTACTAATTTAGTAGTCCCTGAACTAATTTCCTCATTACAAATGGAAGTGATGATAGAACATCTCATAAGGTTTTTTTTTTTTAATGCCTTGCATTTCATTTTAAAAATTTTAATATATATTTTATTTTGTTAATTTTGTGTTGTATTACAATTGTTTCATTTTTTCACAAGGTTTTTGAGAAGATGCATGAAATCCTGCATGTAAAATGTTTACAGCAATACCTGGCACGTGGTACCTGCTCACATATAAGTGATTTTTTAAAGGTTGCAATACAGAAATATAGAATATAGGGAGTTAAAACCTTTTCTAATATGCCTCACCCCAAATAATCACTAGGGTTCGATCTTTTTTCTCTGTACACATGATATTAATTACAAAAGAGGAATCTCACTTTTTGCCACCTGCATTTTACATTAAGTCCACCTTGGACATCATTCCATGCCTATGCATATGAAGCTACCTCATTCTTTAATAGCCACCCAATATTCTATAACAGTTCGAGTCCTTCCAGCTGTTAGCCTTTGAAAGTCCAGCCACCAAATTTCATGTTCAGCAACATGTTCTAGGCCGTGGGGGTACAGCAGTGAATGAAGATAGTCTCTGCCTTCTGGAACTTGCATTTTAGTGGGAAGAGACGAGGATGCAGCAACAGGCCTAGATAAAAGGAGGTTGGTATAAATAGTACAGGGGGAATAGAGGCTGAAATAGAAAATGCAAGTGGGGCAGTGGAACTTAACTTAGAATAAGATCATTATGAAAGGCTTCTCAGAGGAGGTGACATTTAAGCTGCAATCTACAGAATATGAAGAAGCTAGCCATGCAAACAGAAGTGTGAGGAGGAAATTAGAAGGTATGGTGGGTGCCAAAGCCCAAGGAGTGAAAGTTACCTTCATTTATTCAGCAGGGATTTGAGAACCCACAATATTCCAGGCAGTATTTGAGAGACTGGGGCTGCAGGAAAAAACCAAATAAGTCCTTGCCCTCCTGGAGCTTACTTTAAAGGTACAATGTAGGGAAACAAAACTTGACAACAGGCGAATGGGTGAATATAAGATGTAATGTCAGTGATAAGTGATGGGTTGCTGTTTTCAGTAGGATAGCTAAGGAAGGCTTCTCGAAAGAAATGACTCTTGAATGGAAACAAATAAAAACTTTTACAAGCCATTTGAATACCTGGGAGAGAAAAGCAGGTGCAATAACTCTGGCTAAAGTGTCCTTTGAGCCAGTGAAAACGTGGTAGTTAATGAAGTTAGAGACAGAACTAGATCCTTTTTGAAACCATGCTCAGCATTTTTTATTTTATTTGGGGGTTTGGGGTAGAGGGTTGTGAGCAGGAGAAACAGTGATCAGACTTTTTAAAAAATTAACTTGCATGTGGTGTGGAAAAGACTGTAGAGGGGCCATTGTGGAAATAGGGAGACCAGTTAGGAGACTTCTGAAGTAATATAGGCAAAATAAGATGATGGTATGATCATATTTGGAAAGAATGAGGGTGATAAGAAAACAAATATGCTTGAATATGCAGCTTTGTTCACAAACACGTGTTAAATTGTACTGTAGAATATAAAGTTTTAGAAATAGAAATTGAATCTTCAAACAATGACACCCTAGTAGCAACAAACACAGCCAGCTCCCAGCTCCACTAAAAAGAGCCCTTGGAAAAAGGCTCATTCCAAGGTTATGGCAGGGAAGGTAGAAGATAAACCTGGAACAACTTGTGCCAGAAAGTAAAGGACTACTCAAAAATGTCAAAAGAACAAAGGAGCCAGTTTGAAGGGACTTCCACTAGCCAAATCAGGGACAATTTAAGGCATCAAAGCATATAATCACAGGAAAAGATTATAACCTGAATAAAATAAGGATACAGAAGTCTATACTAATATTATCTAAATAAAAAAGGAAATATGAAAGGAAAGCTCTTCCTTACAATAGAAGGAATAATAAAATTAGAAAATCACCATCCCCAACCATCACAGGAATGGATTCAGATGACACTCATTCATAGATGCTGAAACTAAGGGGTAAAAGTCTGATGAGAAATGGATACTTAGATAACTCCAAAAGTATGTTCCAACAGGTATTGATTAATTACAAAGTAAATAGTAGCCTAGTAGTGTAGTAGGGAAAACTGGTGAATGACACTCTAACCTCATTGCAGTATTCCTTAAACAAAGTCTTTCTTACTATCTTTAACAACAATGTCTTGACATTTTTTTTCTTGACCAGAGACACATCAACATCATGTGATTTCAGATATGTTAAACTGGAAATCACCACATCAATTCAGCAGTAATGCTTAATCATGGGGAAACATCAGATAAACCTAAACTGAGACACAACCCACTGGTTTTTACTGTTCAAAAATGTCATAAAAGATGAAGGCAGAGAGATTATTTCAGGTGAATGCCTAAAGAGACATGAAAACAAGTCAATGCATGATCCTGTTGGGATCTTGGACCAGAATGAAAATTTTTATAAGGACATTATTGGGACAAAGATCAAGACTGGAAATAAGGAATGACTATAAATTAAAGGAGGAAACAAGCAAAAGGTTGACAGTTGTTAAGTTTGGTGGAAAGATAAGCAAGAGTTCTTTGCACTATTCTGGCAACTTTTCTATAAATTTGAAATAATTTTTTAAAATATTTCTTTATTTTAGAAAGGAGAAGAGAGAAAGAGAGGGAGAGAAACATCAATGTGTGGTTTCCTCTGTGCACACCCCCAGCTGGGGACCCAGCCTGACACTCAGGCATGTGCCCTGACTGGGAATTGAACCTGCAACCCTTTGGTTTGCAGGCTGGCACTCAACCCACTGAGCCATGCCAGCCAGAGATGAAATAATTTCTAACTAAAAATAAAAATGTAATAAGTAAATTGAATCCCTTGGTCAAAAGGATATATACATTTAAAATGTACTAAATAGCCTTGGCTGGTGGCACAGTGGATAATGTGCTGGCCTGCAAACCCAAAAGTCACTGGTTTGATTCCCCAGCCAGGGCACATAACCAGGTTGCAAGCCAGGTCTCCAGCCAGGTCCATACCTGGAGGCAGGTGAAAGGCAACCATACGTTGATGTTTCTCTCCTCTGCTTCTCTCCCTTCCTCTCTCTCTGGAAATAATAATAAAAAAATTTAAATATTTTAAAATGTGCTAAATATCACTTCTCAGCCTTTTGGCTAAGATCAAGTGTAGTATCTATTCTTATCAGTTTAATATCTGATACATCCTCTATCCGAGGATATTATATTAACTGGATTTGTGAAGCTGGGAGATAGAATAGGAGTTTCCTCCGTCCACGCCACACATCAACCCAGTATTGCAGTGCTTCTGGGAACGGTGCACCCTCTTCAGGGGGAAATAACAGTAGTTTTCAATAAAAGGCATTTGAAAAAAAAAAGAAATATCTATGTCACAGATTCCATTTTAATCTTGGAGAATTGCCTTTATGCTTGTAATCCCTCTCAAGCTCTTTTGCAAAACAAGGCAGATTTTAAGTAAATCTTGGGTCTCACACCAAGTAAAGTGTGTTCTGCTTCTCCTTCTCTATCTTTTGGGTCCAGACCCTTGAAAAGGCCCTTATCTCTGAGGATCCACATTGCTTACAGACATTTCTCCCAAGCTTTCCACTTATTCTTCGGAAATGTTCATCAGCTGCACACAAGTTTATGCCTATCCTCTGTTCACAGGCTTTTGAAGGGGGAGCTGCCATGCAGTGGAGCTCAAAGGCGGCCTGTGCTTCCGCCCGCAGGGCTAACCCCTGGTCCTGTAGATGTAAGGAATACTTTAGGGAGCCTGGATGCTTCCCTCTTTGATCTTTTCTTTGAACTTGAGGCTTAAACGCTTAGAAATCATAAAACAGCCACCAGGGACCTTGCTGGTCACCTGGTGCAACCCCCTCAATTTACATTATGCTGGGAGACCAAGGCCAAAGAGAGGGAATGACTCACCCCAGGTCACACAGTAGGTGGGAATCCAATGGTCCTAGATCCCAGCAGGACATGGGCCACCAAACCCTGATTCTGATGAACTCTTCCTCCTGGCCTTGTCCCATCATTACCCAACCCTGGCATCTGGTCTGGAGCTCTTTACTCAGTGAATTTTGACCAATTTTTAGCTCTGTTCTACCTCTCAACTAGGTAGCTCATGTCCTGCTCAAGAGAGTAGAATAAGAATCATAATACTCTCATACTTACTAGGTGCTGGTACTGTGTTAAAACCCTGTACAGAAACTATTAACTCAAATTAATCTTCACAAAACCATTTACAAATGAGGAAAGGGAGGCTTACAGAGGTTACAGAAGTTAACATCTAATATAAGGTCACAGATGGAGAATGCATCTGGGAAATCTGACTGTGGTCTTAACCTCTACGTGAAAGTACCTCATCTTCACACATGAATTTAATTCAGCAAAATTTAAGGAACATTTATTCAACAGCTACTATATGCGGAACACTGGACTAGACACTAAGGGGCTCATGAATCGAGCTGTGATGGAAGGGTGGGTGGAGGACTTGCAGAAGAGCAACCTGGGGAATTGAAAGAAACTTCGTGAAAGAGGCATCTGACAGAGCCTTGGAAGGATGTATAGCATTCCAACAGATAGTGATGGGATGGAGGTGTCCCAAGGAGCACCGAGGAGGAATCAGTATGAGTAAAAACAGGGCAGCAGGAGCAGGAAGCTGCAGGGTTGCATTGGAAGATCAGGCTTGAAGGCTAAGTGGAGGCCATGCTATGAAAGACTCTACTACACAGGTGGCAAACACAAGGCCTGCGGGCCGAATCTGGCCTTCCACCTGGTTTCATCCAACCTGGCACCTTGTTTCTACCCGCTCACTTAACTGTTAAGGTGTAGTCACATTTATGCAGCTCTAAAGTTACATTCATCGGCCCTTTGAAGGCAACCTTGAGGCTGATGTGGCCCCTGTGAAAGTGAGTTTGAAATGCTTTTAGAGTTTGCCCTAATGGCTGGCCAATGTGGCTTGGTTGGTTAGAGCATTGTCCTGTAACCGGAAGGTTGCGGGTTTGACTCCTGGTCAGGGCACGTATGTAGGCTATGGGTTCATTCCATGGTCTGAGTGTGGGCACTTTCAATCCCTGGTCCAGGTGTGTAAAAGATGCAACCAATTGATGATCCTCTCTTGCATTGATGTTTCTCTCTCCCTCAAAAGCAATGAAAAAAGAAAAAGTGTCCTCTGGTGAGGATTAAAAAAAATTTTTTTTGTAAGACTTTAATGGCAAGGTGAGGTGTTTGAGGCTGTGAGCCTCAGGACAGCAGCTTCCCAGTTACCTAGGTGTTGGTGGGGTAGCACAGCCGGACACCAGAACTGAGTCCCCAGGGCATTTGCTAGAGCTCACAGCCTATGGAATTCAGTTCTCAGTGCCAGGTGGCCAAACTTCTCTCAATCTTGATACCCACCACCCCTCACCATACTCTCTTCCATGAATTTTCCCCGATTCCCAGGATGGGTCAGATAAAGAACAGAACCGTGGGATTTCCTTAGCAATGGGCCCCTATTTTCAGCTCCCAGATAGACCCTCCCTGAGATAGATGGCCCTATTTTCAACTCCCAGATAAACCTGGGAGCTGGGAGCTGAAAAGAGAGCCCCATTACTAGGGAAAGGGACAATGGTTCTTTAACTTTCAAAAAAGAATTGATGTAGGACACAATGGGCAAAGGCTGTGGCAAGAATTCTCTGGGTACTGCTGAGCCAGTCCCATCTTCTCGTGCCCAGATATGCTCCTAGTGAGACCAAATGTGGAACTGGAAAAGTGAGGGGTTGGGAGAACATGTATACTGAGAAGGGCATTTTTCTTGAGACTATGGGGCTTCCTGAGCCAGAGGGGATCCCCAAAATGTGGATCCTCGATATAGGGGCCCAGGAGTCCTAGCTCCCTGAAAAATCTCTTCATTTGAAGTACTTAAAATAAAGGAGAGTGGCAGAGGGTGAGTTCCCTGAAACACACTTTCACTTTCTAGAGAGTGAAAGGGAGGGCTGGGTGCTGTTCCCACTCACAAAGCAGAGCTGCAGCCTATCCCTGGAGAGGGAAAGATAAGCCAGCAGGCTCAGGAGCCACCTTGACCTCACCCTGCTTGAGTTGAGAGAAAGGAGGCACCACTTACCCATGAAGCATCCTCTCTGGCTCCAGGGGCTGGATCTGCAGCTAAGCTCTCAGGGAGATCCTTAAGTAGGGCCCCCCTCTGCCCCAGCCAACCTCCACCCCCGCCCCATCCTGGCCCTTCTGAGAAAGGAGGAAGGTGTGGGAGGGCCAGACACACTGCCCAGAGAGCCCTTTCTGACCTCAAGCAAGAGTGGGGACACCCTCCTCACTCCCCACTTCCCCAAGTGTCTCCTTCCTCACCTCAGTCTCTGAGCTTCTCCCAGCCTTTGAGAGGTTCCTTCTCTGCTCTTAATGTCTGCGAAATATGCCCCTTATGCCCAATATTTCAAACATAGGTAGGCTTCTAACTTTTCAAATCAGCTAAGGAGACCTAGCCCCCTAACACCAGCCACAAAATTCCTTGGAGGGAATGGGGAGAGACAAGGCATCACTCTACTTTCTTTCACCCTGTGTGGCTTCAGGCAGCACCCCAAGAACAGGTGAAGTCTGTTCCCATCTTGGGGGGGGGGTAGAAACTGAGAATGGAGGGAATGGAAAATAAAGGTCTTATGGGTCAGCCAGCTATGGAATGCTGAACAGGACAAGACTACCCTAGAGCCCCTACCGTATAGTTTGTGTGTGTCCTTGTGTCTGTGGCTGTTCCTCTCCTCAGCCCACATTTTGTCCTCTGACCCGAGAATGTGACCCCTCTTACACCGAGCTGGCACTCTCCAGAATTCACACTGGAAATTAAGGGGCTCTCCCTAAGAGGTCTTTCCTGCCATCCTTCCCAAAAAACTCAGGAAATTCTTTCCGATGATAATAACTAATTACATCTATCCAACTGCCATCCAAGAAACTGGAGATGGGGGAGGGAGGAAGGCACAGCATCAAGGATGGCTGCAGGGGTCTTGGGCCAGAACTAAGGACAGCTCTACTGAAGAAACCTGAAAGTTCTTGTAATGGGAGTGGAAGGAGAGGAGAGTCATCATCAGTATTGTGCAATGGGGTGAGGGGGAGCAGGGAGGAAGGCAGATTGGGGAGAAATGGTCAGTCTTTAAGGGCTGGCAGAGGCCTGGGGCCTGATGGAACTCCTCATCATCCCCTTCCCAGGGGCCTGTCTGGCCAGAGTTTAAAGTGGTTGTTACTACACCCTCATTAACCCCTGCAGCCACAGTGCTTTTATGGGAGCAGCAGTGCCAAGTGTGCTCCCTCCCTTTTCTTCCCCTCCTTTCCAGCAGCCCACTTCTTGCTCTTTTTGAGGTGAGGGTGGGGTGCAGAAGCTGTAGGGAGGAACAAGGCTGGAAGAGGGAGCAATGATCCTCCATCTTTCCATATTTTGGCACTGCCTCAAGTCCTTCAGGGACAGGAGTGCATGGGACTCTCTGTCTTGGATTGTGACTCCTAGGGGCAGAGACAGTCTCTGGGTTCTCAGCACCCTACACGGGACTAGCCCTGAAATGGGGCTCATCACTGTTGATTGGGGATGGGTGAGCTCATCCTTGAAGGGTTTGTGGGAGCAGATGGCTGTGGGCTTCCCCACAGCGAAATACAGGAAGCTGAGGCAGCAGAAACAGAAAGAGGAAGCTGAGGCCTTGTTGGGTCCTGGAATTCAGATGTCCTATCTTAAACAAGAAGCCCTGCCAACATGGGAATGAAGGCACTGGCGGTGAGCGCGGTTTGCAGGCTGTCCTGAATCTGGGCGGCTCGGGTCAATCCTCAACCGGAGCACCTTCTTCCCATCCCTACCCCTACCCAATTCAAACGAGGCTCCAGCCCCAAAACCCATACTCTACCTAACCCACCCTAATCTTGAGGAGACATCCCTGCTAAGGGAATGCAAAGGGAACAGATTGGTGGAGAAGTCAGCACCGAAGAGTTGATTGGGTCAGAGGACTTGACTGGACACGAAGGGGAAGCGACATTGGAATTTGGGCAAGATCACCAGGTCTGGGAGAAAGAGCCACCAGATCCAACCAGGGAGCTACGGACCTGTGGAAGGAACGGGAGACAAGGAGCGAAAGAAAAAGCTATAAAATGTGAGGGCGCAGACTTTGGGGCAAAGAAATAAAGCGGATGCGAACACCCTGCATGGGGACTACCGCAGGTAACAAGGAACTGGGCGGCGATACTCGCAGATACTGCAACTCCACCCCCTGGTGGGACCTCCAGGGTCCTACATGTCCCCACCCGCAACAAAAATGGCCGCTGCGGAAGCCCGTCCAGAACCCTGAGACAAATGAAAAATGGGCGTGGAAGTAGCGCCCACTTATGGGCACCTGCCCTTCTCAAAAATGGCTGCTGCGGCGCTGCTGGAAGCAATCCGCTCTGGGCTCCGCCTTTGAACTCGTTGGTGAGGCTGGGGGATGAGAGCTGCAGCGCGCGGGACAAGTCGCCGGCGGCGCCCGACGGAGCAGGTGATTTCCCCTGCGGCCCCCGGCCCAGGCCAAGAGAGTCACGGAGAGCGTTGGCCTAGGGTACCTTTCCGGGTATTCCCCCGCGGTACCCCCGCGGACCCCCACTTCTGATTCTCGCCGTGGCCGGTATCAAGGCACAGCCCAGCTCGCTCAGGCCTCCCTCGTCCTGAGTCGCCGCGCCGCCCGGGCCGCAACCGCATTCCCGTACTCTCAGGCCCACTGTTCTGGACCCTTGCGGGTATCCCGCTAGCTTGTTTGGGAAGCTCCTGCTTCGGGGGTCGGCTAGCTTTGCGGTCCCACTTCCTGCGCACCCCCGCCCCCCGCATGATTGTGCGGCCGCCTGACTTTGGATGCCGGGATCCCTTATACCCGACAGTGTCCTTGGCGCCTTTAAGACCTGACTTGGGGGTGAGGAGACAATGATGTCCTCTGGAGCCAGCGCTACAGAACTTGGGCTCCAGGAGGCAGGCTTCACAGGGGCTGGGAAAAGCGGTGAGGATCTCCATCCTAGACCCTCAGAGTGCCACAGGACTGCTTACACCCTGGCTCCTAAGACTCCTCTTGCCATTCTGTTCTCCCTCCAACTTAGCACCTCTCCACCCCTAGGAAACAGCATGCTACTCCTACCTCCAGGCTCACTTCAGTTTGTCCAGAGAATCTATGTGGAGCACCTGGGGAGTCCAGGCCTGGTCCTGGCCCTGGGGATGCTCTCTAGCCTGCTGGGGACAGTGAGGATGGGGCCAGTCAGTGTTGGCTGCAGGGAGGAAGTGAGTCCTGCAGAATGAGGAGCAGAGGGAAGGTGTTGTGAGTGTGGAGAATGGTGTGAGCCAAGAGTGTGAGATAAGCAAGAGGGCTCGCCCAGCCAGAGAGGATTTCCATCATGAGAGATGGTGTGTAGTGTAGTGGTTAACAGTGAGGTTCTGGAGCCAGATTACCTGAGTGTAAATCTGCCATTAACTCACTACGTGACTTTGGGCAAGTTAATTAACTATCCAGTTCCTCATTTCCTTTTGGGTAAAATGGGGGTAATGTGATAATATTGGTATCTATATTTCAGGGTTATTGTGAAAATTAGGTATGTTAATACATGTAAAGTGCATAGAACAGTCCCTGGCACATTATAAGCAGTCAGGAAATAATAGTTCATTATTACCACAACCAAATTTCATTTTCGCCATCAACCAGTGGGTCTCAGTTAGAGCCACCAGGAAATAGTGGGGTTCTGTGGGCTACATTTGGAATTTGAAACGTGTTATGGAAATTATGTTCTTACCCTAGAGAAGGCTGACTGCCCCAGCTGCAGCTTCCCCAACTCAGGGACTTTGGAGGAGAAATGCTAGGAAAAGCTACGGTGCAGGAAAGAAATTAGGAAGGCTTGATGGATGGAGAAGGGTGATAAAAAGAAGTGGCAAGCCTTGAAGGCTGGGTAGAGTTTGGGCAGCTCAAGTGCAAGAGGAGGGAAGATGTTCTTTTGGGAGACAAACTAGAACAAAAGCTCAGGGGAGGAAGGTAGTTTATTTGGGCACAGTGAGGAGTTTCCCAATAACAACTCCCCTGGCCCTCAAACCTTGGTTGGAAACCTGGAGGCATCAGACACATCCCTGACAGCATCCTCCTTCGAAACTGGGCTTTCATGCAGCATCCACAGGCCTTTGTCCCAGCAGAGGTTACCAGGCAACTGATAGCCACCATGATTTGCTATCATCCAGGGTAGACAATGGTCTCTGAAGGGGGTGCTGGAAGAAGGGATCTGGTATGCCTGATGTGAGCTGTTCTGCTTTTCCCCAGGGCCCAGGCTAAGGTCTGGAGCAAAAGGCAGGTGTCCCCCTGGTAGACTAGGGCTTCTCAGTTACACTGTCCAAAGATAGCCTGTGCTACCACACCATCTATGTTACACTCGGGGGACCAGGAAACTGATCATAGAGGGTAGCCCCTAGAATATACACTCAACTAGGTGGCCTGGAATTAAATCTTGACTATCACAGTCAAGCCAGGTTACTTTAGGCAAGTCATTCAACCCACTGAGCTTCAGTTTCTTCATCTGTAAAGTGGGCAGTAACTATTTATTGAGTGTCTACTTCACACAAGATAATGAGTGTACTTGATAGATAAGCTGGGTGTGTAGTTCCTGCCCTAATGCAACATCAAACATTGCCCAAATAATTAATTGCAACTGCAAAAGGTGCTGCTAAGCAAGGAAAAGGCAGTCTGCAAGGAGGATGTAATAGGGAGAGTCAGGAACAACACCTCTTTTTTTTTTTTTTTTTTTTTTTTTAAAGATTTTATTTCATCATTTCTAGAAAGGGGGGAAGGAAGAGAGGCAGAGAGGGAGAGAGACATCATTGTATGGCTGCTTTTCACCTGCCTCCAGCCACAGATCTGACTGGAGACCTGGTTTGCAACCGTGTTATGTGCCCTGGCTGGGGAATCGAACCTGCGGCCTTTGGGTTCGCAGGCCGGCGCCTTATCCACTGCGCTACCAGCCAGGGCTAACAACACCTCTTGAGGAAGGGAATTTTAAACAGACCTGAAGGAATCAGACAAGTGAAGGGGTGGAGGTGGAAGGTTGCCCAGCAGAGACCCTTCCCACAAAAGAGCTTGAGTGTTGGCAAACGGAAAGCCAGCCAGAGTGGACAGGAGTGGTCTAGGGAGGGTGCGGTGCAGGTGAGGCTAGAGAAAGGTAGGCAGGGATAAGGCCCTGAATGAAAGGCCACAAAAAGAACTTGGCCTTACCTGAAGGGAAGTGAGAAGTCACTGGTAGATTTTAAGCAGGAAAACCTTTTTTTTTCTAAAGATGACACAACTGTGATTTTTGTGGGGAGGAGGTTGTTGGGGGAAAGATGGTAGTGGGACAAAAATGCAGATGCTCTTTTAGTTAAGAAGTGGGGGGAAAAAAAAAAAGAAGTGGAGCAGTTGAGGAGCTAATGTGAAAAACCCATGAACATGGACAACAAGGTGGGGATTGACTGGGAGAGGGGAGAGGGAGGGGAGACAGGTAAGGGCAATGGGGGGTGGGGAATGAAACAATGGTAATACAACAACAATAAATTAATTTTAAAAAGATGGAGCAGAGTGGGAAAAGAGATGTGGAGAAGTAGATGTTGAGAGATAAATGGCCTGGTGACTGATTAGAAGCCAGAAGGCAGTGAGTAGGGTGATGTCAGATAATTCCCATATTTGTGACAAGGAACATCTGGGTGTGTGGACGTGCATTTACTGAGGACAGCCTTGAAGGAGACTGGACTAGAGGATTGGACATTTGGGCATTGGTGACATGGGGTTGATACATGAAGATGTGGGCCCAGATGAGACCTTCTGGAGAGAGACAGAGAGAAGAGTGAGGAGAAAGGAGCAGCTTGGAATCTGCGCTTTGCTGCCACCTTTACAAGGCAGCAGAGAAGGAACTCGGGGACCAGAGAGACAGAAGAGAAACAAGAGAGGGTGATGCCTCAGAAATCAACATTGATGCTGTTCAAAAGGGCAACTCTTAGATGAGATCATAAGAATTGCCTTTTTTTTTTTGGTAAATCAAAAGTGGGCAGTAATGGCAAGCTTATATGGTTCAGCCTAATTAGAGCAAAACCTGAAAAAGTAACTCCTTACTTTGGAGAAATTTGGGTAGAGTGTTGGGGCAGATGCCAGGCTGGATGTGGGGAGAAGTGGATAGAGTGGAGATGAATAAAGGGGTTGAATGGACAGGACTTGGTGATTGATCCTGCCAGCAGGTAGGGTTGAGAGGGCGAAATCAAGGGTAATCCCCAAGTTTCAGGTTCGGCAGCTGAGTGAGAGGTTGTGTCAGCTGGCGAAACAGGAGGTGCATATTCAGGGACGGAGTTTACACAGATTGGGAGGAGATAGTGAGTTTGGACAAGGTAAAATTTAAGATGCCTCTGAGTCTTGTGAGTGGGATGGAGAGATGACATTCGGGCCTGTGGATCTGGAGTCATTCATTACCATCTACGTGTTCCTGACTCCCAAATACTGACGTGCATTAGGCACATGTAGGCAGGAATGAAATAAGTCAATAAGTATTTATTGATCACCTACTAAATGCAGGCATTTTTCTAGGTGCTAGAGTTATAATAATGAATAACACAGAGTCCTCCCACCTCCTTCTTCTTGGCGCTTATGTTATGTGGGACAGGATAGACCATAGGCAAAAAAAGCATAAAATAACATTAAGCTGTAGTAAATGCTGTACAGAAAATAAAGCGGGGTAAGGGATTAAGGAATATGAGGAATACCTTCTTTGGTAAGTTAGGGAAAGGCTGTCTGAGGAGGCAGTATTTGAGCAGAACCCTGGAGGAGGTGAGGGAATGAACCATGTGGATGTCTGGACAGGACAGGAAGAAGCTGGCCAAGTTTGAGGAACAGCAAGGAGGCTGGTGGGGCGGGAGTGGAGTGAGTGAGGAGGGCAATGGGGAGGCTGGAGAGGTAGGCAGAGGCCAGATCTTAGAGCTCCACCAGCCTTGGAAAGGGAGGTGGAAAGTCCTCTGTAGACAGTCCCAGGCTGCCAGGAGGGCGAGGATTGGTGAGGAAGAGAACTGGTGGAAGACTACCCCTTTTATCAAGGCCTGGAGATAGAAAAGTCCCTTTGTGCCCGAAGGTGGGTGGCCCATTCTGCATGGGGGAAGGGTTGTGCTTGGTCCTGAGGCGTGCTCCTTGGGGAAGGGCTGGACAATGAGCCCTTTGTGGTTAGACTTGGGGGCCAAGTGACCCTCTCAGTGATAGGATTCCTGAGCCAGGAGGCATGTGACCCCCAGACCTTGGCTTCTTGCTGGAGGGTGTGGGCCTGCTGCTAGGGAATGGGGTGGGGAGATGGAGGTCAGGGGGAGTGGCGGCCTTCTCCTGATCCAGTCTCAGGCTAGAGGAGGTGGAAAGATGGGCAGGGAGGGGGCTGTGGCTTTGCTTAAGGGAGCCAGGGAGGGCTGGAGAGCTGGAAGCTATGGGTAACGTCAACAAATGGTTTCCACAGCAGGATGGGAGGGAGGAGCTGGCCACCCCTGGGCCTATTGGGTAGGGGCAGGCAGAATTGGGCCTGATAAACCTACATCTTGGGTCTTTTCAGAAAAGGAGAGAGCATGGAGCTGGAGAGGATTGTCAGTGCTGCCCTCCTTGCCTTCGTCCAGACGCATCTCCCAGAGGCTGACCTCAGGTAGAAGCCACTCTCAAAAGATCGTGCCAATGCCATAGTTAGAGCTGCCTGGCAGTACTCTGGGCCATGGCTGGTGGGAAGACAGGATGAGAACACTTAGCCCTGTTCCTGAGGTGGGGGAGGGCTGATTATAATTTGCTGGTATGGCCTCACTTTTATCCCTGTCCCTGTCATGCTTGGTGAACAGATGGAAAACCAAAGCTCTGAGGGAGGATGGGATATTCTATAACCTCAATGCTTGAGGTCTGACTCATAGATGCCATGAAGCTGAGGGCTGGAAGCTTCCAACATTTTACCCACGCTTGTCCTGTTCCCTTCCTGCAGTGGCTTGGATGAAGTCATCTTCTCCTATGTGCTTGGGGTCCTGGAGGATTTGGGTCCCTCGGGCCCATCTGAGGAGAACTTCGAAATGGAGGCCTTCATTGAGATGATGGAGGCCTATGTGCCTGGCTTCGCTCACATCCCAAGGTGGGACCTGTCTAGGGCCAAGAAGAGAGGGGCTAGCTGATTGTAGAGGGTGGACAGAGTTATCCTCTTACCATCTTCCTTGTCTTTTCAGGGGTACAATAGGGGACATGATACAGAAGCTCTCAGGGCAGTTGAGTGGTGCCAGGAACAAAGGTGAGTCTGAGGATCAGGAACTTGGGCGTCTCATAACCCCCATCCCCAGAGCTCTGGCAAACCTGGTGCTCTCTCTGCCTCTATTAGAGAACCTGCTACCAGTGAGTTCTGAGGTCCACAGTCAGGTTTCCCTCTCCCCAGAGCCACTGCAACAGCCTGAAAAGCTCAAAGAAGAGACTAGGGCTTCTCCTGCTGCTGGCGACACCCAAGATAAGGTTGGTAGAGGAGGGTACCAATGAGGGAGCTAGGGGGCAGGAAAGGAGGAAGTTCTACCTTTTGTCAACATTCATGCCCACAGGCAGCCAGTGCTGAAGAGGAGCTGCTGCCAGGGGTGGATGTACTCCTGGAGGTGTTCCCTACCTGTTCCGTGGAGCAGGCCCAGTGGGTGCTGGCCAAAGCTCGGGGAGACTTGGAAGAAGCTGTGCAGATGCTGGTAGAGGGGAAGGAGGAGGGGCCTCCAGCCTGGAATGGCCCCAACCAGGTATCCTCTGATAAAACCCCCCAACCATGTAGCCTCAGCTACATTCCACCTACTGTTAAGCACCCCCCACCCCACCCCCACACCTATTGCCATATGCTTTTCTTATTGGTGCCCTAGAATCTAGACCAGGCTTCCCCTCTGCAGGACCTGCCCAGGCGCCTCAGAGGCCCCCAAAAGGATGAGCTGAAGTCCTTCATCCTACAGAAGTGAGTCTGGGCTGGGCTTGGCTGGGCTCTTCAAGGGTTTTCCCAAGGTGGCAGGAGCTTCACCCATTCGGTGTTTGGCAGGTACATGATGGTGGATAGCGCAGAGGATCAGAAGATTCACCGGCCCATGGCTCCCAGGGAGGTGAGAGAGTTGGGGCCAGGGGTGTGGGGTGGGTGGGACTGTCTTCCTGGTTCTGCTACTCATTGACTGCTTGACAGGCCCCCAAGAAGTTGATCCGATACATCGACAACCAGGTAGTGAGCACCAAGGGGGAGAGATTCAAAGATGTTCGGAACCCTGAGGCTGAGGAGATGAAGTCCACGTACATCAACCTCAAGCCGGCCAGAAAATACCGCTTCCACTGAGGCATTTGCCAAACTCTGCTAGAGCCTTCTAGGCTCAGATCCCAGAGGGATGCAGGAGCCCTACACCTACACCCTAACTCCTGACCCTTTCTCTTACCTCCTTGTCCTACCCTGTTAACCTTCTCTTGGAGCTGCCCATGGGCATAGTAAAGGTGGCCCCAAGAAAATGAGTACATTCTCGTCATTTCTGCCTCGGAGCTGGGGTGCTGGTGGGCTGTGTCTGTCTGACCTTCTCTTCCAACCTCACATCCCTTATCTCCAACAGGGCAGCGCCAGGCAGAAGGGGGTAAAAAGCTCTTTATTTGAAGCTCCATGGTTGGGTAGGGCATTGGCCTCTCATCAGAGGCCCCCACAGTCCAGCATCCCTACAGTTCATAGTCAGGCCCTGACACACAGTCCAGCTGTACCCCATGAGTGGGCGGGTCAGACCTGTAGGTTGACAAAAGGTGCAAAGCCTGCCATATCCTGCAGTAGCACCAGGGCCTGATGCAGCGGTGGTTCCACGTCGATGTCCACGCCCCGCTTCCGCAAGCGGCTCAGGCTGGGCTCAGCCACGTGGTGGCAGTGCCGGACCCGCAGTGAGCGCAGCGCTGGGCAGTATTCGGCCAATGTCCTGGGGGAGGAGTTGGGTGAGGCTAAAGGCAAGAAACCACTACACCCAGGGTAGGGAAAGCCAGCAAAGCCCCAACGTATCCCTGTATCTCAGGACATACTTTTTCTTCCATACATTAGGAAGAGGGCCTGGATTGGGGCCATGCACTTTATGCCTCCAGTGAACCAGAGATTTCCTGTCTCTTAAAGGGGTTACTGCTCCTTAGCTCCCCTGGTTGAAGAAAGGCCAGAAATCTGCCTTTGTTAAGTGAAAACTGCCAATGTGTAAATATTGGTTCAAAAGTTTCTAAACCGGGCTTTCTGGTCTAGGCAATCGGAGAGGCATTTCCTGTTAAGAATGGGGTGCTATGGTAGCAGGAAGATCCAGAAATCCCAGTTCTACCTTTTAACTGCTGCCCACCCCTTACCCCAGAGTCTTAAATCATTGCCCTTCTCCCATCCCAACGACCCCAGGCCCAGGCACCTGACGCCATCGCTTCCAACGCGGAGGCAGCCGGTTAGGTCGAGGTGCTCAAGTTCCGGGCAGTTCCGAGCCAACTCTTGGATGGCCGCATCCCCCACATTGGCGTTGACCGCCAGCGAGAGGCTGCGGAGCCCGGAGCCGCGCCTCTGTGCCAGGTACACGATGGCCTCATCCTTGAGCTGACGGCAGGCAGTGAGGTCCAGCTCCTCAAGTGCGGGACAGCGGTCGACGAGACCGCGCAGGGCCAGCCCGTCTACCCAGTCACAATGCGCAAGCGACAGGCGCTGCAGGCGGGGGCAGCCCTCCGCCAGCGCCCCCAGCGTGCGGCGGCTCAGTTGCCCGCAGCCGGCCAGCGCCACACACCGCAGCTGCGGATTCCGCGCCAGCACGGGTACCAAATCCTCGTCGGACAGCCATTCATGACATGGCGCCAGCGCCAGTTCCTGCAGCCTCTCAGCGTCCCGCAGCAGCCAGGCCAATGCGGCCCGCGGGATCTGCGGACCCACCTGCGGGTGGGAAGGCACCTTGACTTTCATCTGGTGCCAGGCACGGGTGGGCGCTGCCTATCCACCCCTGATGAGTTCTTGCCTGCCAATAGCCAGCCCTCGGGGGCTTGCCACCTGCCCTCCCAGGAGAGACCCCATGATCCCTCTGATTTGATACTTGGTATTCGCCCTTTGCGAGTACTTCTCGCTAGGTGGATCGCTTCCTGGGTATTCCCAGAGGGCCAACGGGTCCAGAGGGTACAGAGAGGGACTGGGGGCTGGGCTGGAGGCGGGGCTCCGGCCCTTGGCTCACCTGAGTGGCGTCGAAGCGGCGCAGTCCCGCCAGGTACAGCTGCACTAGGGCCCGAAAGGCACGGCTGACCCGCTGCAGCCGGAGCAGCTGGCACAGCGGTACACGGCTCAGGACGTGTGGGAGTAGCACGTCTTCCCAGGGCAGGTCCAGGAGCCTAGGGGTAAAGAGGCGTTGGCGGCGGCGTCCCCGGGCCGCTGTTACCTACGAGTCCCCCTCCGTATGGTCCTGGGCTCTGACTCCTAAGAGCGGACCCCAGGCCCGATCACGGTTAAACTCCCCTCCCCCAGGTCCTTCTTCACTCTCTCGGCCCCTCCAGTGCTAGGTACCTGACGGCTCCCGGCTCTTGCTCCCCTCCGGACGGCTCCATTGGTGGCTCCTTGGATTGTCTACTGCGCTTGCGCAGTAGGGTTTGCTCGCTTTGCCAGCCGCGAACCCACCTTCCTGGGCTGTGGTGAGAGACCAACTCAATCGATTGCCGTCTCACTGAGGAGCCTATCTGAAAGCGTTCCGGGTTGATCCCAAACTGAGCGTGGAACCGATGGGTGGTGCAGCTTAAGATCTCGCCTTTTGCGTTTCAGGGCTTGAGACCCGAGTCTAGAGAACACGATGCGGCAGAAACTGGTTTCTTTATCCACCTTGAGTCAGTGAACAGCTCAGAGTGAAATGGTGATGGGAGGATCAGGCAAAGTCACACGCAGAAAGGCGGAGCCAGAACTCAAAGGTTCTGGGCCTACCCGCTGCCTTCTGGTCTCTTAGCGACTTTGAAAAATGAGAAGAAACTATTTCTTACTGGCCTGGCATGTAGTAGGTGTTCGATGATTTTTTAATGAAGTGAATGAACGAAGAAGCTAGAAGTTTACCTTCTCCACCAAGCGAACTTACCCAAACCTCCCATTCCTGGTTAATTGTGAAGTACAAAGCTATGCAGCCCCTTCCACTCCCGGACGACTTGGAACGGGTTTACAGTTTTGCGGGAAGAGAGATAGGGAGCGCTAAGAAGAACTATATCTCCACCCGGGTCCCTTTCCTTCTCCAGGAAGTCTAGAGTCCTGAGAAGAATGTTTGTTCAGCTTAGCCCACCAGGAGTACCACTTCTGGGTGTTTAGCTGTGGGGTCGGGGTCTGGGTCTGGGCCGCCTAGGCGCTATGATGCCCCTGAGCTCCAGGCTCAGACTCTGGGCCGCTCTCTCACCGAGTCTCCAGGTCCTAGTTTCAGGATCCGTTCTGAGTAACTCTTGAAGCAGTGCACTCCTCGTCTCCCATTGCTGGTGAAGGTGTGAAGGACACCGAGAGCTATGGGTGTCGCTGAAAGCTGTCCCCCAGCAGTTGCACCCTCGGTGCAGCCGCTTCACCTGCCTCCTTATAATGAAAACTGCTCCCCATCCGTTATCTCTCATCAAGCTTCCGGCACCTCTGCAAGGTGGGCAGGTCGGTGCTGTCACTCCACTTTAAAGATGAAACCAAAACCCTGAGGAGGTAGCGCCTTGTCCTCGGTCAAGAGAGTTGGGATAAAAAAATAAAGCATCCTTATTTTCCCAGAATTCTTTCCACACTCCCTCATCCCCCCAAAGCAGCGAGAAGAGAGAAGCATGCAGCAGGGAAGGACCAGAGCGGGTCAGCTTGGGTGAAGGACTTGCTTCTTCTTGCTCAGCCTGCCTGGGGAGGAGATAGCTGGAAGGATCCACCTCTGCTAAGATAAAGCCTCATGGACGCGCAACACCCGGGACCGTGCACTCTCTCCCCCTCCCCTTTTCGTTAGCGCCCCTGCGCTTGCGCAGTGCGACAAATCTGGCGCTGTCCCCTTCAGCACCACGCGGAGCCGGTGCCGCCCCTCCCCGCGGTGAGCCCTGCGCGTCCCCTGACCACCCAAACAGACCCCTTCTTCCTTCCGAGGTCACCATATGCCTGTTTTGGCTTTCCCTAGGAGAGCAGTTGCCATAGTAACTCTAGCGGCGCTTCCTTAAAAATAGATGGGCCTCCTTTTACCTTGACCAAGGGCATAAGGTTTGCCTGTTCTCTGTTACCTTCAGTCCCAGCCTCATCCGGTCTAATATCTTACCCTTAGATGGGCAGGACACCTAACTCAGGTATCAAGGAAGTTCTTCCTGGAGTCTGACTAACATCCCTCCCACTGCATCCTAGGCCAGTGATCAGGGTTGCGTCTTCTGGATCCAAGACTCAGAACCCCCGAAGGTTTGAGATGGTGTACCCTAAATCTCTTCTCCATACATTTATGGTCTCCTGGATTCAGGGGGCGGGTCCCATCTACACCCATACTGTGTGCTTGGCGCAGACGCGTGCTCGTGAGGGCGGGAGTGCGTGTGGCATGTAACAGGTCATATGGAAACCTCCTAGGGACACGCATGGGGTCTGGAGCGGGACACGCGTGTGAAGCTGGGTCCTGCGTGTGGCTCAGGGGGCGGTGGGTGAGAGGGACATGGACACGATTGGGGTGGGGCACGTGAGGATTGAGGAACAGAACCAGGGGTTCCATACATCCTCCCCCTTCCCCTGGTCAGGGGCGGGTCTCAGGTTGGCGTGAGAGCTCAGCGGGCACCTAACGTCTGGGTGGGGGGGCGGTCAGCCTCCTGCGCTCAGGGCCCTGGGAGAGGGGGGGGTTGGAGGGGTGGGATTAGCTCTGCCAGAGCTGCGCATAGGGAGGAGGAGTGGGTACTGAGAGGCGGGTGCGCGGGCCTGGAGAAATCGGGTGCAGGCGGGAGCTGCGCTACCTTCACAGCTGAGCTGGGCCCAGCCTCTCCCCTGTCTTTCCTCGGCCCCAGCTCCAGGCGAGCAGCGGTGAGTACTGAGGTGGCTTGAGTCCGGGCTGCACTGGGAATATGCTGGGCCCCGACTGAGCTTGTAACCTGAATGGCAGGGTTGCTTCTCCTGACCTCTGCCCCTACCTTGCATTGCCACCATAGGCCCCATTACCCCTTTATGGATCCTGCTAGGCTTGGTAAAATCTGTCATACCCCTGGTGGAAGAAGGGAAGGAGAGGGGTCTGGAGCAGCCTTCTTGTCCAGAGACCAGTGACTGGTGGGGGTTGGGAGAGAGGGTGTGTGTCCCTCCTTAAGTATGGGTGTGAGTGTGCATCTGTATTTGTAATTGTGATTAGTAGGTCTCCATATCTGATATGCCTGTGTGTCTGAGCATAGGAGAATGAGGGTCCCAGCATGTATATTTGGTTATCTCTTTGTGTGTTCCTGTTTGATGACAATGTGTGTGTAAAATAAGCATGTGCCTTTCCATTATACACATATTTGTTATGACTATGAGAGTATGTGAGGGTGTGTCTTTGAGCAACGTGTGTGCCTGTATCTCTGTGTACTAGAAGAATGTAGCCTATGAATGTGTATTTGTCCTTAAATATGAGTGTGTGTGCATGAGTGTGTGTGTGTACCTGTATTAAGAACAAAAATGTCCCTTCCCATTTATCACGTATGTATTAGAGGTAGTGGCCTCTGTTCAGGCCTTTTTACTCACCTTTACACCTTTCAGCCCTTATGGGCCCTGTATAGTCCCCCTCCCCCAATTCTTTCCTCTCTTTTGATGGCCTGAATTGGGGCCTCCATAAGAGAAACTTTGGGGGACTCCTGGCTGTGATAGTGATGGTTGGCTGACACTCCGGGTCCAGAGAGTGAGATACCAGCCTTCCCCTCCCCCTACCAGAAGTAGCTCCAAAATGCCACAGGGACACTGGGCTCACTCAACTCCTGAGATAGCTTCCTCTTTCCTCTCAGGGTAATGCTCAGGGTCTCCAAGCAGGAGAGGATCCAGGAGCCTGTTGTTGGGGGACAATCTTTTCTTCTCAGGCCTCCATGAAAGTAGTCCAAACAGGAGGCCCGATCACCCCCAGGGGTGCGATCAATGATGCCATCAAAGTGGGCTAGGCCCCTGGTGCTCAGTCGCCCCAGCCAGCTTTCCCCTTCCTGTCTCTGCTCTTCTACCCATCCAACTCCCCAGCAGTTCATCCCCTGCTCCCCTTCCTCTCTTGCAGGCCTGTCTGAAGAGCATGCTGCCCCCTCATTCCCCGCCTGGCCTCGCCATCCCTGTCCCCCCAGCCTGACCCCCGGCCCCAGCATGGCCCAGGGTGCCATGCGCTTCTGCTCGGAAGGTGACTGTGCCATCTCCCCGCCACGATGCCCACGTCGCTGGCTTCCCGAAGGCCCTATGCCCCAGAGTCCCCCAGCCAGCATGTATGGAAGCACAGGCTCACTGTTAAGACGGGTGGCAGGACCAGGTCCCCGAGGCCGGGAACTGGGACGTGTCACAGCACCCTGTACACCTCTGCGTGGCCCCCCTTCACCCCATGTTGCTCCTTCACCCTGGGCACCCTCTTCACCTACTGGGCAGCCTCCTCCAGGGGCCCAGAGCTCTGTGGTCATATTCCGCTTTGTGGAGAAGGCCAGTGTGAGGCCACTGAATGGGCTACCTGCTCCTGGAGGCTTGAGTCGGAGCTGGGACCTGGGTGGGCTTTCTCCTCCCAGGCCCACTCCAGCCCTCGGGCCTGGCTCCAACCGGAAGTTGCGGCTGGAGGCATCCACTTCAGACCCACTCCCAGCGGGAGGAGGCTCAGTTCCGCCTGGCAGCCAGGGCCTTTTACACAGGCCACCAGCCCAGCCTCAGGTTGGGACAGATGGCCTTTACTCCTCTCTTCCCAATGGGCTTGGGGGGCCCTCTGAGCACCTGGCCACGTTATTCCGAGGACCTGCTGACACTGGACTCCTGAACCAGGTATGTGTGACCTCCTTTGGGCTCCCTGAAACCTGAGAGTCCTAGTGAAGGGGCAAAACTTGGCTCCTGTGCAGTTTCAGGCCCACAGGCTATTCGTTGAATCCTTCGATTTATCCTAAGCCCGTCTCTTTCTTGCCCTCTATGCATGTCCCTCTGTCTCTGCACCCCCATTTCTGTTCCTGTGTGTTTTTCTGTGTGTTTCTATCCCATGTTCTTGTGTCTTTGTACGTCCGGCTTTATCTCTGTGTGTCTGTGTCTGTCTCTCCCTCCTTGGCGTAGGTGGCCACCTGGTCCTCACCCCGAGAAGTCTCCTCTCATGCCCAGAGAATTGCTCGAGCCAAATGGGAATTCTTCTATGGCTCCTTGGGCCCCATCAGCTCAGGTAAGTCCTGGGACTGAGGCAAGAGGAACAGGACAAGTTTTCTCCACAGCAGCTGAGGTGTGCATGGAAACCCTCCTTTAAACCATCCCCAGTCCTTTCCTGGGCTCCTGAGTCAGCTTGCGCTTCTCCAGGCCTCAATCTTTCCATCTGTATTAGGGTTGGTGGGGGGAGGTGAGTTGGGAGATGGTGGCTGTATTGGGCACTGGCAGGAAGCTAAGTAGTGGAGGGAGGGGATGGGAGGATATGAAGAACCAGTCCTTGGGGGTAAAAAATAGGCTGATCTCCCTCAGGCCCCTCAAAGTTGTCTGGCAAGAACTTGACTTGAAATGAGCTCCTTCCATTGGTACCAGGAACAAGCTGAGTTTGTAGCAGGAGGAATGGTGGTTGGGACAGTTAAAGAACTTCCTGCCAATATGAGGCAGTGGGGTGAGTTCGTTCCTAGGATAGAGTCAGGAGGGCAAGCTGGCCTGGATAACCCATGACCAAGATGCTGTGCATATCGCAGGTGCTAAGCCCCCAGAGCAGGCCCCCCCATCTCCACTTGGGGTGGGCTCAGGGCCGGGCTCTGGGGTGGCTGTGGGGCGAGCAACCAAATACTCCGAGACGGACCTGGACACAGTGCCCCTGAGGTGCTACCGCGAGACCAACATCGATGAAGTGCTGGCTGAGCGGGAAGAGGCTGACTCAGCCATCGAGAGTCAGCCCAGCTCTGAGGGCCTGCCTGGCACTGCCCGCCCACCTGCCCCCCGTCCCAGCCCATGCCTTGGCCCTTGTCCCAGCCTGAGCAGTGGCAATGAGGACGAGGCTGAGGCAGGTGGGGAAGAGGATGTGGACGACGAGGTGTTTGAAGCCTCGGAGGGGGCCCGGTGAGTGGGGGAGAGGGGAGAGGAAAGTGGCTTGCTCCTTCCCACTGGCCCAGAGGCAGAGCTTGGGGTTAAAGGGACTGGGATAGAGATAGGGGTGGAGCTAGGAGGATCAGGACCAAGCTGGTGGTGCAAACAGGGCTGTGTGGCAGGAGATTCTGGACAGAGGCCTGAGGCCTGCCTCAATGCTGAGGGATGGCAGAATGCTGCCGGCATGGGGGGCATCAGGAAGAACCCAGGAGGATAGGGGGCAGCCAGGATAGAAGAGGAAAGGGGTTCTAGTGAAGAACGGGACTGAGTGAGAGGCCAGAGGCCAGAGTCAAGCCTGGGGGTGTATAAGAACATCAGTCCAGACCCTGATCTCAGTGGGAAAGTGAGGAGTGTGGGGGCTTTTCTCTCTGTCTCACACCCCACTGCAGCTTGGAGCCTCATCTTCTTCTCCTAAGATGTTGCCAGAAATAGAAATGGGATGGCAGGAAGGGAGAGGATCAAGGAGAAGTAGAAGAAGGGGAGATTAGCAGGGAGGGAGAGAGAAAGGGGCTTGGGTGCAAGGATACATAGGGATGTGCACCTGAGGGCCACTAAATGGTTTGGGGAACCTGTGGTAGGGAGCCCTTATTCCGGTAGCTGCTTTTTTAGGGGGTTGGAGGCCTGTGAAAAGAAGATGATAATCCCCTTCACAGAGTCAGTATTAAAATTCAGTGAAATGCTGCCTGAGAGCTGGGCCCCTGATCAGATATTCTCCCTGCCCCTGCAGGCCAGGCACCCAGATGCCTCACCCAGGGCCTCTCAAGTCTCCTCTGCCCTTTCTGCCTGGGACCAGCCCTTCGGCTGATGGGCCCGACTCTTTCAGTTGTGTGTTCGAAGCCATCTTGGAGTCACACCGGGCCAAGGGCACCTCCTACACCAGCCTTGCCTCACTGGAGGCCCTGGCCTCACCTGGCCCAACCCAGAGCCCTTTCTTCACCTTTGAGCTGCCTCCCCAACCCCCTGCACCCCGGCCTGACCCCCCTGCACCTGCCCCACTTGCTCCTCTTGAACCGGATTCTGGTACCAGCTCTGCTGCGGATGGGCCTTGGACACAGAGAGGGGAGGAAGAGGAGGCAGAGGCTGCAGCCAAGCAGGCTGCAGGGAGGGAACCCCCTAGTCCCTGCCGCTCAGAGGACAGCTTTGGGCTGGGGGTGGCACCCCTGGGCAGGTGAGTGATTCCTTTGGTTTCTCAGACCTAAGGTCCCCAGGCTTCAGGAATAGCTGTTCCAAGGGACAGCACCTGAGTGTAAATTTGTAGTTTATATTACTGACGGCTTGTAGGGGGTGGTTAGGGGATGCAGATGCCCTGTTTTCCCACTTGGAGGACTTCCCATCGGCTGTTGGGGTGGGGGGCAGGGTGGATTACAGCCTGCCGCCTTGGTCCCAGATCCAGTGACTTGAGAAACCATGATTCAGAATTTAAGGCTGCCCAAAGAACACCCTCTCCTCTCTCCAGAAGGGCCCTCCCCTCCCCAAACAGAGCCTCCAACCTGCTCTGAATTCTTGTGACCTTTCCCCCACCCAACCTGGAAGCTTCTCCCAAAGAGGAAGCCACAGCCTCTCCTATCACCTCCCTCCTATGCCATTTCCCTCTCCAATCAGGAGTCTCTCACCCTTCTCCAGGAAGTCCATTCATCATTCTAACCTTTCTGTTCTCTCTTCTGCCAGCTACCCTCTCAGTCATGGAAGCCATGGCAACAGGAGGGGGTGGCCAGGGAGACAGGGTTGCCTAGCAACAGGAGTTTCCGGCCTCTGTCTCTGGGTGACAGGTGGCTTTGCAAAGAGAGCAGCTGGGGTGGGAAGGAAAGGAGAGGAGGAGACAGGAGATGAGGGGGAGCACTTTGATCTCCAGTCCCCTCTACCCCAGAGCCTACTTCTTTGTGGGTAGAAGGACCAAAGAGGAGGCTTTTCTTCCCAAAAGGTGGGAGGAAGCCCTGGATGGTGGCTCAGTAGATAAAGCACCAGCCTGTGAACCCAAAGGTCACTGGTTCAATTCCCAGCCAGGGCTCGTAACCAGGTTGCAAGCCAGGTCTCCAGCCAGTCCGTGGCTGGAGGCAGGTGAAAGGCAACCATACATTGATGTTTCTCTCCCTCTCCCTAAAATAACAAATTAATTAATAAAAAATCTTTTAAAAGAAAGATGGGAGGAGGAAGGACATAAGAGTAGTAAGATGTCCCTGTTGCTCTCATTCCTCTCTGACAGCCTTTCTTTGCCACCCTTGTCTATATGGTTAGAGATGGAAGACTATGTTCCGAGTAGCACCAGTGTGGCGATGGGAAATCTGTTTAACAACAAGTTTAGGGAGCTCTGAGGAAGCAGCTAGAACTCCCACAGCAGCAAGATGGATGTGGGTTAGCCTTGAGGCAAGACTTGATACAGAGAGGTGGTAATGATGGAGAGAACCTGTAGAATTTTTACTCTGGAGAAAAGAAAATGCCTTCCATGCCATGTCCCAGTCTCCCCTTCTCTGTCATCCTGGTCTGGAGACAGGAGGGATCTGGATGGCCCCTGAGAACTTGTCCACCTTAAAGCTGATGTTCTGCCCCGACAGCGAACCACCCTTAAGCCAGCTGGTGTCCGACTCAGACTCAGAGCTGGACAGCACAGAGCGGCTAGCCCTGGGAAGTACGGACACCTTGTCCAATGGGCAGAAAGCAGACTTGGAGGCTGCGCAGCGCCTGGCTAAGAGACTATACCGACTAGACGGCTTCAGGAAAGCTGATGTGGCCCGACACCTGGGCAAGAAGTAAAGCCACTGGGCTGGGATTAAGGGTGGGGGAAGTGCATCTGTGGGCAGCCCTTCCACATCTCCTCTATCTAATGCCCCAGGTTTCTAGGTAACCCCTTTCTTGGCCCCTTGACACATCTTCTTGAGATTCTACCTGTTTCTCTACCCTGCTCACAGTAATGACTTCAGCAAACTTGTGGCTGGAGAGTACCTCAAGTTCTTTGTCTTCACGGGCATGACTCTGGACCAAGCTCTCAGGTGGGTGTTGAGCCATCTGAGGGCAGGCCTGGTGTGCTGGGTCTCAGCTCTGCCTCCATGGAGCCCCATGCGCCTCCCTTCCCCTCCCTTAAGCTGCCCTAACACCACCCTTCCCATGCCAGCTGGGCATGCACGGTCAAGAGCCAGGGCTACCTGGTAAGGGGAACTTACGTAGGGATGACATGCTTTTTCCCTCGTCCCTAGGGTGTTCCTGAAGGAGCTGGCCTTAATGGGTGAGACCCAGGAACGGGAGCGTGTGCTGGCCCACTTCTCCCAGAGATACTTCCAGTGCAATCCTGGAGCCCTGTCCTCAGAGGGTGAGGAGGCCAGGGCCAGGGCTTTCCTGGATGGTCACTGAGGCCAATGGGCCCTGTGTGTGTGTGGATAGGAGCATAAGTATGTGTGCAGGAATGAACAAATGCACCAGCTTGCAGGCATGTGAGCATGCACGTGTACAGACAGCACTGACTTGGCTACACAGATGTGGAACTGTGCATGCGGGCAGGTGTACTGTGAGGGTCTAGTGTGTGTTGTGAAGAGGCAGGTGGCAGGTGTGTTTGCCCACTGTTGTTCACATATGCATGCAAAACAATGCTTGGCTTGAGTAGGGAGTCTCTTTGGCTGCACTGGTCTGCAGAACTGTGTGAGGCCCACTTGCTTGTGTCTAGTGCAGAGTCCAGGCATGTGGGTGTAGGGGGGCAAGTAGTGGGCAGCCCCCAGCACCTGAGAAAGCTAGGGAGGGTGGCCTAAAAATAGGGTGAAGTCCCTTCTGAGAGGTCTGCTGAAAGAGAGGTCTTTGGTTGGGGAAACCATTCCTTAATGGGCTCCAGGACTCACAAAAGTGAGGTTGTGGGACAAAGGGGCTCTGAAAGGGGGTGGGGGAGGAGCTGGGAGTCTGGGAAGGAGAGTTCCTCAGAGGTGGTAGAAGCTGAATGTCAACTCTACTTTAGACGGTGCACACACGCTGACCTGTGCCCTCATGCTACTGAACACCGATCTCCATGGCCATGTGAGTGGGGTCTGGCGGGAAGGAACCCAAAAAACAGACCCTGTCCTGGGACCCCCAGGTTCACTGGCCTCTGTTCCCCCACTTTAGAACATCGGGAAGCGCATGACCTGCGGAGATTTCATCGGCAACCTGGAGGGTCTCAATGAAGGCGGTGACTTCCCCAGGGAGCTGCTCAAGGTGGGAGGGTGGGGCAGCTGGAGGGGAGGGATGGGAGACCTGTCGGTGGTGTCGGAGGAAGGTGAGGTGAGGGGCCTACTAGGCCTCCAGCTCAAGCCTCGGGAATCTGGACTCTAGTGACTCAGTCTGGGTACCACCCCTTCCCCAAAGCTTCTCAAGCAGGCTCTCCGGAACATGCGCACTAGCAAGCAGTCTCGGCTGCGCTCAGCAGGGGGAGGGGAGGCGACTCTGCAAAGCGCGTGATCTGGAGCCTTGGACCCTGAATTTGTCTTCATCAGTGTCCCTCCTCTGTGTTCGCTGAGGATGGGCGGCGGGGTCCCTAGGTGGGGTGGGAGCACACAGGTATACTGGGTCCCTTCTTTGCCTCTACTCCGCCGCCCCTAGGTTTACAGTCACAAAGGCCATCCTGGTACCACTGCATGGGAGGCACCCAGAGGAGGTAGAGGTGTCTGAGAGGGACAAAGGCTTTTTTCCAAGTTGTGGCAGTGAGTTAGCGCCAAACTGGGACTAGATTCTGTGATCCTGGCTCCCTGCAAGGCAAGCCCAGGCCCAAGTCCCAGCCCCTTGAGGGGTTAGTTACCGCAGGGCTGATAGAATTCAAGAAGGAGGGGCATCCTGGGCCTGTGGGTTCTCTCCCTGGTCTCAGGTTTTTCATCATCCAGGGAGGCCTATACTCACTTGAAACCCCCAAGGTTGGTAACAGGATCTCTGGGCCACCATATGAAAATGACTGCACAGAAGTGTCCTTGGGCTTGTCTGTGAGCTTGGGCTGTGTTGGATTTCTGAATTTGGGAGTTTATCTGAGTGGGGATGTCCATGGTGTGTTGGGGGTATGCTTGAGTTGAGTTGTATATACATATATATAATTTAGGGTATCAGAGAAATCAAGGGTGTTTGAGCTAGGTGTGTGTTTGTGCTTTAGGATTCATGATTTAATGTGTCTGAGTTGGGTGTAGGTTGGTTGTTTACGTGGTTGGGGTATACATTAAGAATTGGCTGTCTGATTGCCTGTGAGCAGAGGGTGTGAGTTAAAGACAAAATTTCGAACTGTACATCTGGATTTGTAGTATCCATGAGGTGGGGGGAATCTGAATGGGTGCACCTGGTTAGTTGGGGTCCATGCTTGTGAACTGGTGTGTGTGTACATGAGTTGGGGTGGTATCTGCGGTTCCGTGAGTTGGATGAGACCAGTGCTATTTATTCCAAGGCTTCCTCCGTCCAGCTCGGCCGTCTAGCCTCGTGGCAGCCTGGCTCTGTAGAAAAGGGCCGCAGGGAGGCGTTCCGGTCTCTTGCCTTATCCTTTCCCCCAACCCTGCGGAGCAAGGAAGTAGCTCTAGACCCTACAGGGCTCCCCCACCCCAGCCCAGGGGCGCCAAGCGCCAACAGCCGGCGGAGCCTGCCCCCACACAGGTGCTCCTCACTAGCCTTCCTAGGCCCCTCCCCTGTGGCGGAGCGCCCGCCGAAGGGGGCCCCTCCCTCGGCCCGACGCCTCCATTTTGCGGCGTCCCCACCCCAGCCTTCGCCCTCCCCTCCCCTCCGGTCGGCGCCCCCCTCCCGCTCGCGGAGCTGCAGAGCCTACAGCGCCGCTGCCGCGCTGTCCTGCGTTGGTGGGAGCCGGGCGGGGCCGCGCGCCGGCGGCTGTCGAGGGAGCGGTCCGCGGCCGTTCTCGGCCCAGGGCGGGCGGGGGCATGGCCGGGGGCCGCGGCTCGCGGGCCGGGCCAGCATGATCGGCGTCAACAGCATCCACAGCAGCGCCGGGCGGCTGCGCTCGCGCTCGCTGTGCTCCGTGCGCTACGGGCGCACCCACCGCGGCGCCGAGACCCTGTGCTACGGCTGGCCGCAGCGCTCGCGCAGTCTCAAGCCCGTGCTCTACACCGACCTGGTGGTCAGCCGCCTGCAGAGCCGCAAGAAGAAAAAGGCGGTGAGGGTGCTGGGGCTGCGGCCCACGCCAGGTGGGGGGTTGCCGAGGGCGGCACGGCTGAGGGGGCGGCTGGAGGGAGGCATCTTAGGCGGCATGAACTGAGGGGGGGCATTGCTGGGTCGGAGAGGGGAGCCCAGCAAGGACTGAGCGCATGGGTAGCCGGGGGTGGGCATGGGCTGGAGGGAGAGCGCACAGAACCCTCTGATCAAGGTGGGCGGCTCAAACTACAGGGCCTTCGGTCTTCTAGATGGGTGCATGACTTGGGGCTCACGGGTGGGGTTTAGTACTTTGAGAGGAAGATGTCCTTGGAGGCCAAAAGGGGCAGGGGATGAACTAACTGGAAGGCCTGAGACAAGGATCGCAGGTTGCCTGTCGGTGGCCACTTCAGCCTCCTGGCCGGAGAGTTGAGAAGAGGTTCGGTTTAGGGTCCAAGCTATGCTGAGTTTGGGCTGGGTGTGTGCGGGGAAGCTCTGTGTGCGTAAGCCTGGGTTGTGCTGTGTGGGGGGGGTGGAGGCTGTGGGGTGTGCTCAGCCCTGGACAGGGTGTGCCCATGTGGTCTCTTTGGCATGGCAGTGGGCAATGAGAGTAGAGCTTGGTGGGTTGGGGGGTGGCTGTGTCCCATGTGCCGATGCCACCACTCCACCCAGCTCACACGCAGATAGCATCACATGCCACACACTTAACCCAATACGTACATGCTGGGGACACACCCACTCACAGATAGACTTTGGGAAGCACCCCACAGTGGGGAGCACTAGTGTGGACCCATGTTGCAGGCCACTCCTAAGAAGAGGGGTTTCCCACACTGCACACTGTCCTCTGACCACCCTGAGGACCCAGGTCAACTGTATTGAGGGGAAGTGCTGGTTCAGGAACTCACAGGCAGTTTGGGAGGTGCAGGGTTTGGAAGCTAAAACGGCTGGCTTAAAAAAAAAAGAACTTAAAAAATGATTTTTAGAGAGAGAGAAGGGGGAGAGCTAGAGAAAGAGAAACAAACCAATTTATTGTTCCGTTTATTTATGCATACGTTGGTTGACTCTTGTATGTGCCCTGAGGGAGGATGGGACCTGCAACCTAGACACGTGGGATGACACTCTAAATAACTGAGCTACCCAGCCAGGGCTAAACCTACTGCCTTTTAAACCAGGCTCACTCCCTAGTAGCATGAAGTGTGGGAGTGGGCTGGACCACCCTAATATTCGGCTTGGTGGGGCAGTCTGGGTTGGGGATAGGTCTCAGTTTTCGGGAGGCTGGGAGCCAGAGTATGTCCTCATTAGCCAAGGAAGGGAGGTGACAGACAGAGTGAGTACCCATTCCTGGGCCTCAGTTTCACTGGATGCTTTGTGTGGTTTTATCCTGTGGACTGGGCCCAAAGCATATGCTTTATCCTATGGAATGGGCCTAAAGCATATGTTTGGGAAAAGGAGAGTTTCTCGGGCTGCTGGTTTCCATTTCCCCCAGGGCTGTGGTTCTCTCATCCAGAATCTGAGCAGGATCACCTCTTAACAAGAATAAAAACAGTAAAGATAAAACTAGCAGTTGCCATTTATTATGCATCAATCATATGCCAGGATGCCCTGTGCTGATGGCTTGCCCTTCATTAAACTCCGTTCTTCCCCATGGATACATGCTTAAAGTCATGCAGCTAAAGTGGCAGAGCTGGGCGTGGGTCCTCGTACTCTGTTCCGGAGCCTGTGTTCTTGGTCATTACACCCTGCTGTCCTCTCCCCCAGTTCTCTCTTCTCCCCCAGGTTAGAAGGGAGAGCTCCGACCTCTGGGATTGGGGTACATGAGATACACTTTCCCCCAGGACTGACCCACACTGCCCTGATTTGTTCCTCCCTCCCCAGGCCTTGTACAGCTCCATCAAGAATGAAAAATTGCAGTGGGCCATGTGAGTCCTGGGGCTGTGTGATCGGGGTGGGGATGGGGTTGTGGGGAAACATCTGCCTAGAGAAGCTGAGGGGGCCCTGTCAGTCTTGGGGCTGTGGGGCAAGTGGTATGTGAGGCTATTAGAGGCAGTGAAGTGGCCTCACTTCCTTCTTTGGAGATGCCTGCTTGGACTTGGGAGTCCTGTGTCTTGTCTTCCAGTGGGTTGTTATGACAAGCTGGTTTGGGGTGAGTAGCCACTGCCATCCTGCCTGAGAGGAGGGGTGCTGAAGGGGAGGTCTCTTGGCAACCCTAGTGCAAAAGCAGAAGTCCCTGGAGGTAGGGCCCTGGGCTAGTAGCGGGAGAGCCCCCTCTTGGGTCCTAGTGAGCCCAAAGTGTCATAGAAAAGAGACTGCATTGTCTACCCTTACAGCCTCAGTGGGATCAGAGACTCAGAGTAAGTCTTGGAAGAGTCCAGTCTGAGAGAGGAGGTCCAACATTAGCCTTGGTTCCCAGTCTGAGGGTAGAGTCCTCACCTAAATAGTCATTAGATCATTCATATTTTCTGGTATGTGCTGAAAGCACAGTCACTGCCGGAGCTCCCAGTGGGTGGGAGCGAAGACCTCAGTGGGGGCAGAGCTCAGGACTGGGGTAGGGTGCAGGGGAAGTTTTTAGGAGGATTGGATTTTGGGGACAAACCATGAAAGGGGAAGCATTTGCTTGGTATTTGGGAGGCAAAGACGTGGTGGCTGAAATGCGTATGGGGTGGGGAGACCAGGAGGAGGCAGGCCTGGGTGGAATGGAAAGTGGAAGGAGAGAGTTGGTGGGAATGTATTATAGGCTCCACGTGGGAGGTAATAGGGCGCATGTAGGTTCTTGAGCAAGGAGTGACCAGACAGAACTAGACTTTTTCAATGATACGTGACAGAGCCTGCAGACCATTTGGAAGCAGCTGTTTCTGCCACCATTTAGCCAACAAGCTGTGAGCTGGTTGAGACAGCTGAGTCAGACATGGGTCTTTCCTGGTGAAGAAGGGTGTGGGGTGTGTGTGTGTGTGTGTCCAGAAATGGAAGGGATGGGGCTGATTACATGTGAGGGGAGGAAGAAACAGACATGGCACTACCCTTGGGAGCTCTGACCTGAAGGAGGAGCCATGCCGCTTCAAGGAGCCCTGGTCTGAGGGGGGAGACACAGTTACCCTTTGGGGAGACTCTGGGGTGGGAGCCATGGTTCCAGGTGCCTCAGTTGGGGATCCACACCCTATAATAGTGGCAGTTTCCCCACCCCAGCTCTATAAACACTGGAGGAGCTTTCCTGGGTGAGCAGAGGCCAGGATTGCAAGGGGGGTGTGTGGCTTCCTGGCCAGCCCCCTCTGAGGTAATCACACCTGCAGAGACGAGGAGGAACTGAGACGCTCTCTGTCTGAGTTGGCCGACCCCAACCCCAAGGTCATCAAGAGGGTCAGCGGGGGCAGTGGCAGCGGCTCCAGCCCTTTCCTGGACCTGACTCCCGAGCCTGGGGCCACCGTCTACAAGCACGGGGCCCTGGTGCGAAAGGTGCATGCAGACCCTGACTGCAGGAAGAGTACGTGGCCTGGTGGGTTTGGGGGCTGGATGGGAGTGGGCCTATCCTAGTCCTCCTGTGACCCATCTTCCTTCTCCCAGCACCTCGGGGCAAGCGGGGCTGGAAGACCTTTCACGGGATCCTCAAGGGCATGATCCTCTACCTGCAGAAGGTTTGGGGCCAGCCCAAGGGGTGGGGGGCTGAGCTGACTCAGGGGAGAGTGCCTGGGTTGAACTAGGCCAGGCTGGGACCATGGCCACAACAAAACACCCCTGCAGGAGGAGTACCAGCCTGGGAAGGCCCTATCGGAGGCCGAGCTTAAGAATGCCATCAGCATCCACCACGCGCTGGCCACTCGTGCCAATGACTACAGCAAGAGGCCCCATGTCTTCTACCTGCGCACAGCTGACTGGCGGGTGTTCCTCTTCCAGGCTCCGTGAGTGTCTTCTTCCTGCCTGTCCCAGACCGCTGCTCTCCATGCCCACCTTGCTTTCCTCCTTTGTCTCTGGATGGATGCTTTCCTTCTCAGGCCACAGCCTGTGCCAGGACTGGCACTCCTGGGTAGAAATCCTGGGCCCGGGTCCTAAGTAGCTATTTTGTCTCTTCAGGAGCCTGGAGCAGATGCAGTCCTGGATCACCCGCATCAATGTGGTGGCCGCCATGTTCTCGGCACCCCCCTTCCCAGCTGCTGTCAGTTCGCAGAAGAAGTTCAGCCGCCCTCTGCTGCCCAGCGCTGCTACCCGCCTCTCTCAGGTACTCCCAGCTCTGTCCGCCTGGGCAGTGGGAAGGAGCAGGGCAGGCCCAGGCTCACTGCACTCAAGGCTGTGGCTATGGCTATGGTTACGTAGGTGCCCACTGCACCAGGATATGGGGGTGGGGGTGGGGGTGGCGAGTGCCATGCTGTGAATCCGGATATGGTACTTTGTTCATCTTAAGGAAAGGGTGCCTTTTATTTATTTATTTTTAAAAGGTGTTATTTATTCACCTTTTGAGAGGGGGAGGGAGAAAGAGAGGGAGAGAAACATCAGTGTGAGGATGCTTCTTCAGCAACCCACAGTGGGAACCTGCCCACAACCCAAGCATGTGCCCCAACCAGGTTAGCACTCACTCTACTGAGCCACACAAGCTAAGGCTAAAGGGGCATCTTTTAAATAAGCTTGCACAGAAGTACTGTATGGGTTAGAGAAACCCTGATGATGCTCCCTCTGGCCTCTAGGAGGAGCAAGTGCGGACCCATGAGGCCAAGCTGAAGGCCATGGCCAGTGAGTTGCGGGAGCACAGGGCTGCCCTACTGGGTAAGAAGGTCCGAGGCAAGGAGGCTGAGGAGCATCGGCAGAAGGAGGCCTATCTGGAGTTTGAGGTGAGTCCCCACCTCTGGGAACCTCTCTCCATTAGCAGGACCTGAGTCCCAGTTAGGTTCAGACTAGTGGTTGAGGGCACAGACTCCTACAAGTAGAACCAGCTGGGTGACCTTGGGCAGGTTACTTTCCAATTCCTCTCAGCTTTAGTTTCCTCTTCTGTGGAATAGGGAGAATACTCTGTCCTCACCAGGATAATGAAGAGAGATGTCTATCAAATGCTCAGTGTTCTCAGCTCTAGTAAAGTCTTAAGAAACATTGGCTGTTAAAACTGGCAGTCTTGAGAGAGCCTATAGAGGGTCACTAGGCCTACCAGGGAATCATGGAACAGTCCTTGGGGGCTTTGGGGGCTTCAGAGGTGGGCAAGAACCTGCATCTCCTGGCCTTCTTCAGTGTCCCTCCCTGATTCAGGCAGGGTAGAGAGGGGTGGGATGGGCAGAGGATGAAGGACTGGCTCAAGGTCCCTGCCGATCTGCCTCAGAAATCCCGCTACGGCACCTATGCAGCGCTGCTTCGGGTCAAGCTGAAGGTGGGCAGTGAAGAGCTGGATGCGGTAGAGGCGGCACTGGCCCAGGCCCGGAGCACAGAGGAAGGAGTCCCCCCTCTTCACTCTAGTCCCTCCCTGCAGCCTAATACCTCCAGCCAGCTCCGGGCTCAGTGCCATGGCTCAGAGCCTAGGGCAGGGGCAGGCAGTGGGCGGCGGAAGCCCTGAGCTGGGAGTGGGAGTATGTGGGGGTGGTGCCCATGGGACACCTGCATGACACGGCCCTGCCTGAGCCCGGGCCGGCCTCGGGCGCCCCTGAAGGCCCAGGGCCCTACCGCGCCGGACGCGGTGTCCGGGCAGCGCAGGGCCAGGGAATGAGCCTCGGGAGCCTAGGCTGAGGGCCCCTCTGAGACCCCCTTTTTTGTGATAATGTTTTGCACTTTTTCGTACTAGGGGCTGGGGCAACAGGGGCCAGGGTCCCTGGACTTTTGATGCTTTTTTTTGTGGGGGAGGCCTGACACCGTTTCCGCTTTCTGCTGAGACAAACCGTACCCCTGACACCAGCAATCCTCCTCCGTCCTGCTGCCTGGCTCAGGCGTAGGCCAGGAGTTGGGGTTTGCTGGTTGGTCCTCCTTCTCTGAGGGCTCACCCTCTCTTTCCAGAGGCGGAGGAAGTGTCCTCGCCCAGGCCCCTGTTCACAGGCCGGACAGCATGGCCTTGCTCTCCTTCAGTGGGCCCTGCCCTTTGTACAGCCTCCGCCCCCATTAAACTGCTCTGGACTTGCTGGCTGGACTCCCTTTTCTCTCCAGGGCCTAGCTTGGGTCCAGGGTAGGACAAGTCACTCAACGAGCTGCCATGAGAATCCTTTATTTACCCCAACTGAGGGGTGGGCATGGGGTGTTAAATAAGGACCGGAATAGGGAGGGATGCTGTACAGAGGGGCCCAGGAAGGGGGCTGGCGAGTGGATGGCAGTTCAGTGCACCTGAGGCTGGGGGTGCCCGTGGCAGAGTCCTCCTGGTGACTCAGGGGGTGGGCCCAGCTGCTCGGCCTCCTCTTCCACTGACTGGCTCCCATATGCGCTGTCCACTTTCACTTCTGCTGGGGAAGTTGACACAAGGAGGGATCAGGGAAGAGTCAAGGCCTTAGGTCTCCCACCGACAGGCCCAGATGGGCTTCTAGGTAGGGCCCTTTTACCTGTGCTGGGCAGTTTGTCTCGGCCCTCAGGACCCCTTAGCAGTCTCACTCCCTCCTCCAGGCCCATGTCAGACAGAGCCTCCAGCAGGCCTGCCAAGTCCCCACCAGCCAGCTGTAGAGAAGGAAGAGGAGAGCCCAAGTTATAGTTAGGATGTGGGGCCAGGAGCTGCTGGGGCCAAGGAAGCCCTGGGGGTCTAAGAGTGGGAAAAGGAAGTCAGGCACAGGGTGGGGGTGGGGGTGGGGGTGACAACGACACACAGGGTCCCACTGACTTTGTAACTGCGCAGGAGACTGCCACTGGGCGAGGATGTCTTTCGATATGTGTCCACCAGACTGCGCAGCCCGAGCCGTTCTGCCAGCTCAGCCCAGCTGCCCTGAGCTCCTGGCCCATCGAGCAGATGCTCCAGGTTCTGCAGGACCGTATCCTCAAGTGGCAGCTCTGGCCCTGAGGGCAACATACACACAGATGTGTCAGTTGCCTCCAGAGATGAGCACAGGCAGAGACCACTTGTCTCCCATGGCAATCTGACCGACAAGGCAGAGCCTGTGAGCTGGGGGCTGGGAATGAGCGAAGCGATCTCACCTGCAGGGCTGGGTGGGGAGAGTGGGGGCGCCATGGTGTCCTGAGCAGCATTTAGCAGCAAGGTCTTCACCTGGAGGGACAGCCGCAGCCTTGACTCCTCCCACCCCAGCCCTTAAGCTCAGGTACCAGATACTTGGGGCCCCATCCCTACACCCAGTGCCCTGTTCCCTGGTACTTCTAGGCCCAGGCTGGCCTCACCTTGGTGCTGCGAGTGAGATCAACAGGTGTGTGGCCCCGGAAGCTGCTTTGGGTGTCCTTCTCAGGCTCCTCAGAATCTGAGTCGCTACCAGAGGTGGGAGGTGAAGGCAGTGGGCACAGGGGCTCCTCATTTTCCGCATGGATGTCAGCACCTACAGGATGGGGGCACAATGGGAGCCCACACTAAGAACTGCAAAGTGGGGGGCCTGGGTGGCATCCCTTTTTCTCCTCCCCGTCTGGTTCACAGGTTCCTGAGGGTGAGACTGACCAGCTTTCAGAAGGAGGCGGGTGAGGGTCGGGGATCCCAGTCCAGCTGCCAGGTGTAGGGGTGTGTTTCCCGCAAAGGTGCGAGCATTCACGTTGGCATGGAGCTGTGGGGTGCAAGGGAGTGGTTGACCACAACCTGTCTCTCTCCCCACATCATCACCGTCCTTGGTCCCTCCGCAGTCCTCTTTCCCACCTTGGTGACCAGATGGGTGACCAACCCCAGCTCCTCCATCTCTGTGGCTAGATGCAGGGCTGTTCGGCCCCCCTGCCGCTCTGCAGCCTCCACTTCGGCCCCATTGTCCACCAGCAGATCAAGGCACTCGGGGCTGCGGGCACGGACTGCCAGGTGTATTGGGTACAGCCCTGGGGATACAGAATAAGGATACTCCCCTTACAGCTGTGACCCCAATGTGACCCCCCCCCGACCAGCTAACCTCTATACCTCTGGGCACTCACCAGTTACCCTCCCTCATCCCTGCCATTGCCCCTGGTCCAGATGAGGTAAAGAACTCACCCTCGAAGTCTGGCATATGCAACAGGTGGGGCAGGGTGGGAGCCCCACTCCGCAGGAGTGCACCCAGCAGGTCAGGGGCACTGGCACCTGCCCGAAGTGCCAGGTGTACTGCCGAGTCTCCATGCCGGTCCAGCAGTGCAGGGTCTGCACCTACCTGGAGCAGGAAGCTCACTACGCTCGTCTGCCCAGTGATCACCGCCAGGTGCAGGGGTGTCTGGGGACAGAAGCAAAGTGAGCCAGGCCCGCCCCTGGCCTAGATGCTCTTGTCTTCCAACCCCTAGCCCTTAACCAATAGGTGCCCCTAACCTGGTGCAGGTGGTTGGTGAGGTTGACCACACCGAGGTGCCGAGCATGATAGATGACTTGGGCTATCTGCTCGATGACACTGGTCTGCCCATGAATTATGGCCAGGTGCAGCGGCCTGGGGGTCGAGGGGTGAGACTCTGGTTTAGCATGCTCAGCCAGTCAGAGCATCCTCTACCCAAAACCCCACAACCTTCACAAATCTGCTTCAATGGGGCCTGTTGAGCCCAGACGTTTCTAGGGGCAATGCAGCATCTGAGCTTAATCTTTCCTGAGCACATTTTGAGGTAGTTAAGTATTATTTTTTAAATAAAGCATTAAAAAAAGATTTTATTATTTTTAGAAAGAGGGGAAGGGAGAGAGGCAGAGAGGGAGAGAGACAGCAATGTGTGGTTGCCTTTCACCTGCCTCTAGCTATGGACCTGGCTGGAGACCTGACTTGCAACCGGGTTATGTGCCCTGGCTGGGAATCGAACCAGCGACCTTTGGGTTCTCAGGCCAGCGCCTTATCCACTGTGCCACCAACCAGGGCTATGGTTGTTAAGTACTATTATCGTGCCCCTTCAATCCTTGACAAAACTGAAGTATAAAGACGTCAAGTACCTTGAACAGTACTAGTACATAATGAGCCAGGGCTTGAAAGCGGGTCTGTTCAACTCCAGAGCACCCCATGACCTTCCACGGGAAGCCGAGTCCCAGACCCCCACCCTGGGAGCCCGTTTCCCTGCCGCCCGCCCACCTACGTGTCTCCGTTCTCATCCTGCGCTGTCAGCAGGTGGCGCTGTCCCGCCAGCAGCGCGCGCGCGTCCGCGGTGACGCCGTAGTCCAGAAGGGCTTGGGCGCTGCGCTGCGCCAGGCCGAACAGGCGCACGTTGTACTCTCGGGCTAGGGGCGACAGAGGGTGTGGGCGTGGGCTAGGTTCCCCACCCCCCTGCGCCCCGACTGCCGAATTCCGGGGGCTATACCTTGTTGCAGCAGCTCCGGGGCATGCGGTTTGTGCTGGGGGGCCTCGGGGGACTTGAAGGGCTCTGCTGCTTCCTCCCCAGCATCCCCGCCAGGCGCCCCGGAGGCCATCTGTGCCCCGCCCCCGCCTCCCGGATAGCAGCCCATTGGGGCCGCGCCGGACTGGTAGGGGCTGTAGGCTAAGGAGGGGAAAAAGCCGAGGCTGCCACCTGTGGAGACAAGCAGTTTGTGGGAAGGAGGCACCAGCCAGAACTCTCCCAGATTACCTCCCCCACAACTTCTCTCCCTTCTACCCCTCCCTCCTCCATTGCCCTTCTTGCCACCAGCCTTCCCTCACCTCCTCCTCCAGCTCCTCCATAACCTCCTGCCGAGCCCCCAGAGCCTCCACCCATGTGGGAGCCACCCCCAAATGGCTGGGAGAAGGTGGGCAAGGCTTTCCTCCGCTTCCGCTGCACCTCCTCCTTGTCTGGGGGCAGAGGGAAATGAGATGTTAGAACCCCAACTCAAGAGCCATATCCCCAGGTTGGTAATAACGACCCTTTCCCCCAAAGCTTTCAGGCTGGCTGTAGGACCACCTCTTCCTGGGACCTTCCCCACTCTTAACTTGACTCATGGGTACCCTGGTCTAGTTCTTGGGACTTTCCAGCCCAGCCCCCCTGGGATCTTCAGATCAGCTCCACCTTCCACCAGAGGGTAATAGGTGAACTGTTTGGAGTCAGAGACGTCCCCACCACGCTTGCGTTTCAGTTGCAGGAACACTGTTACAGGACGCTCAATCTTCATCTTGTGGTAGGGAGGTGTTCGGAACACAATAGCATACTGGGCAGAAGAAGGACATGCGGTGTCATTTAGGTCTTGGCCTAGATGGGTCCCCCTAGCCCTGGCCGTGTCCCTATGGTACCTGTTTATGAACATCTGTGGGAGAAAAGTCCCCAAATGCCTGCCATCCATTCTCATCATCCTCGTAGAATCGAACCTCAATGTCATCTGCAGGGAAAATTGAAACTTGGCCACAGCTCCTAGTGGAACCTCCAGGGCCATTTGTCCTGAAGTTGCCCTGGCTCCCAATCTTCACACCCAGCATCCCTAGCTCCAAGCACTAGCTCCAGCCTCACCTTTCTGCACCTTGTCACAAAGCAGGTAAACTTCATCTCCACCCCGCACAGAGCCAGCTGTCTTGTCCATTCGAGAAATCTTCAGATTTGAGGCCCCAGGAGACTCTATGGGGGTACGATACCAATTACTTGAGATGATGATGTAAGTGTCATGGCCCCATTATCTGAACGACCCCAAGAGGTAAAGAAATCACTTGATATTTACCCAAGATAGAAGCCATACTCAGAGAGGGAAAATGACCTGCTCAAGATCACTCAGCTCATACATGCTGGGGCCAAGTTCAAATCCAGGCCTAACTGACTCTACAGCTTGAGGTTGCCTCTCATGTTCCCTCTGACACCCAGATCTTATGCCCCAGGTAGTCAAGATACTCACTGCTGTCATGTATGGGCTGGGAGATAACTGGCTTCAGGGGCAGGGAGAAGGAGCCATCACTGGCTCGAAGGAAGGCGGAGAAGCGCAGTCGCACAATACTCAGATCCATCACCTTCTTCAACTCCTTAGCCTCCTGCTCCAGCTCCCGTCGCTCGGCCTCTGGGCAGTGGGTACATGGTGACCTTTGGATTCTTCCTCCTTCTCTACTCCTTCCATGACTACCTCCCATGACTTCCTCCCTCCCCACCATACCCGTAAGGCCTTGGGGCCTGGAGCGGAGTCTCTGCCTGTGAAGTTTTTGTATCATAATCTCCATCATGTTCTTCTTGGTCACATGCAGGACACCCAGGTTGTTAAATCTGGGTGGGGGAGGGAGAGTCAGAGAGGTATTGAAGGCAGTTCTTTCCTCCCGAGGCACCCGTACCAGCTTAGACCTACTTCCTCTAGGAAGCTTTTCTGGTTTTTACTTGGGGCCTTGGGTTCTGGGCCAAACTAGTCTCTTCCTTTGATTAGATGCTAAGTCAGAGAGGTGGGCTGGGGCCTAGGACTGGCAGGCAATGAGGGGGCATGCCAGTGGGGGCCAGGGATGGGGGGCACCTACTGGGCAGTCATGTCCTTGGGCCCCACAGACACAGCGCAGACCCCCAGTTCCGAGCACTGCTTGCCCACCAGGCTGTGGGCGTGAGCACGAGGTGGGTCGCTGTGTGTTACCAGGTCCACCTCAATCTTGGCTGGTCCCTCGTAGTTACAGATCTGGGAGGGCAGAGGGCTGTCAGTAATACCCCAGGATACATTGTCCACTAGCCCACCCTCAGGCACCGTCCTTGCTCACCTTGACTGTGGGGTAAGTCTTCCGGCCCTTTTCACTGGAAGCACCTGGCAGTCCTCCATGGGAGGGGCCTTCACAGCCATATCGAAATCGGAAACCTCGCTGAAGGTGCCAGGGTAGAGTGACACAGTGACCAGAAGAGATTGGCTCCTCCCCACCCTAGAGCCAGCTACACCCCCTGCCAGCAGTGAGCATAATGACTGGCAGTGTCTGTCCTGAACCACAACCATCCCAACCCAAAGTGGCTCCTGTGGTTAGTGACCCTCCTCATGGCCACCCAGCTACAGCCATCCCATTTCCCCAAAGCTGAGCAGTCTCACACCAGCCCTTCCAATTACTTACCTGTTTAGGCTGTTCCACGATCACCAGGTAGGGGCCATCAGCTGAGGACAGAGGGGCCTTGCTGATCCAAGAGCTCTGAGCCCATCCCCAAGGCAGAAGGCACAGCTCCTCCCTCCCCCACCCTCTAAGACAAGGGGAGGTTAGAAGACATACTGACCTGTCTCAGGGGCTGGCTCCTTGGGCTCCATAATGGACTGGTTGAATTTGAAGTCATCATATTCAATCATGCCATCCAGACCCTGGTTTGGAGACAGACGGGGTGTCAGCTGATTCTGGGCCACCCCCAGAGCCTTTCACCTCTGAGCTCTCTAAGCCCTCGGTAATCACCCCCTCTCTTCCTCATGCCCAGAGCTCCCATTAGAAGCAATCTGCAGACAAACAGGTAGGCTGAGATCATCTGAGGGCATTATAGGTGTAGGGGAGCAGAGGGGACGGCGGCCCACCGGCAGACAAGCAGACAAACAACAATGGGGCAACCGGCTGGCTTTAGGGCCAGGAGGAGTGACTCACTGGGTCGTAGCAACTCTCCATGTCTCTGGGCTAGGCCCAGTACTGCCTGGTGGCTTCGGCGGGTTTTCTTTCCTAGAGTTTCAGGC
>PVIW01001024.1:0-225053 GCA_004026585.1 Noctilio leporinus
GGGGGACAGAGGGAAGCAAAAAGGGGATGGATGTAATACAACAACAATAAAATTTTAAAAAAATGAAAACCAGAATAGGAATAGAATCATAGGTATGGGGATCATTTGGAGGATTATCATCTGGGAGGGGGAAGGGGGAGAAATAGTGCAGGAATTAAGAAGCATAATTGGTAGATAGAAAATAGACAGGGGGAAGTAAAGAATAATATAGGGAAGAGTGAAGTCAAAGAACTTATGTGCATGACCCATGGACAGCAACTAAGGGGGTGGGATTGCTGGAGGGAAGGGGGGTACTTGGTAGAGGAAAACAAAGGGAAAAGAAATTGAGACAAATTAACAGCATAATCAATAAATTATACTTATAAAAAAAAAAAAAACCTTGTCCTGCAGCCACCTCTTCTTGAGTATTTTTGACCCAGCCCTCACATTTTTAGTGAGGATTTAATGGCTCTCCTATGTTCCCTTATGGAAGTATAACATGTACTTACATGTGTGCAAATAAGTGAGTACTTTGATGAATTTTTACAAAATGAGCACACTTATATAACCAGTCCCCAGGTCAAGAAATAAAAGATTCCCAGAAGCCTCTTTTGAACCCTACCTCATAACCTTTCTCCTGACCTCTATCACTGTAGGTTAGTTGTGCTTGTGTGTGGACTTTATGTATATGGAATTATACCGTATGTGCTCTTCCATGTCATTTCACATGATGTATGGAAGATTCATCCACGTGGCTACATGTAAGCATGGTTTGTTTATTCTGGTCACTGTGTGCCAAAATTCAAATAGGCTACAGTTTTTTAAAAGAGAATGTACATTACTTTCATGTACAGAAAACTCAACAGTGTACACTTAGCCCAGTGTGGTGGCCAGTTCTCGAGACAAGGCTGCATATTTTCAGTCTGTTCTATAGATGGCCTTCTAGGCTATTTTGAATTATTCCTCATATTGCAAATAATGTTGCATAACAACTTCGTGAGGAGTGAGAGCACCAGAAAACTTTTTTTTTTTTTTTTGGGGGGTGGGAAGGTAGGGGAAGCTGACCTATTTGACAGCTCTGCTAAATTGGTGGGGGAAAAAAAAAAAACTGCTGAATTTAGGAGCAGGTTAGTACAGTGAAACCAGCTAACTCAAAGCATTTTGCGTTCCTCTCATAATGGAATAGGGAGAAAAGCTTGAAATCCCATTGTCCATGCCATCTTAGCACAGCTGCGTTCAGAATTGTTCCAGCTGAGCTATTCCCTTACTCAGATATTTATTATGCTTCTCCTGCATTCTAGCCGCTGGGGTGGGCCATTGCTCCCGGCCCTCAGGCTGCTCACAGTCTAGTGAGGGGAATGAAAATAGATAAGATAGATAAAAAGTAATGTGTAGTATATTAACTAGGAACATGGAGGAGGGAGGGCACTGTGTGTGTGTGTGTGTGTGTGTGTGTGTGTGTGTGTGTGTGCGCGTGCGCACACGCTGGGTGTTGGGGGTAGGACACAGATTTGAAAGCTGTGGTCAGGAAAGGAATGACTTTTTTCTGCTTTCAGATGGCCAAGCCAGATGTAACAAACATTAGGGACACACACGTTTAGGATAAGAAAAGCTATGCACTCTTTAAATATGTAGTCTTGTAATTCCGTCTTTACCCCTTGGGTTCCTTTCGCTCCTGATCTGGAATGTTAGATTTCATTATCCTGTGAGGAATTTTTATGAGTCAGAGGCATTTATTAATGTGTGTGTTCAAGTGACAGTTGTCTTTCCTGATTCCTAAGGACACGGGGACTGCCTGGAATTCCAGCGGAGAGGGGAAGAGCCCGTCTTCCTGTTAGGAAACCTAGTGTTTGCTCCCGGAAACTCCAGCTAAAGCTGTGGACCAAGGCAGCTCACATTGGCTTCTGGCTGGAAATTTCCAATGATGTCAACCTGAGTGCAGAATCTTTTCCTCAGCAGGATTGTGGTTGTCAGAGATCCCCTCCATTCCGGTGCTGGGGCTGGACAATTGTTAGTTTCTCATGAAAATGTAAGCAAGTTATTAGTAAGCCTAGATTTATAGTCAGTTTTATCTTGGCGTTTTTCATACTGCATTATAATTTCTTACTGAATTGTGTATTGTGTTTGTACTGTATCCTGTGTTTTCTCACTCATCCTGCCCCCGCCCCTTTCCTGTATTCTAGTACCGTGTGTAAAAAGCATTTGGGAAGCAAGATACTGGAACAATGGAGGACTTAATAGCTGTATGTCCATTAAAAAAAAAAGTTCAAAGCTGTGATTCAGCCACTGTTAATTAGGACTGTATTATCGGAAAGTACCGTTTTAAAAGAAAAGCTCATCAAAATGTTGTGGAACCTTACTTCTGTTTGTGGCTTTGTTAACCTCTTGACCCTAAGAGACTTCTAGAGGCCATGACATCCTGACCTAAAAATTAAGATGCTACCTACTTCACAAAGAAGTGCGTTCAAAATGGAAAATTCAGATGAAAAGCAGTGTGTGCGCATATACACTTTAGTGTGGGCTGGAGCCCCGATTTAGCGACAAGACCGTTAATAGGAACACTTGTAGGCCCTGCAGTTGGGTCTGTAGGACCAGCGTGTGAGCGCAGAACAGGGAAGGGCAGCTTAGCTGCACCTATATTCATTGACTATGGACAACCACCTATCACGTAACAGAAGTTTTAAATTCTGTTGACGAAAATATCTAAAACAGCATTTCCCAAAGTGAGTTCTGCAGAGACTCACTTGATGTTACTAGTTACTCGGGGTGGGGGTTGGATTGGGGAATAGCAGGTTAGATCGTTGGACGTGTGTGGTGGAGAATTTCATTGGTCCAGGTTACTGGGAATTGTGAATCTTCAAGCGGAGCTTGGGTTGATGGTGCCTTGTAGCTGATGGACCATGGCTGCTGGTAGTTGTGCTTGTTTCTGGACCCGTCACACCGCTCCTGGGCCACGCTGCCAGCCAGGATGGGGGAGGGGTGATGATGATACCATGGAGGGGCGCACAAAGTGGGAGGGTCTTTGTGGCCTGGTCTGTTGGGGCTGGTTAGGTAGGGTACAGGTGAGGGTGATGGGTTATGTGGGGGAGATTGAAAATACCTGAAGTAGGGGACAAGGTTTTGATTGTTCTGCCAAGGGGTAGAAGGAGAGCCTGTGGGTGGGAGTGACTGGGAACCACGTTGGACCCAACCCATCGTAAAATTTCCTTTGAAGATGGTTGTATTTTACAGGCAGACTCCGGAGTCTTAGAAGGCATCATTTTGGGGGTGGTGGGAAACCTTAGATGTTTTTGAAAAGTGTTCTTTAAAATCCCATCCAACCGCAAACCTACAAATTTGTGATCTGTTTTGCAAAATTAATTTCCGCAGCCTCCCCCCTCCTGCCCCCACCCCCACCCCCACCCCAGTATTGTGCTCATTCCTGTGGATAATCAGAAAGAGCGTTCCCAAGATGTGGTTTGCGTGATTTATTGGTTGGATGACAAGAGTGGCCCATGAGACGGTTGTCAGCGAACTAAGATGAAATTTACACAAAAGGCTAATTTTTGAGCATCTGCAACAACACAGCAGAGGTTGGAGAACTGGGGGAGCAGAGAAGCACGCGCACGGAGTTTGGGGGATCAGTAAGGGCTGCGGGCAGGTCCGCAGACGCAGGAGCACTGGATAGGTGTAATGAAGGAAGATCCACCTGGCGGCTCGGTGTAAGAGAGAAAGAGTTCAGAGCTCTGTCCTTACAAGTCATCGTTTAAACCATCGGGTTGCTTGAAACTTGGAAGTGATTGTGGCTAGACCATGGATAAGCCAGGTCTTAACGCTTAGTGGGTAGAGTATGAAGTTCATCTTAATCAAGAGCATTTTGCTGTTGACCTACGCGGAGAAACCGAGGCCCAGAAGTTGACTGTAAATTGGGTTGTTTACATGCCTCTTGATCAGTTTGAGGAGTCAGTGAGATAGAAGAATTATGTAATTAAGTGTTCAATAAATGTTGCTGACGATCAGTTATTATGTAGCTGAAAGTCCTTAGAACTGTGGTTCTGGAAACGTGGTGGTCAGACCAGCCCCAAGTACCTGTCCTCTGTGAGCCTGTTACAAGTGCAGTTGTTTGCCACCCTGGACACACCGATCAGTCTCTGGGGGTGGTGCCTGGGAAGCCCTTTTAAAAGTGCTTCCTCGTTCCTGGAAGCGTTCTGAACATTGACTTCTGTTGCTTATTATCTTACGGCCCGGGATATACCTTAGAGATGATTTGGAATCTTTTGAAAAGATTTTACATCGCTGTGCAAGATGGGCCACCTGAGGTTTTTGGCTTCGAGAGTTGTGCCCGTTGGCGGGTCGCAGTCTCTGCCCCCATCCCCAGGACAGGCACCAAGCCCAATAGCTTGAAATGCATGGACTTTGAAATTTCTTCCGTTTAGTTGGTAATGCTAATCGTGTACAGCACACCGTGATCATGATGAGGAAACTGTGTTAATAAGGTGTGTCTAGAGGAAAAGCCAGGGCAGCCCACAGCCAGGCCTGGCGTCCGGAGGAGCGGGTCGCACTGGCTGCCTGGCCAGCTCCCGCCTGGGGTCATCCAGCTCGGGATCCCTAACTCACACCGGTTTAGATTTGTGAATGTGCCGCCCTCTAGGACGGACCCCCCACCCCCATGGTGCCGAGAGGAAAGTGATTACCTTGTACTGATGAAGAAACTCTGTCTTAAAACCATAGTTTGTTGAAAGTAGGTGGTATGGTATTTGAGACCCCATGCGGAATGCAGGCATTATCTTCACTTCTATTTGTGATTCTCCAAGTTTCATATCATGGAGAAGCTTAAGGAAAACTCAGTGGAGCTCACTTTCCAAAATGACAGTGATTGGGCAGTTAATCTGAGTAATCGTTTGTAAAGAATATGGCTTTGTTTTGCTCTGTTTTTTATCAAGATGAAATTGCTGTATAGCATTATACTAGTCTCAGGTGTACAGTAGTATCATGACGGGATGTTTATATATGTTGCAAAGCGAGTATGTGTCAGTTGACACTTGAACTTAGTCCCTGCATCTTTTTCCCCATTGCTTTGGACTTCAGAGCTGAGGTGGCCGGGTAATGAGTGCTGCTTTTACATTCTTTCCTTACCTTCTTTTTCTCTCCAGAATCCACCCAGGAAAAGTAGCCGGAGTCTTACTCCACCACTTTCAGCAGGTTGCCAGTGCCTGACTAGATCTGAGGGTTTCTTCCTAAGGCAGAGCAGCCAATGGTTTCACTCTCTGTGTATAACCATCGGGTATTGAGAGCAAGAATGAAAGAGATCAGGGATCTTTTAAAAAATGTTTGCATTGCTCCAGAAAGGACTTGCTGATCATGAGCCCGCTAGGATACAGGTTAGGCATTTGAGGACCTGGTAGAGTATACCTTTTTTAATGTATGGTTTTTCTGACACTGCTGAATAGTGACAGCAGTTCTCCCAAGTCCTCCTACCAGCTACACAGGGAATGCCGGTATCCTGAAGACCTTGAACCCCGTGCGGAAAATGCAGTTGTGCCATTTGTAGGGTCTTAGAGCGGAAGGAGGTTAAAAAAACAAAAAAGTGTTTTCTGTTTTGTTGTAATGGTTGCTTTTGAGTTCACCTCCTTTCCCCCGCTCCTTTCTCTTGTCTGCAGTGAACACCTACCTCTTCATGATGCAAGCTCAAGGCATTCTGATCCGGGACAACATGAGGACAATAGGCGCTCAGGTTTACGAGCAGGTGGTTCGCAGCGCTTATGCCAAGAGGAATAGCAGCATGAATGACTCAGGTAGGTGTTTAATAAAGACGAGCTCTGCCCAGAATGTCTCCTCCCAGAAGAAGGAAATCTGGTCCATCCTTGATGAAACAAAACGCATTGTGGAAGGGGAAAGGCTTGCCTGAGTCTCATGTTATTACTAAAAAGAACCTCTTGCAAGATGAATCCCTGTTTGTTTTGCTAATGGTATGTTAAGTGTGTCTGAATGACTCCATTTTCATTCCTGACACTGTTCAGGGATGGAAGGGAAGGAGTGTGTTTCAAGACCCCCTTTTCAGGGCTGTGGCCCCCAGTAGGCAGATGGAGCATATTTTCGGACACCAGCAATACAGGCGCACCAAAGGCCGTGTCTGGGGGTAACTTGCACAGCTCCTGAGGAAAAACAGAACTTGCTTGGGCTCCTGATGGTTATTTAATGGCTTTACATCGTGGGTTTGTTGGTCTCATCTTTTGAGTTCCCCATGGTGGAGACAGCATTCCAAGTTGTGTTCAAAGCTAATCCTGCCCGGTTGCCGCGTGAGAGGTGCTGCTCCAATTCTGCTCTTTCTGTTGGACTCGACTTGAATTTGGTCCACCCAGCAGGATTCGTTATTTACAAACGCTTCACAGGTTTTTATCTTGTAATAATCATGTCCTTTGGGACAGTTTCCACAAATGAAAAAAGGGGCTTCTGGAAGAAGTTTCGTCGGTCAACTGCTTTACTTTTCCCAGCCAGGTGTCACTTTCATTCCAGCTCCGTCACTGAGCCTGGTGGCCAGGCTCACTCAGCCTTGAAGAGAACCTTTCAGACGGTTCAGCTAGACATTGCAGTGATGGACATGGGAATGGACGTTTATGCCTCAGTCTTTGGAACTTTACCTGTGGCTTTTATTATTTTATAACACTCATTATATAAAGAGGGAAAAAGAAGACAGGTTAGATGGCTTGCCTAAAATATATTGTAAGAACTTGTTTCTGAGTCATGGCTTTGACTATTTTTATAAAAGGCTGTGTACATACGCAGGTCTTTACCTTTGAGAGAAAGCTGTCTTTTTTATGTCTCTGTTTTTAACTCTTCCAAAAATTGAACAAAGGAAGTATTTCCAGATGGTTAAGTGGGACCGTTGTGAGGCATGTCCAGTCTAGCCGGGGATGGTTTTCATTTTAAAAATAGATTCTCCGATTTTATTCTGCTCAGCATTCGTGATTTGCCTTGTATTTCTTTAACTGAGGATTAATGTGCTTTTCTATGGCTTTCACTCAAGGCTAGTAGCATAGTATGTATATTACAAAAAAAAAAAAAATAGTCTTTCTTTCAAATTAGTCCTTCCTTCTTCTGTGGTAAGTTCGAAGGTAGTCCAGAGCTCACTGTAGAATGTAAAATTGCTTTGAAAATGTTGCAAATCAGAGTTATTCTCTGGTACTTGAGATCGCAAGAGAAAATGTTGCCTCTTGAAGGGAAATTAAATCTTCAAGATTGACCACATCCTGGTCCTGGCCCAGGAGCTCAGTTGATTACAGCATAGTCCTGATACGCTAAGGTTTGATCCCTGGTCAGGCCCTATACAAGAATCAACCAATGGGTGGGTGGGTTGGTTGGTGGAACAGTAGGTCAATGTCTGTCTGTCTGTCTGTCTCTCTTAATTTGAAAAATAATCTTAAAAATCTAAAACATTTGGCTCTGAATCAAGGCCAGCAGTTTGCTGAAGCTGCTGGTTTCAAGCAGGAGCCTAAAGAAATGTCTTTCTATGGTCTGTTGGCCATTTCAGAACCTAGGAAATGGTCAATTCATTAGAAAGAAACATCTGAGTCATTGGTAAGTACAGAGATTCTTGATTTAACCTGTTTGTTAGAATTATACCAGTCGGGGCACATAACCAGGTTGCAAGTCAGGTCTCCAGCCAGGTCCCCAGCTGGAGGCAGGTGAAAGGCAACCATACATTGATGTTTCTCTCTCTTCCTTCCTCCCTCCCTGCCCTTCCCTCTAAGAATAATGAATAAATTCTTTTCTTTAATAAAGAATTATAATACTGTTAAATTCAGTTATTTAAAAAAATTACTGTGAGTTTTCTACCAATAACAATAGGATAATTCTGAACTCTGGAAAAAAAAAAAAAATTGACCACATCCTAATTTAGCAACCTGGCCTACTGGCCAGCTTAGCAGCAACAAAGGACTACAGTTAGCAAACCAGATAAGCGTTGGTATTTCCTTTTTATTTTTTTAAGAGCAGGTGATTGATTTTCAGAGTTTTGTGGGTGTTTTTTTTTTTTTTTTTTTTTAAAGATTTTATTTCATTATTTTTAGAAAGAGGGGAAGGGAGAGAGGCAGAGAGGGAGAGAGACATCAATGTATGGTTGCTTTTCACCTGCTTCCAGCCACAGACCTGACTGGAGACCTGGTTTGCAACCTGGTTATGTGCCCTGGCTGGGGAATCGAACCTGCAACCTTTGGGTTTGCAGGCCGGCACCTTATCCACTGTGCTACCAGCCAGGGCCGGTTTTTTTTGTTTGTTTTTTTTTTTTCTTGCCAAACTGTGGTCTCAGGACATATTGCCTGAGCTCCAAACCATACCTGGAGGAGGAATCCCTGCAGTTCCCAACGCCCTGGGAGAAGGCTGAGCAGTTTTGTTCCCTGAGTCAAGTGAGGAAGAGTGAAAACAGTCAGATACACAGGGTTCCAAAATCACTTCCCGTTTCCCCGTATTAGAAAGATACGTGGAGAAGGGGCTCCATGAAGTGAGAAAAAGGGAGACATTGAATGTGGGGACAGTACGTTTGAATAAGATGAAAGGAACCCCAGGACCCGCAGGAGGTGGCCTGAGGTGAGCAGGCACCCAGGAAAGCCATGCACGGCGGGTGGGTCAGGCGGCCCTTCCTGGGAGGGTGAAATCCAGAGGATGCCTGATGCCTGGAACATCTACAGCAGCAATACAGCCTTTCAAGGGCATAGTGTTGAGTCAGTCATTACCCTAGACAAAACGTGGCCAACAGAAAAACAAGACAGTCACTCAGAGAAAAACAAAATATGCAGGAAAGGAAGGAAAAGGAATCGTAACCTCCCACTTTTCTCAGCGATGAATAGTATTCATAGGATGCCATAATACAAACACTAAAGACGATCCTAATCACAGTTACTGTATATGACTGTTGGGGGACCTAAGGGTGGAAAGGGTGTGTGTGCGGTGGGACCGGGGAGGAAGGGGAGGGAGATCCTCCTCCCCCATAGTGGGGTGTCAGCAGGTGAGATCTAAGGCAGCAGCACAATGAGCCACGTAGGGAATGGAGGTAACTAAGAAAGTAGTTGGCTCACAGAAGTGGGAGTAATTCCTTTAGAGGAAAAGGTATGGGGAGTGCTGTGCTGTCTTTATAATCACATTGTCGAGTTGTTTGTCAGCTGAGTGTATATAAAGCTGTAATATCAGTAAGAATAGAAACACCGGTTCACTACCCTGGCTGGTAGCAAAGGCGCCGGCCTGCTAACCCAAAGGTCGCAGGTTCAATTCCCCAGCCAGGGCACATAACCAGGTTGCAAACCAGGTCTCCAGTCAGGTCTGTGGCTGGAGGCAGGTGAAACGCAACCATACATTGATGTCTCTCTCCCTCTCTCCCTTCCCCTCTTGCTAAAGAATAATGAAGTAAAATCTTAAAAATAAAAAAAAGAAAGAAAGAAAGAAAGAAACACTGGTTCAAACAGTATCATCTGGTTAACACTTCCATGGATAAGTTCCGATTTGTCGCTGCGGCAAAGAGCTAGTCCAGGGTCCTGCTTCACCAAACGTGACATTTAAGTCATAAACGTTTAGTAGACATCTGAGAATTGCGGAATTGCTCAGGTGTGTGAGTCTGAGTTTTCTTTTTCTTTCATACTTCTCTAGATTATCCTCTTGACTTGAACCACAGCGAAACCTTCCTGCAAACCACAACTTTCCTTCCCGAAGACTTTACCTACTTTGCGAACCATACCTGCCCCGAAAGACTCCCTTCCATGAGTGAGTGGAGCTTTGCTTATCATCCTCGACTTGCGGAACTGCTGCCTTTCTATTTGGTGAAAAGGGGGAGCATGCTCTTGTTCTCCCAGTGTGTCTACCTGTAGAGAGGGTGTAAGTGCCATTGGAAACAGGGACTGTGGAAGTGACCTGTGTCCTGACTTCCTCAGCCCTCTCTGCAAGGTCGCTCGTGTTCTTGGTGCCATTGGCTACATTTTCCCCCTTCACTTGGCACAAGTACCCTGGCTTGTAAGTTGGGGTCCATGAAGACATCCTAGAGAAAGCATAGGCAACCAACTTTGTCTTTTAGTATAAATCTTACACTGGTTATAATTTGTTTGATAAGAGACAAGTTATTTTCTTAACAAAGTACTAGTTTAAACAAATTCTTGGGTCTTCACTTTCATTTTCTTTCTTGGACTCCCATGGGTCATCTAAAACAGTGACCACAAAGTATTACACATCTTCTGCATCTTAGGTCTGCTTCTTAAGTCAGAGAGGATGCGTGCCCCAAGTTTGTCACTGATACATGAATTGGGACAGTGAGTCTGCACTGGTCTCAGGAGCGCCCTGAGGACGACTCCAAGCTTAGCTGCTTTTCTCCTTCGCTTTGAGAAGGTCAGCAGCTGTTTTAGTTGGTCTTAATTTCTGTCCACACCCCAGGTAGAAGGGAACCACAAAGTCTTAGCTTCTCGACTTGCCACTTAACCACGCCATAGCGATGCCCTGAAATGCAGGGAGCTGGAAAGCAGAGGAAGGTACTCCTGCCCCTTTGAAAACACAATAAGGTGAAAAAGTGTTGACCTTTTTCCGAGCGTGAAACCCCGGACGCAGGGGGAAAGAGTCTATGATTTTTTGGCTTCTTACTGTTCTCTCTGTCTTTGTTCAGAGGGCCCCATAGACATAAACATGAGTGAAATTGCAATGGACACCATTCATGAACTCTTTTCCAAAGACCCAGCCATCAAGCTTGGGGGTCACTGGACACCTTCCGACTGCATCCCCCGCTGGAAGGTAGGGTGTGGAGCTGACCCACAGCGCTGGGAAGCCCGCCTGGGACCATCCTTACCCCTTTCCCAAACCGTTTCAACTCACCACGGGATTCGCTGACTGTAGCATTTTATAATTCACTTCCTCCTGTCCAAGGAAAAGTATTTCCATGTGATGAAAATGATCTGGGGGATATGTTTCCCTAAGGGCTCCTATAGCCACAGAAATTCACATCTTTCGGATGACTGAGCAAGACCCTTTTGCCTTCCTTACGGGACTATTGTAAGCAGGGGTGGGAGACCAGTGGCAGGTCTCTCACAACACGTTTATGGAAGCCGTCTTCCCAGAGCCAGTGCTCCCTGCCTTGCTCGCCATGATCACTGTGAGTCTAGGCGAGAGGAAACTGGAGGTAGTTGGCCCGACACTGAGGGTTTGAGTGTGTGTCCTGTGCCAGCCCTGCGAGGTGTCTGTGGGGCAGCAACAGTCAGAGCAGACCTGGAACGGGTCAGTTTCCAGCCCATGCTAGAGTGTAAACTCAATGTGGTGGCCATCGTTAAGCAAACATACCCATGTTAAAGTTCATCGCACCTCGTAAGGGGAAGTACTGGTTTGAGAAGTGTGTTTTAGTTGTGTGTTTATATATAGCTAGATACATCTAGATAGATAGATAGGTCCATCCACCCAGGTACTGGATCACCACATAGAACGTACGTCTCCCCCAGGCCGTGGTCTAGAATGAATCCATCCAGCAGGCCCACTAGGTGCATAGTATGGTGTGTGTAAGAACAGGGGCCACTTATGTCCAAGGGTTGACTTGCCACAGGAGTTCTTCCTTGAGGGGACGTTGAGGACTAGGCAGCCTCCCAGCCCTGCTCCCCCAGCGCTGGTCTCCACTGGTCGCCGATCGTACTGACAGGGTGGCCTCTTCTGCTTTGCCCCACTCCAGGTGGCCATCCTTATCCCCTTCCGGAACCGCCACGAGCACCTGCCAGTCCTGCTCAAACACCTGATTCCCATGCTCCAGCGCCAGCGCCTGCGGTTTGCATTTTACGTCATCGAGCAAGTGAGTGGCCGGTCCTTTCTTTCCTCTGCTTCCTCCTCTGGGCCGCAGGTTAGAGGGCTTCCGACCCACCCGCCTGCGGTGGGAGGAGGTAACCCTGAAGCCTTGTCTTAAGTCACCCTGAGGTGGGAGGGGAAGCGGCCGTTCTCTGCTCCTCTCTGAAATGCTGCTAGGTCAGTAGCGCTGATTGAGTCCGGGCGGAACTTTGTTTACCTTGGAACAAAGGCCTCTTGTGTGTTGGTTTTGCTCAGGTTGCTTTGGGTGGTGTCTTCAGGCTCCAGGAAATTCCCCTTAGAATAAGGAGCTGTGAGCAGAAACTAGAAGTGTGTGTTCTCCTCACTTTTGTGGGGCTGCGTGATCCTCTAACTGCATCCTGCCTTTGCAGCAGCCTCGGGAGGGAGAAGTCGGGGCTTATCATGAACACACACATTATTTCCAAGGAGATCGAGGCAAGAGGTCAGGTGGTGCTGGACCTGCCTCCCTCCTGGCCTAGTGGTCTTGCTTCTGGGATTTCAGTAAGCTTTCCTTTAGGCAGGGCTGAGGCAGGCGTGACTTTGCTTCAAGAGTCCTTTCACGAATAAAGCGCTCTTCTTTTAGGTTGGCACCCAACCCTTCAACCGAGCCATGCTTTTCAATGTTGGTTTTCGAGAAGCAATGAAGGACCTGAACTGGGACTGTCTTATTTTTCACGATGTGGATCATATACCAGAAAGTGATCGTAACTACTATGGATGTGGACAGATGCCAAGGCATTTTGCAACTAAATTGGATAAGTATATGTATCTGTGAGTATCATTTCCTCTTAATTAAAGAAGTAGATCTAAAAGGATGGTGAGGGATGCAAAGATGACAAATCCAATTAGCTCCAACCCCACGTCCATTAACCAGTGAATGGATCAACAAAATGCAGTTGTATCCACACGGTGGGATACCGTTTGTCAACATAAAGGAACGAAGTACTGATACATGCAACAATGGGGCTGAACCCTGACAACATGCTAAGTGAAAGAAACTAGTTGCAAAAGACAGCATATTATGCGCTTCCATTTAGATGAACTATCCAGAAGAGGCAAATCTAGAGAAACAGAAAGGAGAACAGCGGTTGCAGGGGGTTGAGGGGAATCTGGAGAATGAGAAGTAACTGCAAACGGGTACAGGACTTCTTTTAGGGGGTCGTGAAATGTAGTAAAATTGATTGTGGTCGTGGTTGCACAGCTCTGTGACTACGCTAAAAATCATCGAAATGGGCGAGTTGCCTTTAGCACGTCCATTGCGTCTCAGTAAAGCTGTTAGGAAAGGTGTTCAGTGAGCTGCTGCACTTGAGGCACCTCTGCACGAGGAAGGACTGCCGAGTGTGGTTCTACTTAAGATGCAGCTTTTCAGCGAGACAGCTTGTTCCTGGGGAGGTCCCCCGAGTCACAGGTGACCCACGCTGTGCCTCTCCCTTTAGGCTTCCTTACACTGAGTTCTTCGGCGGAGTGAGTGGCCTGACAGTGGAACAGTTTCGGAAAATCAACGGCTTTCCTAATGCTTTCTGGGGCTGGGGAGGAGAAGATGACGACCTGTGGAACAGGTATTGCCCCCACCCTACCCTCCGGGTCTTCTAGAGATCCCCCTGGAGGCTGTCCAGTACAGACAGAACATGAGCCACAAATGTGATTTAAAATGTTGAGGAGCCACATTTCAAAAGGTTAGAAAAGAAATACAGGTCAAATTAACTTTACTGTGGTAATAAAATAGGTTAACAATGTGCTTATCATAATCTATCCAAAATGATACCATTTCAACATGTGATTCGTGTAAAACATTAATGAAATCTTTCACATGTTATTCTTACTGAATCTTTGAAAATTGGCCTGTTTTCCATTCATAATAAATTTCACCGAACCCTCCCCAAGTCGGAGGTTGAATGTTAGTGTTGTGCACATAGACTTATCCATGTTATCGGATAAGGCTTGTATAATACAAGTTTATGTGACCAGTCCTGCGAGGAATAAGAACTGTTTCTAGGAGTAAACAAAAAGCAACTTAGTAAGGAATGAATAAGCAGAAGAATTGCTGCCTTGTAGCTGTTTACTTTGAGCTTGGCTTTTAAAAAGGAAGTATGTGTTGGCTATTAATTACAAAGTAACATTGCTGGCAAAATGTGATACAAAGTACATAAACCAGGGTGTAAATCTTTTTCTTTATAAGATTTTATTTATTATTATTTTTAGAGAGAGGGGAAGTGAGAGGGAGAGAAACATCAACGTACAGTTGCCTTTCACCTGGTTCCAGCTACAGACCTGGCTGGAGACGTGGCTTGCAACCTGGTTATGTGCCCTGGCTGGGAATCGAACCAGCGACCTTTGGGTTCGCCGGCCGGCTCCTTATCCACTGTGCCACCAGCCAGGGTAGCATGCCTTTTTCTATAAGAAAATGCCAACCCTAGAGATAAACAGCCTTTTACATGTAGAGCCATATGTGACTCATTGGACAAAGCAGCTCCTGACAATTCTTGTCCAAGCTGATAGGTAAAAATGGCATCTCATCCTTTTAATTTGGTTTTCTTAGGAACCTAGGAGGATGAAGAGATTTTCCATACACTTGACTGGTTTGACGGGTCCTTGAATACAGCTGATCTCTCCCAGGACATCTGTCACAGTCCCTGTCTCTCCCTCCCCAGCTCAGGGTGAGGACAGGCAGTTGAGGTGCAGGAGCTGTGGCTGCCCTCCCCCTGACACCTGCACAATTCCAGGCGCACAGTAGATGTTCCATGTTTACTTATCAAATGAGAGTTTGGAGTCAGGAGGATATTGAAATCAGATGAACATGACCATCAATTTCACATAGCATCCAAAGTCTATTAATGATTTCTTAGCTTCCAGTAAGTCCGGTTTAAGAAGTCTATCATGTTAGAATAATATCCTGAACCCCTCTTCTAAATTCCGCTCCCCTCATAGCGACTTTTCCTAAATGGTTGTTTTACATCGAGAGATTGTGTGTCTGCCGCTGTGGTGGGGGGCGGAGACAGAACTTCTGCTGAAGCAGGGAAGCCGTGCGGCAGCTCTGCCCATGTTGACTTGCTTTAAGGCAGCTTGTGCAAGGGAAAGGTGGTGCCCATCCATGGGAAAGATGCTCCCCAGGGGACCCAGGTGAGCCGTTGAGAGGGGGTGGTGTATCCTCACCTGTGGGGACGCCATCGGTGGACCTGTCCCTGCGAATCCACCTCAGGTCTTACCCTCAAGAATTTTGAATTTCATTTTGGATTTTTATTTTTCCAGCACGTTTGTTTTTGTATTGTAGATTTCTTTTCTAAAACCGTGAACTTATCTGGGGGACCCGGGAAATTGGAAAACATAGACACAGAGGAAGTTCTCTTCTTCAGCTTGGGGTTTCTGCTCGGTGGCCGGCGCTCGGTCACCTGCGGGACCTGCTCGCTCTGTCTGAAAGGCGGTTCTCTTTGTCTCGGCAGAGTGCAGAATGCAGGCTATTCCGTGAGCCGGCCAGAGGGCAACACGGGGAAGTACAAGTCCATTCCGCATCATCACCGCGGAGAAGTCCAGTTTCTGGGAAGGTGGGTGCCATCGATTTACTCCCCTCTCACAAGTACCTGCCTCACTCCGCATGTCCAGATGTCCCAGGACATCTGTCCTGTGACAACCCGACATCCTGCTCCTCAGCCTCTCCCCGGGTCCTGTTCTGACAGCTGTTTTATAGTTCCCGTAAGATCTTTTAAGGAAATTGCTCACTCCACCTCTCAGCTCTGTCATCTCCTCCGTAGCCTTCAGAGTTGGAGGAAAGTCCAACTCGGGTAAAGGTCCCCGTGACTTCCACGGATGTGGCAGAGCAGAGCTGGCACCGTTTCTGCAAGCTCAGTTCTGAAGGGTGACCCTGAGCTTCTGTTCACGTGGTTGTAGTTACTTTGCTCCCCGCTGTGCCTTCAGCAAGGAACTCCTAGCGTGGACTCGGGTTGCACAGACGGAGTGGCATGTCTGCGTTCTAAAGGGTGGCTCTTTGTCGTTTGTTCACTGGGAGGGAGGACTGGTCTCTGAGAGCCGATTCTGATGGCCTGACTCTGTCCCCATGGGAGCAACAGGCCCGGAGTACAGCTCCGAACTCCCCCGTCTGATGGGTTAGCGTCTGTCTTCCACGCCCCGACTCTGCGATCACAGGCAGCCCAGTTAACCTGAGGAGCCCTGGCTTCCTCATTTGCTTACAGGCTGGGTGCATTCAATGAGATAGGGAGTAAGTAAAGCATGCGGCGTGGAACAGGAGGTATTTCTAATAATAGCAACGTTGAGCACAGAGGAGCTGCATGGCCGGCCGGTCATCTACCAGATGCCGCCTCCTGTAGCCTGCCCGCCCCGTTCCTGTCCCTCAGAGCCGCCCCTGTTCTCTGCGCCAACAGGTATGCCCTGCTGAGGAAGTCCAGAGAGCGACAAAGGCTGGACGGCCTCAACAACTTGAACTACTTTGCAAACATCACATACGACGCCTTGTATAAAAACATTACTGTCAACTTGACACCCGAGCTGGCTCAGGTGACCGAGTACTGAGGTGAGGGGAGAGTGTACGATTGCTTTACCCACCACCACCGGAAAGCAGCCTGACGAGAGGTCCTGCGGCTCCACGTAGGAGGAGAATCAGAAACACAGCGTCTAGCGAAGGATCCCAGGGCCCAGGACATAATGTGAACAGCGCACGTGCACAAGACGCCTTCCTTGCTTGGGCCCGCTGAGATCCAGGGAGTGAGCTTGGGAGCTCCTTTCATCAGGGCTGGCTTTCGGTTTTCCCAAGACAGACGTCTGTCCTGCTGCTCTTCTCCCCTGTCTCAATCCCGACACCCCATCTCAGCCCCGGTCTCCAGAACCGACCGGGACCCGCCACGGGCCTGCCCCGAGCCTGCTCCTGCGATGGCCTTCGGTGCTCTTGGCCTTCAGAGCGAAGAGGCCAACTCCCCACAGGGCGGCTGGGTTTTAGGAAGAGCAGATGAAACGCCACACACCATCCTTCATCTCTGGTGTTCTCTTCGGTTTCAGTGTTTTTTTTGGAAAAAAATTACCTGCTTTGGGTGGGGATTGAGGGTGGAGGGGAGGGACTGGGGAAGATACATAGACACGTAACAATCACTTCTTGAAGAAGTATAATTGTAAATAAGCCATGTAAAATGCCTTTTTTAAATTTAATTTTATAGCTGGCTTCCATTCAAACCGAGGATTTATATTATGATTATTAGATCACTTATTTGGTTGGCAAAGGCAGGAACTCCGTTGAAATGCCATGGAAGGATACATCTCCCAAATTGCTGTCACTTTGGAAGGGAGTGGATTTCGGGCATGTCACAAAAGAACAAAGTAGTCCCATCTCGGCCCCTGGTAGCTGACTTCCACCCCGGCCTGTCCCCCGCTTCCAAGGTCTTGCTCTTGAGTTTTGCCCTGGATTATCGCCCCTGTTGGTCACAGACATCTCTTCCCAATCTGCTAAACAGAGGCTTCTCTTCACAGCAAGCTACTCCCCACTGAAAGCAAGGCCTGCAGGGAGGGAACCCCCGGCGGCACAGGTCCTGCCCTGGGCTTTGCTTTGTCCTTTCCTCACCATAGAGAGGAAGGACGGGTGGGTAGTGTCTTTCCCTCTCTCATTTTTGTTCTCCTGTGGAACACGGTCACAATTCCTGAAATCTGTGCCTAACTTACCAACTAGCTTCAGTGATTCCTCTGAATACTTCCATTTAGTGTCCAACTAGTAACTCGTACAAAGAACCAACAAGCCATCGAATGATGAAGAACTCAGCCAGGAGCAGGTGACACTTGTGTGCTGTGAGGTCAGCTGGGATCCAGGTGAGACTAGAATCAGAGCTTCGAAGTCAGGCTGCTCCAGGGTGCCGGAGCCCTCGTGCCCGTTCGCACCCCTGTGCTTTTGGGAGCCAGGCTCTAAATTGAGTTTGAACTTGTGCCTCTCTGCCCCTTCCCATCCCAGCCAACTCCCTCAATTCATAGCCCCTGTTGACTTGTGCAGAATTCTGAAAAAATGCCAGTGTTTTTCCTCTCCTTTTCCATAAAACATATTTATATATCATGATTGAGAGTACTTTCGGAAGAGTACTTGATATTTTTTTTAATTGCCTTGTTTGCCTTCGACTTCCTTAATTTTCATGGTTTACATGGATGTGCGTGTAGGGATATCTTTGTGTATACATGTGTGGGTTGAGTTTTTTCTGTTGCATGTGTCGGTTCCATGGACATATGATCCCCACGAGCTGTGGGAGTGATTGGCCAGGCCTAGTTTTTGTTCTTTTTTTTTTTTTTTTTTCTTTTGAAGAATAGAGTGGTATCTAGAAAATCAATTGCATTGTAAAGCTCTTACCAGCGCATATGAGAGAGCAGGCTGCTGCCCTTGAAAACGTTGGTAAAGTTGTATTATATGTTTTAAAGGAATTTGAGAATTTCATGCTTTCAGAGACCTTCCTTCGGGAACGTTGCACACAGAAAGAAGTTCGTTTGGTTTTCCTTGGATGTAGGATGCAGGTAGCAATAAAGATGCCTTGCCCCTTGCCCCTCCCCTCCCCCTCCCCCTCCCCCTCAGACCTCGCTGGCTGTGCCCCTCCCTCTCCCTCTCCCCTCTCCCCTCTCCCCTCTCTCTTCTCCCCTCCACGAAGGCCCAGAAGGCCCAGCTCCTTTCAGTGCAGCACAGCTAGGATGCCATTGGGAAGTGTTGGCCCGGACAGGCTGCGTGATACTTGGCAGGTGCTGTAACATGATCTCCTTTGAAGCTTTTCTTTTTTTTTTAAATCAATATACTTACCACCAAGAACCCAACGGGTCGGTGAAGAAGGCTAACACCCGATTTAAAAAAGAAAAGGCTGAGTTGAAGACCTAAAGGGAAGGTCTCATGAAGTCGGGTCACGTAAATGATCCTGCCGTCATGGGTATGTGTGACGTCTCTCACTGTGCACTGTTAGTCGCTCATCCGCCAGGCTGAGTGTTGTGTGGGAAACCAGAATGTTAAAATCACACAGCCGTGCCCAGTGCTGTTAACGGTGTGAAATTCTCATGTTAAAAAAAAAAAAAAACAATAAGAACCAAATGTGACCTTGTGCATATATATTTTGGCAGCTGCAATTAAGGCTACTGATGGATATGACCCCTTAAATCATTCTCGTCTTTGATTATTGCCAGACAGGGAAAGGTTTCTCCTTTCACACTTTTTTTGGGGGCGGGGGGTGGGGGGTAGGGGCAGGGGTTGGGTGGTTATTTGCAAAAATAATTCCTTTTGACATGACAGGAACTCTTATTAGAGCTCCTCTACCACAGACATTAATAGCTGAGCAACAGCCACATGTATCGATTGTATCCACTTAACCACTGACGATGACATTGAACGTAGCTTATGTCCATCACTACGTTTTTTTGAGCTTGCTCTTATGTTGTAAGAGGTGCCAGGGGTACATTTTTGCACTGAAATCTAAAGATGTTTTAAAAAAAAAAAAACACTTTTCACAAAGATAGTCCTTTGTCATTACATTATTTACTCATGTGTTTGTACATTTTTGTATGTTAATTTATGAATGATTTTTTCAGTAAAAACATATTCAAGAACCAAACCTCAGTGGTCGTCTGTCTTTGTCTGGGACAGTTTGGCTCCCTGGGGCCCCTCCTGGCTTGGGGTAGTTCTGCTCCTCCTGCTGTTCCTTCCTTGGAGCGCCTGCACCTGCTTCCCCGCTGACCACCAGGCGTTCCCTGAGGTCGCACTCTGAGCTGCAGGGCCAAGGGGGCGCGCACCGGGCACCTTTGGGCGGAGGAGTTGGACGGGGCCACACCGTGTGATGCAGGGCCTGGTGGGCCCCAGTAGGGAGTTTAGGTTTTTATCTCTAGTTTCCAGCAGGTAGGGATGGGCCTCCTGTGATTAGACAGCAGTTTTTAATAGATCGCAGGCTGCAGGGAGAGGGGGACTGTGAGCGTGAAGGGCGAAGAGACGGTGGCCTTGGCCCGAGCCTGGCAGGTCTCCGTGGGATCACAGTTGAGAAGAGGGTGAGCGGCTGAGCAGGCAGGCAGAGAGGTAGCAGGGTGGCGGGTGAGGCGAGGGAAGAAGTGTTCAGGGGCCGCAGCTAGGAGGCAGCAAGGAAGTGATGTGGAACGAGCGCAAGCTAATGCCCAGTCGTGGGGAGAGAGTCGGTCAGGTGCCAAGCGCTGTTTTGCTGAACCTGGGGATGGAGGGAGGGGCACACTGGAGGGAGCTGAGGGCTGAAACGGGGAAATGAAAGCAGCCATCCACTAAAGGCATCTCTTGAGGTTCCTGAGAAAAGGGAAAGGTCAAAGGCCGGTGGTTTTGATTCTGGTCTCCCAACAAGAGAAGCAGTTCGTTGACCCAGAGGGAGTTAGTTGTCTCCCAGGGAAAGAGAGTTGAATGAATATGCAGGAGGTCAGGGGGCATCCAGCAGCAGCAAAGGTCCTGACCCGGTGAGGGAGGGAGCCCCCAAAAACAAATCCTGACAGCACGGGGAACCAGTTAGGTAGGCAGCCTGTGGAGAGCAGATCAGCCGTCAAACCCAGGAGGACGTCTTGCCCCCAAAATGCTGGAGTCCGTGTGAGGCTGAATTGACTCCAGGTACTACCGCTCCCTCCCCGCTCAATTTTTCTTCTTTAGTTTGGGAGAAGCGCAGTCATAAAACACGGTAGTGAGTGGTTCCCCGTCATTGAAGATGTGTTCTGGGCCAGGGGCTGTGCTGATGAAGCACATGGTGCCCAGGGCCCTCGGCCCTTCAAAGTAGACATCGCGTCCCTTCAGAGCGCAGCGCCGCCACCTCAACTCTGGGCATTTGGGGCTGGGTAATTCCTTTTCAAGGGAGAAAGGTTGCTGTCCTCCGCGTAGTATGGGATGTTTAGTTACACCCCCATCGTGACAACCAAAAATGCCACCAGACATTGCAAATGGCCTTGGGGAGGGCAAAATCCCTGCTGTACGGCTGAGGTACCCAAGCCACTGTTTGTCTGAGGTGACAGAACACCCACACAGCCAGCTGGCTGGTCAACACCCAAGTCCTTTTACCCCAAGGTTGACGCTCTGAGCCTCTAAGTTGCTTCTGATCCAACTTCTTGTTTTCGCACGTTTCCTCTTAAGAGCTCTGGTTCCCTGGTGCAGTTCATGAATACTTTCCCAGTGAAGGTAATTCATGAGTCCGTGCTGAACTGAAAACTGTTCTGAATCCCTCCCCCTTTCGTGCCAGCCAGCTTGGCTGATGTCTGTAACGGGGAAATAAAGACAGGCAATGGAGACTTTTGAAAAAGCCTAGATCATCTTGTCATCACTTTTGCATTTTAATCATAGTATTTCTTGGTGACCTCTTCTTTGTGATTGAAGAACTTCACATGAAGCTCAGATGTCATCCCTCGTGCATAAACACTCTGTAAAAGGCCCCAGGGACCCCCTCACTCTCCTTTATTTGGCTTCACAACATTTCTTACTTTGAATCTTGTTATATATATATATATTTTTTTTTTTTTGTTTGTTTTGTTTTGTTTTGTTTTGTTTTGTTCTTCAGGGACTGTCAACCCCACTGCAATGTAATCCCCATGAAGGTAGAGACTGTTCTGTCCTCTGTTCTATCCCCAGTGCCAAGAACTGGTCCTGGGGCACAGTAGGTGCGCGATCAATATTTATTGACTAAACCTGTCACGGAAACAAGGCACAGACTTTCACTGTGCAGAGGGGAGGAGAAGAGGGAGAAAGAGGTAAAGAAGGGGAACAGTTTAGCTCAGGAACTAGTATAAATGTCCCACAGACATGGAGAACATGTGGGGATTGACTGTGGGAGAGGGGAGAGGGAGGGTGGGGCAGGGGAGAGCAATGGGGGGAAAACGGGATAAATGTAATACAACAACAATAAATAAATAAAATTAATTTTCTTCCATCTTCAATTTTTTAAAGGATTTTATTCATTATTTTTAGAGGGGAAAGGAGAGAGGCAGAGAAGATGAGAAACATCAACATATGGTTGCCTTTCACCTGCCTCCAGCTATGGTCTTGGCTAGAGACCTGGCTTGCAACCTAGTTATGTGCCCTGACTGGGGAATCGAACCAGTGACCTTTGGGTTCACAGGCTGGCGCCTTATCCACTGTGCTACCAGCCAGGACTAAATAAATAAAATTTAAAACCTGTCTGAGTCCTTGGAATGGCCACCTGTAGTAACCCCTTGTATGGATGGAGGTGATTTATTTAGCTGTTCCCCTCCTGATGGACATAGAGATTGTCTCCAGTTTCCCACTATCACATTATACGCACCACCATGAACACAAATAAGCAGGGCAACTCGAGAGGATCCAAGAACTGAAATTCCAGTGAAATTTAAATCTATTTTGTTGCTTTCTGGTAAAAAATCTATGTAGGGTTAACAGTGGCATGACATTGAATTGTGAACTTGGGAAGAATTACTATCTTTAAAATAGGCAACTTTATCTCCAAAATGACCAAGTTTCTTTTCTGCTGAGAGAAACCTTGGACCATCCACATCAGCTAGGACCAGCTTGTGTCCCTGTGTTCCAGCTAAAAAAGGAGTGTGAAGACAGGAAAAAACCTAAATAACAGGCACACAAATCGTATGGCCTCTTTCTGTATTGATACTATTCTGTATTTGGTCCCATTAGGGAAATTCTTTCAACAGAAATGTCCGTGATCTTGCCACTGACTAGAAATCTTGGCTCCAGTTTACTTTTGTGGGTGGGTTGGTCTGAACAATTAAGACTTTGATGGGAAAAGTACCTTGCATTTATGTATAGTGCTTTATAGGGAAGTGTCCATTGACCGCCTATTAGGTGCCGAGTGGTGTGCTAGGAAACTCATGTACTCGGTGGCATTTTTTCCTTATGATGTAGAAAGTTTTGTCACCTCCCTTTCCCGAAGGAGAAATGTGACTTGACCATGGCACCAGAGTTGGAATTCAGGGTTGGGTATGTTTGGCTCTTTCTACATCCATTCTCTCATTTGGTTCATTATCAGTTAAATGGAGAAGGTTCATGTTTTGCAGACATTCAGCAAATATTTGAGCGCTGACACCTGTACCTTAGGTCTCACCGAAGACTCGTCCTGGACTAGGGGCTGGGGATGAAACAGTGAGCAAAAAAGGGCCTGTGTTCTCTATTCTAGTTGGGAAGAAAGCCAAACAAACCAAACAAACCCACATCATGGTCTCGACTATGGGAGGGAGTGACAAGGTACAGCCAGGATTTCAGTTCTAAAAAGTTCTGCCTTCAGCAAGTGTTGATGAGGAGGTGGAGAAATTAGAACCCTTTGCTGGTGAAGGGAATGAAAAATAGTGCAAATGGTATAGAAAACAGTGTCTCTTCAAGAAACTGAAAGTTGAATTACCACATGATCCAGCAATTCCAATTCAAAAGAATTGGAAGCAGCGTGTCAGAGAGGTATTTGTACAACCAAGTTCACAGCAGCATTATTCACAGTAGCCAAAAGGTGGAAGCAACCTCAGCATCCATTGACATGATGAATAAAATAGGATACTCACAATGGAGTATTACTTAGCTTTAAAAAGGAAGGACATCCTGATGCATGCTACAACCTGGGTGAACCTTGGGATATACGCAAAGTAAAATAAGCCACTCTCAAAAAGAGAAACACCAGATGAGTCCATTTACATGAGGTTTTTAGAATAGTCAAACGTAGAAACAAAGTAGAATGGTGGTTGCTGGAGACAAAGAAGGAGGAAGTGGAGAGTTGTCTGTTGAATATAAAGTTTCATTTTTGCAAAATGAAAAAGTTCCAGAGATGGGTTGCCTAGCAACATATAATACTGACCACGCGATACTGAACTGTACGCATAAAACTGGTTAAGGCGGTAAATTTTATGTTACATGTACTTTACCATGAGTAAAAAATAAAGAAGTAAGAAAGTGATACTTCTCAACCATCATTTCTAATAGGAACTGCCTTCATTACTGCTTTTAAATCTTGGTTGCTCCTAACATAATAGGCCTTTATTAAAAATTTTTTGAATTACTTTGTAAAAACAAAACAAAACAAAAAATTAAAAACCTATCTATTCGGTTTTTGATCATCTGTTCAGGCAGAATGGCAAACATGAAAATGCCACCTCCCCACCCCATGGCCCTAAATCCAGTTAGCAGTCTCTTTCCCCAGGACCTGGGATCAAAGAATGTGCAGTTTGATATGGAGTCAGCCTGACCTTCCACGGTGTGTTCTTCCTCCACTCGCCAGGCTTGCTTTTCCGTGTTTCAGTGCAACCCATCACTCTTCTCTGGTACTTCCTTTTCCTTTGTGTTGACAGGGCCCTGTGTGTCTGTCCATTCTTGTTGGGCAGTAGGATTCCCTCCCACAGTATTGTTGTTGTGGTACCTGGTGATCAGCCAGCCAGGACACGATGTTGGCTTTATGTTTCCTGGATTTCTTCCTTGTTCTGTGATCTTTCTTCACCGTTCATATTTCTATTAATTTTTAGCCTAACTCAGGGGAAGGGGCTTGGTTGGCACACTAGCCAGCCAGCTGCCCAGTTTTATCAATAACGTTTTCCCGACATGCAGCCAGGCGCATTTGTTGACATACGATCTCTGGCTGCTTCAGGTTACAGTGGCAGGATTGAGTAGTTTTGACCAAGACATGTGCCCCGCACCCACCACCAAACTCTGAAATACTTAACTACCTAGCCGCTTCCAGAAAAGGGTGGCTGGCCTCCTGCCTGATGAATTCAGTTTAAAGTTGGAAAGGTGAAATGTGTTTGAGTCTGTCACTTTTTTTTTTTTTTTAAAGATTTTATTCATTACATTTTAGAGATAGAGGGAGGGAGAGAAAGGAAGAAAGGGAGAGAAACACCAATGTATGGTTATTTTTCGTGGGCCTCCAGCCGGGGACCTGGCTGGGGATCTGGCTAGAGACCTGGCCCGCAACCCAGGCATGTGTCCTGACTGGGAATCGAACCAGTGACCCTTTAGTTCACAGGCTGGTGCTCAATCCATTGAGCCCCAATAGCCCATGGGGAGCCTGGCACTTTTTAGGTCAGTTGTAAGTAAATAATTAGAGGATGTTAGAAGCCATGGTATGGTATTAGCTTTGGGGGATTTTCCCTGGCTCCTCTCTCTGCTGGGGACCCTCCGTGGATTTCCGATGGCTGCTGTCTGCCCTGAGCCCCAGCCTGAGCAGCTCGCTGTCCAGGACTGTGTATTTTTTTTTTTTTTTTTTAACATTACACCATTAGATCAATTGACTTGTCCATTTATTGGTTCTCTGGTATATAATCTATTCTTCCCCCTCCGCATTGTAAACTTCTTGAGGGTAAGCTATCTCAGCTCCCCTCACCACCCAGAGTGATGTCTGGCAACAGGTGGTGGTAAAACATTTGAACTGGCTGGTGTGGCTCAGCGGATTGAGCGTTGACCTCCGAACCAAAGGGTCGCTGGTTTGATTCCCAGTCAGGGCACGTGCCTGGGTTGTGAGCCAGGTCCCCGTTGGGGACACACAAGAGGCAACCACACATGGATGTTTCTCTTCCTCTCGTTCTTCCCTTCCCCTCTTTCTAAAAATAAATAAAATGTTAAAAAAAATATTAAACATACGTATTTGTTGAATGAAAGGAAGACAAAGGAAAAGGAAGGGAGAGAGAGTGAAGAACGCTTTTTCAGACTTCTTCGCAGAAGTATGGACCGGCCCTGGTTTGTCCTAATTCTCTGGACCAGACTTCCGCAGGCTGTGGGGCTCTGGGGGTAGATGTGGAACCAGCCGCAAATCTACCTTTTGTGGCCCCTGTTATTTCGAGAATTAAGAGCAGACGTACACCCCACTTCCCCTATTTCTCACCCTCAGCCTCCCCACAGAGGAGGAACCTCTCCTATTTGGCTGCTTCATCAAGCCACCTGCCGTTGTCCTGGGAAGAAATGGAGCAGGACCTGGGGGACCAGGTGTGCCAGCCACGAGCGGAACTCACTTCCCAAGTGGCATGCCTTATCCTTAAGTTTGTCCTCGCCACTAATTCTCCTGTGATGATAAATATTCAGCACAGGAGGTAAACATTTTTCAGCAACCAGGACCACCAGGGAGCTGGTGACCCCCACACCACTGCAGCCCTATGGGGACAGGGTAGGAGGGAGTATTTGCATCTGTCACACACCAGGGACTTCACGTCAGGCCTGGATATTGTCAAGGGTGGTCACTGGAAGCATCAAGGATGGCTCAGGGCTATACGAGGTGACTTTAGTCCCAGCCCTATAACCAGTGCCCCCAAAGCCACCTCAATAAACATATAGTGTAAGTAAAGACAATGAGTTGCTAAGCAATGGTGGCTTCAGGACAAGTGTCCTGGTTTCACTTTTGTCCCAATGGCCCCCTGTCCCTCTGCAGAGAAACTGCTGGTTATGTGACCTTCACAGATGAGGGGACAGACTTGGAGAGACCAAGCCACTTGGTCTAGTTGGAGCTGGTAAGTGGTGAAGTCAAGATTCGCAGGTAGGGGTTTCTTCAAGCCACCTTCTCATTTCCTAATCCATTTCATAATAATGAAGAGGCATCACAGTCGTAACTTATTAAAAAAACAAAACAAAACAAAAACCCCAAATCAGGAGAAAACCAAAACTAAAAAAGCAGGTACTGTTCACGCCAGAGCGTACGAGAGGCAGCCGTTGTTTCCCACAGAGGAAATTTGGAGCCTGAAAACCCCATACTATTGAAAGAAGAAAGACAAATGAATGAAGCATTCAACTATAAAAATAGAAAACATCATCCTTTAAAAAGGAAGAGTAAGAAATGTAAGGTAAATTCTGTAAGTAATGAAATAACTGAACAGCAAATGCGGAGAAGTAATCGATTTAAAGTTGATTTTAAAGGAGGCTTCTAGGGGGAAACACTGTAAAAGAGATAACGCCTGGCAAAGCTGATTCAGGATGAATAAAATGAGCAAGATTAGGAATAAGTAAATAGGGAGGCAGAAAGACACAATCAGGAATTATTTGTGAATCCATTCAACAATAACCCAACCGCTCCCGTGTGCCACCTCGCGGCCCTCCGTCCCGTGCAGGGACTCCTGGTACCACCTGCACGGCTGTCTCTGAGTCTGCTCCCCAGTGAACCCCACCAAAGACGGGGCCCAATTAGAGGAACCATAAAAACAGAATATGCCACTCTTTGGTGACAAGCCCATTCTCCAGAGGTGAGGGGTGACTCGGGGTAGGGTGGGGAGGGTGGGGACTGTGGGGGCCCCACCCAAGATCACACAGTTTCTTCTGCTTCACCACCCCATTGCCTTCCCACCTGCAAACCACAAGGAGCCTGGAAAGGCCTGAGTGGTGTACAAAGCCCAGAAAGTTGTAGGCGAGACTGGAAGTCCCCCCAAGTGCTCTTCCAGCGCAGCGGGTCTTTGTGGCTTTGGTGGAAACTGCATGAATGTCGTTTGACCAATCCAACGCTCACAGCTCTTATAGTTGGAGAGTTGGGTTTATTCAAATCACCCCCTCCCAGGGGCCACAGCCTCACTTCTGTAGGTTTCAGTTTCCCTGTCGTCACGAAGTCCCCACCTTTAACACACTTTGAAACCGGGATCGGTGACGGAAACAGTGAAATGACTCCCAGGTTCAAAATGCAAAGAGTTCGGCTGTCTAGGTCTCGACCAAAGCTTCCGGCTCTGCGCCCTTTCACTGGCTGGCTTCCCGGACCTCCGTGGGACCCTCTCACTCCCCGACGCGCGCTCGTTCAGTGAAGCCCTGATGTGGCCAACCAGGAGCTACGTGCCAGATGCTGCCAGGAAGGTGACCGGCCCCTGCTCTCAAGTGGCTGGTGGCCACGTGGGAGAGGCAGACCGCTAACTGACCCACGTCCCCAATGGTCCCCTATGAATGATTTGCTTATCTTCTGAGGGTGCAGAGAGCACCCTATCTGGGACAAGATCAGGAAGCTTTGAGTGCACAAGGAAGAGTTTTCTGTCTAGTCTGTAGGCAATGGGGAGCCAAGGAAGGTTCTTGAGAGTGAGTGTGGCATAACTAAAGGCGAGGTTTAGGTTTATTTATCTGGTCACATACTCATTCGTCCACACATGCATGCGTCCACCCAACCAGTACTTACTGATCATCTACCACGATCCAGGCCCCATTCTGCATACCTGGTTCCAATCTACAGCAGTGAACAAGGCATCTGGGGAGAAGGGCTGGGTAGACAATAAACAAATAAACAAGTGAGCCCTAGGTGTTCTAGGAGCTATGAAGGCACAGTGATGGGGCTGCGCGTGAGCAAAGCTCAGGGAAGGTGATGATATACAAGAAAAGAGGCAGTTACGACAAGAATGAGGGGAAGTTACGGGAAGAGGGAAGAGCAGGTGCAAAGGCCCTGAAGCAGGAAAGAATGTGGCTTGTTAGCATGAAAGGAAGAGTGCAAAGCTTAAGGAGAAAGGAGGCGGCAAAGACAGGGCATTGCAGGCCAGGGTGAGAACGCTGGAGTTTTTGGAAGGGCAGCCAGAGGCCACTGGAAAGTTTTCAGCAGGTGAGTGACGTATTTTGATTTAACTTTCCTAAAAGTTTTCTCTGGCTATTGTGAGAAGTAAATGTGGAAACAGAGAAGCCAGCCAGGAGGCCATAGGGAAGGATGGCAGTGGCTGGGACCAGAGTCTGGGCACTGGAATTAGACAGAAGTGGATGACACAGGGCATATTTCGGAGGTGGTGGTGACAGAAACGAAGGAATTCAAGAGTGATGCCTAACTTCGGTACTTGAGCCACTGGGAGGAGCAAAGATTGGGGGTTGGGGGTGGGCATGGGGGGAGGAATAAGAATTTGGGGAAATCAAGGTGTCTTTTTAGGGTATTTCAAATAGGCAGTTAGATATTCGGGGCTGACAGAACACGAGGTTGGTGGCACATTTGTTTACAGCCTTGGCAGGATGGGTGTGGCTGCTGGGGTGGCAGTTGGGGCCCAAAGGGGGAGAGCTTGATGGGAAGGTGGCCAAGAGGTGACCATGGTGACCACGAACACAGGATGCCGTGTGACTGGACTTGGTAACAAAGATCGGCACTTTAAGAGCCATGCGGTGGCATACAGTGTGGAAACCTCATGGGAGGACCCTAAGGCGTGGCGGGGGAGGTGAGAGGTAGGTTGGGGAGGGTGGAAATGCCCCCCAGCAACCTGATCTGGGACTGAACGGAGGGAGGGGGCACAGGGGGGAAGGTGACAGGCCCTGAAAGGCAGAAAAGGAGGCTGTATAGAGGCGGATGCTAGAAAAATATCCCAGAGTAGGCAGGAGGGAGGAAATGAGCTGTGCCTCCTGTTCCCTGGATATTGTCACCAACTGGCTCCACCCTCTGCTGGTGTGATCTTGGGCAAGTTACAGGGGATGTCCTGGGCCTCCATTTTTATATCTGGGCCCCCAGGCCCCAGGCGATTTGTACATTGCAGCGGGTCCCTCCTGGGCTGGGTAATGTCCCCGGGACAGGGGAGGCTGCAGCAGGAAGGCAGCTTTCATGTCTGACTCCTCAGTTTTTAATTGTCTTGGACTGTCTCCAGGGAGGCCACCAGGCCCTACCAGGCCCACCTTGCTCCAAGGTTCACAACCAGACCTGACTGGCCCCCCTGGGAAGCTCAGTCCAGACAGCTTTGCTTTTTTGAGGGGAAATGAAAGTTCATCATTGTAGGGGCTGCCAGGGGCTCTGGAATAAAGACAAACCAGGATTTGATCCTGGCTCTGCTGCTTCATGGCTTGGGGACTTTGAACAGGCACTTTCCCTTTCTAGGTCTCAGTTTTCTCATTCTGCAAAATGGGTATCATCATTACCATTGGTTGTTATGAGGATTAAATGAGATGCTAGCTCTAAAATCCTTTCCTCTCTCCCTCCCTCCCTCCCTCCCTCCCCTCCCCTTCCTTCCTTCCTTCCTTCCTTCCTTCCTTCCTTCCTTCCTTCTTTCCTTCCTTCCTTCCCTCCCTCCCTCTTGCCTTTCTTTCTCTTACAGAAGCCAAGTTCTGCTGCTGGAGTCTCCCTTTTTTTTGGGTCATGTCATCTGGGTGGGGCCTGGGCCCCTGGGGTGCTGATAAGACAGTCTCCGCCTCTGCCCCACCCACAGGAGTCTGGGCTGGTGTGGCCCACAGGTCCCCCCCTGCCTATGTTTATCTGCCTGTCTCTTCTGCCCTCCCCCTGGGCCCCCAATCAGCAATTGGCCGGGACTCCACACAGTACTGCACAAAGGGGAGGCAGGCACTGCAAACCTGGGGGCTGGGCCAGATAACAGGTGCATTGTGCATCCAGAGTTGGCTGGGTCTGCCAAGGCCACAGCGCGAAGGGAGGAGAGCAGATCTGGTGGCATCTTGTCACGGAGTCCCCTGTGGAGGCATTCAGCCCAGGTGGCAGTGGTCAGAACTTCCTGGGGAGTGGAAAGGAGCCATGAGGGCAGAATGCCAAGGACAGACCCTGTGAGGGACACCTCCTTAGGGCGGCTCCTGCCTTCTGGAGGTCAGCTCCGGGCCCGCCCTTGTGACTCAGGGGACTTGCTTTGGGTCCAGCAGACATCTTCCATTTTGCATCCAGCCCTGCAGGTCCCAGAGACAAGCAAGTTGAATCCTGGCCCTGCCTCTGGGTCATTGTGTGACCTAAGGTAAATCATTAGAACTCAGGAGCCTCCATTTCCCCGTCGGGTTCACTAGAATGTGAGCTCCAAGAAGGGGCAGGGGGTTTTCTGTTGCGTGTGAGAGACCAATAATAAAGAGGTTAACATTTGAACGAGATCCTTTCTGCTAGTGATATGTGCTGTACAAATAACCAGGTAATTGGGTAGAGAGTTTGGGACAAGGGGGTTCTGTGAGGCCATGACATTTGAGCAGAGACTTAGATGAAAGGGAGGAGCCATGACAATATCTGGGCAAGAGGGTGCGTAGAAGAGGGAACAGCAAATGCAAAGGTCCTGGGGCAGGAATAGGCTGATGTGTATGTGGAACTGCAAGGAGGCCAATGTGTCTGACACAACATAACTGAGTGAAAACTTAGGGTGATGAGGTGGATGAGAGGAGATAGGCACAGAAACAGGGTGGAGGGCTTTATAGGTCATGGGGAAAACTTCATTTCCCTGAGTGAGGAGAGTTCCAAAGGACATGATTGGAGATAGGTGTCCACAAGATCCCTCAGGCTGCCTGTGGAGAACAGGCTAAATGGGGGCAAAAATGGAAGAAGTGAATTTATTCACTCAACCAAATGGAGTCCCTGGTGCCTGAGATACAGCAGTGGACAACTTCAACAAAAATCTCTGCCCTCAGGGAGCTCCCGTGCTTGGGGTGGGAACCTGATGATAAACCAAAGGAATGAGCAAAGTAGTTGGTATGTCAGGTGATGATTCGGAGATAATATACACAGGGAAGCTTCTGGAAGTGTTGGGGTTCATGTATGTACCAGCACGTGCATTATTCACACCGCAGGTGCCATGCGTCCAGGACTGTGAGCTTGTGGAAGTGACAGTGGCCTTGCCATGGCCTGGGGCTTGGCTCCAAAATGGGCTCCTATCTCAATCTACATATGGGGAAACTGAGGCTCAGAGAGCTAAAGTGACTTACCCAAGGTCACACAGCGAATAAATGGTAAAACATGGATTGCACCTTGGGCTTCTGTCCCCTGTATAGTGGATGAACTTGACTTCTGGTGTTTCACTGTCTTGAAGGGTTACCTGGCTGCTACCTGGGGGGCCACTCTGTCTGGGTGTGGTCCTGCTTGTACTAGGTCTTCTGGGCTGTACACAGGCGAGAAGAGCAGATTGGGGCACACAGTGGGTGCTCAGCAAGTTACCGCAACAAACAGTGGGTGCTCAGCAAGTTACCGCAGCTCAGCAGGCACCAAGGCAGAGTCCCTAACTGCTCCTGGGCCATTTTTTCCCTCTAGGTGATTACTTGGCAATATCTGAAGGCAATTTTGGTTGTCACACGGAGGAGGTGGGGGTGTGACAACCAAAATAAAGTGAGTGGAGGCCAGAGATGCTGTCAAACGACCTGCAATGTACAGGACAGGTGCGACCACAGGACCAGTCCCAACGCTGCTAGTTGAGACCCTGGCCTCGAGGCCTAGGTGGCCCTGGGTATCCCTGAGTAGGTCCGCTGTGCACTGGCGCCACGTGGTGACCAAACGAGACACTGCAGCAGCCCTCGAAGGAGCCCAGATGTCAAAAATGATCCTTCCAGTATTCGTGTAGTAATATCAACAACCACGGCAGCAGTAATCACAGACTGGTGGTAGGGCTCACTGTGTGCCGGGACAATGTGAGATGTATTATTTGGATAAGTCCAAATGCCTCGACCACATTAACAGGCAACTCAGAATAGATGCACCTGATCTCACTCCCCCAATCCCGCACCATCCCCCTGCCTGTCCCACCCTCCTGGATGCTCTGTGTCCATCCCCTGTCTCAGACCTCTACCCTTACCCCCATGACTCCCACCTCATTCACAGTGAACATCATAGTCCCTGAATGGCCCAGGAGGCCCTTAATCCACTTAAAATTGAGACACTGCAACCCTCCTCTTCTTTCTGCACTCTGTTATTTTTGTATACAGCAAGACACCAAGTGACATATATTTCACTCATCTGTCTTGCTGATTATCCATTGCCTCCATGTGAACAGCTCCCTCGGGACAGGGGCTCTGTCTGTTTGGTCACTGCTCTTCCCAGCAACCAGCACTGTGTCTGGCACATAGAAGGTGCTCAGTTTGTGGAATAAATGGATGGATGATGTGCGAAATATCCTGGCCTCACACTAGAATGTTGTGGGGTCTAATCCCACCCCCACCCCCAAGGCTGCTCAACATTGGGCAGGTTAGTTAACCTCTCAGCTTTCTAACAGGAATTAAAAATAGTGCACACTCAGCCCTGGCTGGTGGCACAGTGGATAAGGCGACAGCCTGACAGCCTGCGAACCCAAAGGTCACTGGTTTGATCCCCAGCCAGGGCACATAACCAGGTTGCAAGCCAGGTCTCCAGCCAGGTCCGTAGTTGGAGGCAGGTGAAAGGTAACCATACATTGATGTCTCTCTCCCTCTCTGCCTCTTGTCCTTCCCCTCTCTCTAAAAATAATAAATAAATAAAGTCTTTAAAAAAAATAGTGCACATCTCATTATGTTCTGAGAGCATTAAATGTGCTAATACACAAGTGTTTAGAACAGTATGTGGTACTCAGTAAGGTTGGCGCCTTATTTCAGTCACCTTTCCTCCGCGCCACCCATCCACTTCTTAACCCCTGGATGGGGGAGAGTGCTCATGTCCAAGTCACCTTCTCTAGTCTTGCCCATAGTAGGTGCTCATCCAAAGCTGGAGTTGCTGGAAGGACATTGATGGTTGAGGAGTGCCTCCTGTTCGCCAAGTAATGTGAAATGGGCTCTTCTACCCCAGTTTACTGGGATCAAACCCAGGTCTCCACTGGTAGAGGCAGGACCCGGCTCTGCAACCTGGTCAGATGACTTCCTACCAGCAAGCTCTGGGGGTGAGGATCAGAAACAGGTGAGAATAGAGGAAAGGGTTGTCATTCTGCAGAGTGGCCAGCAGAGGGCAGAAGAGATCTAGGTATGAGGGCCTCTTTAACTTTTGCACAGCGTGGGCTGGGGGAGGGGGACATCACGATTCTCACCCTCTTCCAGGCCCTGGTCTGAAAGACCCCTCCTATCAAGAGGTGGCTTTTTCCTGTCCTGTCTTAAGCATTATGCTGTCCTGGACTCTGTGCTAAGGACTCCCCACAGATGTTAACTCGCTTAGCCTTCACACCAACCAGAATGAGGCAGTTACTGTTATTGCCCTACTATTCAGGGGAGGTAACTGTTTAAAATATTCATGGACCCTCCATATCAGAGAATCATATCATATCATATAGACCTGGCAGGCTAAAAGAGCCCAGAGAGGGGGATGCTTGACCCAGTTTTGGTGGATGTGAGGAAGCCCATCTAATTTCTCAGGAAAGAACACTGGTTGCCCTGGTGGAAGCAGGGAGACATTTCAGACTGAAGGGACAGTGTGTGCAAAGGCCCTGGGGTGGCTCAAGGCACCACAATAGATGAGTCTGGCTAAAATGGCATTAAAAAATGGGAGTAAAGCAAGATGAAGAAGAGAGATGGTGGGGCTTAATGAGAGACTTAGAGGCAGGGCTGACCACTGGGGTCAGACATAGGACACACAGGATGCCATGAGGTTTCAGCAGAGGGCCCTCAACCTTCTGCAGGAGGCTCTAAGGACAATCATCCTCCTTGGAGGTAAGGACATTTGTTCAGACAGCTAGTAAGTGGTGGGCTGGGATTTGAACATGCTCTGCAATCTCCATGCTTTGCTATTTTTGAGGAAATGCCATGAACTCAGGAGTGATGCTCAGTGAGTTCCAGCTGAATGAACAAATTTCCTGAGTCTCCCTGTGCCTGGCACTATCTGGAGTATTTTCCCAGACTAGCCTTATCAAATCCTCGGAAATAACTATTGAGGGAAGGGCTACTATTTGCCTTTCTTTTACAGGTAAAGAATCAACACTCAGTGAGGGCAAGTGATTTGCCCAAGAGCACACAGCCCACAAGGCTCAAAACCAGGACTCAAGGCCAGGCCCTCAGACCCTGGAGTCCACCCTCTTCACTGAGACACCTGAGTCTCCTACATTCCAGTTGGCTCTGAGTTTTGTGCTATCTGTGCTCTGCCTTCCCTGATCTATATTTTAAATGAACTTTTCACCCACTTTAAAAAAAAACCGGAACCTGTTTCTGCACAAAGAAGACTATGCCATTAGCGGAAACGGAACACCTGTATCATTGATCACAGTGAGCAGAGGCCGACTGCCCTCTCACCTTCCGCTTCTCCATGGCAGAGTTCCTCCAGACTGGGTGGGTACACAGCTGGCACTTAGCCTGGCCTCCAGGGCCTGGCTGCAGGGGCTCAGATTCAGTGGTTGGACTGACTCCTTTTTCTCCTTCTTCTTCTTCTTCTTCTTCTTTTTTTTTTTAATAGGAAAATGTTCCTGGCACCACCAACTCCTTCCTGGGTAGGGTTTGGAAACCACTTCCAGATGGGAAATAATTTTAGGGGAGAGGAACAGCTGAAATTATGGGCCATTCAGCCTCGGCTCTGGAACTTTCCTGAGGGGTGGGGCCCGCGTCTGGGAGAGAAGCCCCGATGGACTATTGAGACTGATTAACTCTCCTGGCTGAGCTGTGGCCAGGCCACATTGGCACCCCTGAGCCGTGTGGGCTGCCACTTGGGGGCTGTCCACCCATGCCAGGTGCTCCTCTCACATCCCCAAGATCACTCATCTGACCATAACTTCCTTCTCAGTATTCGTGGACTTCTTAGGGCTGGAAGGAAGGGCTCCCTTCACTCACCAGGTGGGCAGAAACCATAACATCCACTGCAGGCATGGGGGCAGGGAAAGGAGGCCTCCCTTCCCCTTTTGTTGCAGTTGTCCATGCAGTGGTAGCAGGAAAGGTAGAGGGACTGAGGAAGGTTAGATTTGGAGCTCTGGGGTGAAGGGACCTCCGTTTTGCTCAGTGGTGCACCCTGACCTTCTCCATCTCACGTAAGCTGTGTGATCTTGGGCAAGTGACTGTACCTCTCTGTGCTTTAGTTTTATCTGTGAAATGGGGATGTCAGTGCCCATCTAAGGGACTAAAGGGATTTACATGTGTAAGGCACTTGGCTTCTAGGATGTGCTACAAAGTGCTGGCCACTATTACTATTATTGTTATTATTATCATCATCTTCTTCTTCCTCAGCAGTGAATCTAGACTCCAGAACTCCATGTGCATCTGGAGCTTAACTTTTGAAATGGAGTATGTTATCCATTAATTTTGCTCTTACCTTGAGGATCCCAGCATCTGATATCCAGGCCCCTGGACCCAATCCTGGTGCTCCAGAACTCCAATCACTGAGTGTCTCACCAAGACCCCAGACTCCCCTGTCCAGGCCCCACACCCAGTCCTGTCCTGGTCAGGATGGGCTCGTGGGCCCAGCGTGGACTTAGACATGGAAACTCATGGCATCCCCTTTCTCCTGCCTCTACTTGCCCATGTGCCAGTCTCTAGTGGCCTGAAACCGGCCACTTCTCTGTCTCCACGGCCTGTCCCAGTCACTGACCTTGGCAACCACAACAGCCTCTTTGCTTGTCTCTGATCTAAATAGAAAGGCACCTTTTTTTTTTTTTTTAATAAGAGAGAGGGGAAGGGAGGGGGCAGAGAGAGGGAGAGAAACATCAATGTATGGTTGCCTTTCACCTGCCTCCAGCTACAGACCTGGCTGGAGACCTGGCTTGCAACCTGGTTATGTGCCCTGGCTGGGGAATCGAACCAGCGACCTTTGGGTTTGCAGGCTGGCTCCTATCAGAGCCACCAGCCAGGGCAAGAAAGCACCTTTTGATTCCTGCAGCCTGTCATGGAAGTTCAAATCATACAGAAACATGTTGAAACGTAAGATGATTTTTTCAATCATTGATAGCAGTGGTTTTATTTCATTATTTGCATGTCACTGTTTAAATGTCGTGATAAAGGAGCATTGCTTTTCTACTTTTTTTAAAATTACATTTTAAAAATTATACATTTTCAAACACATGGGTGAGACATGTATTGGACTGGCCAAAAAGTTCACTTTTTTTTTTTTAGTAAGATGGCTCTAGTAGGTCAGACTTGTCTTTTTTTTTTTTTTTTTTTTTCTTTTTTTAAAGATTTTATTTCATTATTTTTAGAAAGAGGGGAAGGGAGAGAGGCAGAGAGGGAGAGAAGCATCAATGTGTGGTTGCCTTTCACCTGCCTCCAGCTACGGATCTCACTGGGAGACCTGGCTTGCAACCTGGTTATGTGCCCTGGCTGGGGAATCGAACCTGCAACCTTTGGGTTCGCAGGCTGGCGCCTTAACCACTGTGCTACCAGCCAGGGCTAACACTTGTCTTTAACTTCATGCCAAACAATTTTGTTAGATTGTATTGTGACAGCTGTCATATCAGCATGCATTTTACAAACTCACCAAAATTGGTGAATTTTTGTGCTATTTACTATTGAAGATGGAAGAAAATACGCAACATTTTTGGCATTTAATGCTTTATCATTTCAGGAAAGGTCAACACAACTGAAACGTATTAAAAAACGGTGTGTGCAGCGCATGGAGAAGGTGCTGTGACTGATCGGACGTGTGGAACGAAACATGTGGTTTGTGAAGTCTTGTGCTGGAAATGTCTCACTGGATGATGCTCCATGATTATCGTAGGTCAGTAGAAGTTGGCAGTGATGGAGACATTTATTGAGAACAAGCCACGTTATACCATGGCGGAAACGGCTGACACACTCAAACTACCCAAATCGGTGAAGTTATTGGTGGAAATTTAAAATGTGTCTTTCCTTTTCTGGAAGCAACTAAACGGATTTTCTGGCCACCCCAGTATCTTGGTACAGTTTAAATGTCTCTCGCAAATTGAGAGTGAGGTAGGCACCTTTCGTTCACGGAGTTCAGCTGCTATCGTCGGTTTATGCCAAGGATTTCCATTGTTTTTATTTTATTACATTATTTTAATATTTCATTTTATATTTTCCTTCATTCTTGATGCCCAGGTCCATGACATACGTCCCTGGGTGTAGACATGTCTTCGTAAGACTAGTAGTGTTATTTTTTTCATGAGTGTTTTTAGCTTACAGGTAAGTTCTTCTGTTTTCACTTCTTTCATTCGCCAGTCTGTTTCCAAGATCTCTGCAGGTTGTCCTAAGCGACCAAGCATCTCTTGCCACGCCAAAAAGATATTTATTTCTGCTTCCTTTCCAGCAGACTGTTTGCTCACATCCTTTGGGGTGGAACATTTTTCAGTCATGAGGAAACCTGGGCCTGAGCCTGTCTCCTTTGAAGTTGGGAAGACACACAGGGCACAGAGGGACAGAACTCCAGCAGCTACATGACTAACGCCTGGTGACTGGTGAGGACCCCAGATGTGCAGGCTGGGCCTGGGCAGCTGTGTACCACCTGCCCCCGTGGCCTGGCATGGCGCGGGGAGAGGATTTCTGGAGAGTTGTGGCAAGTGCGTAAGCAGAGGGTTCAAGGCCGGGACTCTCCTGTATCTGAGCCGCCCGGACCTCTGGCCTTCTCTCTACGACTCCCACACAGAGCCCAGGGCCTGTTAGAATAATGAGAAGCGTGATTCCTTCCAGGACAGGGCTGAGCTAAGTGATGAGGGAGTGAGACTACCACTCCCATCCTCTCTCTGCAGGCCAGGGTGACGGTGTTGGAAGTACTCTGGCCCATGGAGCGAGGCCAGCTGCTAAGTCATAGTTCCCCAGCCCTCGGCATGGGTGTCTCAAAGCCAAGGTCTCCTCATCAGTAAGATGGCCAGAAGCCCTGGGGTGTCTGAGCCACTTACCATGTCTCGCTTCCCTTCAGTCACCACATTCTCCTCCATCCACCCATTTAGTCACCAAATATGTATTGAGCACCCACTAGGTGCCAGCTACTGGACAGTGATCTGTGCCTTCCTGGAGCTGTGATGGTGTGTGTGTGGGGTGTGTGTGTGTACCCACGTCCATGTCCTAAACCATGGAACCCGTGAATATGCTTGGTTACAAGGCAAGGGGGAATTAAAATGAAGGATGCTAAGCAACTGACCTTGAGGTAGGAGATGAACTTAAATTATGAGGCAGGACCAATGTAATTGCACAAGTCTTTATAAAGAACCAGGAGTGTTGGAGCCAGGGATGCAGCCCAAGAGAGACTCACCAGCACTGCTGGCTTTGATGAAAGAGGAGGAAGCCATGAGCCAAGGAATGCAGGCGGTGGGTAGAAGCTGGGAAGGGTGAGAAAACAGATTCTCTCTTTGAAGCTTCAGAAGGAATTCAACACTGCCTCTGGATTTTAGCCTAATGAGACCCGGTGTGAACTATATGATAATGAGTATTTGGTGTTTAAAGCTACCAAGGTGTGATTTGTTATAGTGGCAACAGGAAACTAATATACAAATAAACAAATGTAACAATAATATGTTAGCTGGTGAGTAGTGTGGTGGAGGAGAATAGAGGCAGATGGAAGAACAGGAACATGGGGATGGTTTGCAGTTTTAAATGGGGTGAACAGGCAGGCAGGCAGGGCCTCACTGAGAAAGCTGTATTTAACAGAGACCTGAAGGAGGTGAGGATGTGAACTGTCTAGATAACGGGGGAAGCGTACAGGAGAGGGAGCAGCAAATGCAAAGGCCCTGAGGTGGGAGGGTGCCTGGTGTATTCAAGGCACAGCGGGGCAGCCACGTGATGGGGGCTGAGTGAGCTAGGGGGATGCAGAGAGGTGAAGTCAGTGGGGTGTCGGGTAGTCAAATGATCTCTGCTGAGATGGGCCTGGCCCATAAGAGCTGCTTAACAAGATCTTTGAGGGAGGCTCTGGGCTGGAGTCCCTGCTTCAGCGGAAGAGCATGCTTCTCCAGACAGGAACTTAAACCAAGACTTGTCCTTTTCCCAGCGCTGCCCAGCCCTGCTGAAGTCCCGTCCAGGTCACTGAAGCGAGGCGGGAATGCACCCTCTCATTTCCGGCCCCCACCCCAGCTCTTGCTTCCTAGGCCAGCCTGGAATCATCTTCTGTATCTCAGTGCCTGATAGGACTTGGCGCAGGCAGAGTGGGCCGAGGTATTGTGACCTGTCTCTCACCCCAGAACTGTCAGGCCTGGCAGCAGAAGGTGGCAGGGCCTCCGCTGGATCATGGCCAAGCAGGCCAGCCTGTGCCCTGAGCTTGGGCAGCTGCGCTGCAGTGGGGGAAGGGGAGGTTGCTATTCTCCCGTTCCTGTGCTCTCTCTGGCCTACCTGGCGGCTCACCCTCTCTGGGCCTCAGTCTCCACATCTGCGGCCTAAGAGGTTGGATTAGTCAGGGGTCTCAAACCAACAGCCTGCAGCCACATCCTGCCCACAAGTGAATTTACTTATTTTAAGTTAGTTGCCAACACATTAAAGTTGGGACACTTCTTGTAACTGGCTGGTTTCTCTTGAGAAATCAAAAGGTCAGGTAGCTAGCTGGTGACTAGAGCTGAGGAGCAACAACCACCTACCCAGCGCACTTGGTCATCTCTGGCTCTTGTCTTGGGCCATCGGGGCATTTGAGTTGACAACCCTGGATTCTAATGGAACTTCCTGCTCTGATTTCTTACTTTCACTCAACTTGCCCTTGGACAGGGATTCAGGGTGGGCTTCCTGGGGGAGGCAGGGTCTGAGCTGTAGACCTGCATGGTGAGCAGGGGCAAGAGGAAAGGGAAAGGGGTTCCAGGCAGAGGCATAGCCTGGCAAAGGCCTGAAGGCCTGGGAGAGACGCTGGCTTGGTCAGACCACTGCTGGAGCTGGAGTGTGAGGGGAGAGGGGTGCGAGGAGCCTGGGAAGGATCAGAAAGGGTGGCAGGGGCTGGTCACAGGCTGGGGGTGAGGGGATATTGGGCTGAGACTAAGAGGGACAGGGTCCTCTGCATAGCCTCTCAGTCCACAGAGGCTCATGTCTCCTTCATCCTTTAGCCTCCCTCTGAAGGGAGAGGGAGAAACATCAGTGTGCAAGAGGTACATCAATCCCTCTTGCACATCCCCAGCTGTAACCCAGGCATGTGCCCTGACTGGGAATCGAACCTGTGACCTTTCGGTTCGTAGCCCGGCATTCAGTCTACTGAGCCACACCAGCCAGGGCTGTATTCTTTTTCTGTCTGTCTATCTCTATATCTTTCATCTGTGTGCCTCTGTCAGCCTTTCTCTCCCCCTCCCCTACCTTGTAACATACATACCTTCTGTCCCCCCATCCTTCCCCGACCCCCTCTACAGCACACACCCCATGCGCCCCCCTCCCCCAGATTGGAAGTGTCCCAGAGGAAACATTTTCCTCACCAGCTGCTCTGAATGCACTGGGAGCCGAGCCTGGCCCCAGGCCCACTGGCCTACGTCCTGGGAGGAAAACCACCAGTTTTCACTTTTTCCTCGGGTTGGGAGGGGCTGGTTGGGGCCCCTGCAGGGAGACACCCTTAAGCCCCACTGCTCCCCTTGAGCTCCTCATCCCAGGATCTCCCCGGCGAGGGGTTTTCCTAGGAGGAAGGCGGGTGCAGGGATGAGGGAGGCTGAGGGCTGAGAGAGGCCTGTCTAGTCCCAAATCTGTCCCTTATCCAAAGAGTGCTAGCACATAGTAGGCCCTCTATGAATGCTCACTGGCTAGATGGTTGGATGGATAGATGGCGGGATGGGGGAGGGATGGGTGGACTGATGGATGGGACTTAATCCTGAGAATGTTGATCTTGAAGGAAAATTGCAGGTCATCATGATGCTGAGCTCAAAGGCGGGCAAGCCAATTCCGTCCTCCGGCCTCCTGGTTTCCTCAAGCCCAGGGATCTCCAGGGAGAGGGCATGCCTTAGCCCGGAGACGTTTGACGACGGGCCTGTGCGCAGAGACAAGCCAGGTGCTGTCCTGGCTTCTGTGGGGCCTGTCACTCCCACCACGCCCAGCGCACGGCAGTTGACCTGTGAGTAAATAGACACATATGGAAGGACATCCACGAGGCTTTATCAAATATCCCTGGGGTCCTGGGTGTACTCGGTCAGGATGGTATCACATCCCGGCACACCTGCGATGACTGTCATCCTACAGATGCAGGACGGGAGGCTCGGGGGAGACCTAGAAACGGATGGACGGGGCGCTGAGCCTGAGACGGTGGCCCCCTGGCTCCTGGCTCTGTGCCCATTCAGCCACTGCTTCGGGAAATATGTTTGGGTTTTCATTGACATGAGCCACTCATTTCATTTTAGTTTTGCTTTTATTTTTTTCACTTCAGCCAGGTTAAGCTGGGATTTTAGCGCTTGCCACAAAAGCACCTGGGGACTCTGAAGAGACTGCAACAAGATTATCTCAAAGATCCTTCTAGCCTGGACAGTCCCTGAATCGGTAAGTGGACAGACAGCCCCCCGGTGGACAAGGTGCCCTTTCTGAGAAGGCAGGGAGCTCAGGGAGAGACTTAGCAGAGAGAGGGAGGGGACTCTGGGTGGCAGGGGCGACAGGAGCACCGGCAAAGATAAGCCTCAACTGGTCACCACAAATGTGGTCCCCCGATCCGCCGCAGCAGCGTTGCCTAGAGACCAAGCGGAAAAGCAGAAGCTCAAGACCCAGCCGGGACCTACGGGGCCAGAGTCTGCTTTTTAACGAGACAGTTTCTGATGCGCATTCGAGATAGAGAAGAGCGGGTCTGGGATTGAGAAACACCCAGGGTCGCGTTTTTACCGGACAAGAGATAAGAGCAGCTTCTTTCTTTTCACGCCTCACCAACATCCTCCGGCACGTTCCACCTTGGTGGAAGAACAAAGAAGGGAAAGAAAATGCAAACACACACGGGTTCCCTATCGCACCTGTAAGTGCCTGCGCGGCCCTGATGTCATTTACCAGTCAAGCGGTGGCCACCAGGCACGTCTTTCTGGCAGGAACGCAATTTCCTACGAACACCTGCGCAAGGCTCCAGGCAATTCTCCTGCCACGAACTGCAAGCTCTAGGGGTCACCCAAGCCTAGAGGTCAGAGGTGACGCTTCAGACCCCCCCAGGGACAGTCAGCATAAAACTGTCTGAACGAAGGATGAGGACCTTATTCTTTGCCACTGTCTGGGCGAAGCACCCATCATTTTTGATGGAGAGCTGAGGTCGCTATGCTTACACTGCCAGGACCTGGACTTGGGTCACTCAGCTCACCCTGAGGTCCCTCCGCCATCAGTCCATGGTCTTCATGGCTCCCAGTCAGGCCTTTTACAGTAACCATCTGTATAAACAAAGTATTTTGGGGTGGAGAAAAGTGGTTTCTTCTCTGGGGAAGATTTTTGGACTTAATTGTCCCCTTACCTCCAACCCCCATGCTTCAAAGGATCCAGGCGGCACAGAAGAAACAGTGGTACAAAAGAAACAGCATTTTAGTCTGGTGTCCCTTAAGAACACAAAACCGCATTTGAATTCCATGCCTCCCGGAGGGGGATGACTATGCTGCCACTGGGTCCCAAGCTGAACGCCTTTGGATGTCAAGCTGAGAGGACAGATGTTTTCTCCTGACCTCTGACTTCTGGTCTCTGGCCTTGACCATTCCCTGGATTCTGTCTTCCCAAATCTCATGGTCCCATCTCTACGCTTCCATCTGCCCATATGGGAAGGAAAAGAGAGCTCACAGCATAAATATTTAGCCTGAAGGTTGTGAAGAGAGAGTTTTTGAGAGGTTCAGAAGGGTGCAGTAACTGACCCAAAGTCACACAGCAAGTAAGTGGCAGAGTTTGGATTTGCAACCATGTTTGACTGAGTCTAGATCTTTTAACTGGAATCCTCTCTGTACTTACTAAAACAGTGGGTGTGCTCCAGAATCACCTCAAGGTTGCAGGGGGCGGGGGGCGGTTAAAATGGAGAATCCACCTATGGTAGGCCCCAGGAATCTGCATTTTGACAATCTCCCCACCAGCCCTCTACCCTACAACGTGGCTGATTCTGATGTTAATGGTCTACGGACCACACCTGGAAAAAGACAGATCCTGTTGCTCCTCTACCTCATAAAACCATCGATGGCTCCCTTTCCCCCTCAGACCTGAGTTTAAAGTTCACCTTAGTTTTTGAGTTTACTTGCTGCCTCTCACCCCTGGGCATTTGCATGTGCTGCACCCCCTACTGGCAACACACTGTGAGCCTTCCTTCCTTTCCCCTTTTGGCTCTTGCAGGGGCTGGGCTGGGAGTCCTGGGTCTTAGCCTCATTGGCAGCATCACACAGTAGAAATTTGGACACAATTTTCACTCTTTTGGGGCCTCAGTTTCTCCACTGGAGCAGGAGGATTTGATAGATGCTAGCTCTGGGAACAGAGGTGTCCAGACGAGGATTTCACCACCACAGCCTGCCCTCCAGGCCACCCTGCTTCCTGGCAGGTGCTCAGGGCTAAGTCATGCTGCTGTTAAGTTCCAGGGAAGTTAACTTGTTTTGCCAAATCAGTTTTCCCCCAACCTTATCTCTAGCTAGCTTGCTCATAATATTGAGACACTTGGCCTCAAGTTGAGAAATCTAGTGACTCAGAGAGAAAGCAGCTACACAGCCGGCCCCTGACCCCTGAACCCTCTACCCCTGACAGAAATGTGCCCTCCCAGATGGAGAAATGTACTCTCCTCACCAGGAGCTTTTCATGGTGGGAGGAGAAAACAGGCCCAGAGAGGGGGAGCAACTTCCCTAAAGCCACACAGCCAGCCGGTGGCATGCATGCATTCAATATTTACTGGTTTAAGTCCCATGGCAGGTACTGGGGGACAGTGGTGAAGAGCACAGAGCAGGGAACTGTTCTTGTGGGGACTTTAGTCATGGCTGTAGAGTTTTGATCATATTAAAAGCTAACACAAAGCTCTTTCACATGCTGGTCACTATTTTAAGTGCTTTATGGGATTTATTTGTTTAACCCTCCTAATAGCCCAACGAGTTAAGGCGAGGAAAACACTTGTTAGCAGACAACCTTATAAGTAACCTCTTTTTCTTTTTCTCCTCCTCATCCTCTTTAAACAGCAGGTGAACAGGCGGATGCAACTCAATACATTTCCCATTTTATCTTGGCTGCCAGGAAACTCAACTAAAATCATTCCACTATCATGATTATTCCGTCTCAGATACATGGTGACATCTGTGTCCATGCTCCACCGCGTCAGAGTTTATCAGTTTACATTTTTAGTTGTTCTGAGAGACTTGCCAGGCTAGGCCAAGATTCAAATTCATCTGTCCCACCAGCTTCCCTGTTGTGAAATGGGAATGGTAATCATAGAGCAATGGATCCTGAAGATTCATCCTGCCCTTCTGGTAACAGAACTCATCTCTTATTTTAGGAAGCATCCCTCCTCCACTCAGCCCACATGGTCCAGGGGCTGGGGGACTGGGCTGTCTTCCATGGGGTTCCTTATCCTCAGGCAGACTAACCCCAGCTGGTTCTCAGGATGGCTCAGCAAGATCCAAATGAGAGAGAGCAGAAACAGCACTTGAGGCCTATGCTGAGAGCAGGCGCAGCATCATTTCCCTGCATTCCATTGCCCAGAGAGAGCCACAAGGCCAGCCCCGACTCAGAACATGTGAAATAAACTGACATTGCAAAGGGCTTGTGCTCAGGAAATTCATTAATTGGGGATCAATGCGGTGAAACTACCCCCATCCCAACCCCCACCTCTAGAAATGGGCAGGGGATCCAGGCCTGGCCAAATTAATATCCCATATGGCGCCAGGGATTAGTAAAGGAAATTGCATCTGACTTAAACAAGGCAAACCTGAGACGACCCCACGCTTTCATTAAAACCACTGACAAAGGCTCCCTTTCAGTTATGGGAGAAACTACCAGAAGCTCGGTTCTTCTCACTGACGCAGTAAAGAATTACGGATCAGTAAGCCTATTAGCATGCAAGCAAAGTCTGTGAGCGCTAAGTTCTAATGGGAGAGCAAAAGCAAAGGCGGTAGAGCAGGGTGCAGGACCGGAGGCTGAGTAGGTAAAAAGAGGTGCCCAGGTCCCTCTGTGTGGCGAAAAAGCGAAGAGAACAAGTCCTTTGTCCTGAGGACTTACACAGTTGGTGGGACGGAGGTGGAGAAGTTACCTATTGATTGGTGGGTAAAGGTGGTGCCAGCTTTCCCAGGGGGATGCGACTACCCAAAGGTAGGTACCTGCGGGGGTCTATTAGCCTGAATCCTTCTCTTGCTCCAGACTCCATTTGGACATTTTGCGTATGTGATGGAGGGCAGGCAGGTAACCAAAGCTGTTTGATCAGCTTTTAATTTGGGCATTGTAGACCTCCTCCCTTCCCCCCTCCCAGGCCTTGGGATGAAAGCACAGTCTCAAGGTTTTCCTTTTCCCAGCTCGTGGCAATGACACGCACAGACTTTCAAAGTCTCCCCTGGTCCTGCACTATCGTAGTTTTGCTTGTTGTTCCAAATGCCTGGCAGCCTTACCAGACCAGGCTCAGGAATGCCGGGTCGATGGGTGAGACCTGTCTTCCTTTGCTTTTAGCCTCCTGTATTAATTCTTCGTGAGCATGCAGTGGTGAGGGCCCTGCCTCTGTTTCCCCTCTGGCTCTGAGCCAGCAAGATGCTGGGGTTGCTAAGAACCATCTTATCTACACAGGGGGAGGCTGCCTGAGGGGAAAGCCCACAAGGAGGAGAGCAGAGCTGAGAGCTGGAGTGAAACCAGTCCTGACAACATCCTTGGAGTTTCTGGGGCCCCCTGTACCTGAAGCTGCATTTCCCCAGCTCCTGGAAGCCCGGGTTCTACTCCTGTGGACTTTCCCAACTCATGCCAATAAATTACCTGTTTTATTTTGGCTTAAGCGGATTTTGAGTTGAGTTCCCACCACTAGCAACAATAAACATGTTAACTATTACTTTAGAGGAATGGCTCTCATGCTCTGTTATAAGGTAGGGAGAGAGAGTTTTTCCTTTCAGGATCAAGTGACAAAGGTCGACTGAATCGCAGGAGCTTTGGAATCTTGTCCCATCACTGGGAATGGAAACACAACACATGGGCAGTGGGAACAGAGAAAAGGCAGGCTTCCAACGGGGACATCCTGGAGTCTCAGGCCCCCTGCATTGCTTGCATGCTCTCCAATATCGTTTAATGGGGTAGTGGTTCCTTCCACCCCAGGTGGTTATAAGGATTCCAGGAGCTTCTGCGCCTGAACATGCTTAATGTGCGGGGAACACTCAGTAAACGGCAGTAACAAATGCCAGTCTTTCTCCTTGGGGCTGTTTCCCTGTAACCAAGACGGGGTGCAGGTGATGCCGTCCTGGAGAGTAGGGAAGGGAGGGAAACACTTGTCTCTGCAGCACCAGAGTGAAGCTGGTCTTCACGGAATGGGTTACATTATTAGCCTGGCTTAAGATTTTGCATTTCTTGCCACGTGAAGCTCATGAAAAGATCGGACCATGGATGGAAGACAGCAGCTGAGCTTTTGGTAGTATTTACTATATGCCAGACACTGGTTACACATGTCTCCCCAAGGAAAACTGAGGCCCAGAGAGGTGAAGTGACTTGCCTGAGGCCACACTGTAAGTAAGTGGCAGGTCTGGGATTTGAACCAAGGCATCTGGCTCCAGAGTATTCCCGCTCCTAATTGCACGAGATGACCTCTTTGAAGACTATAAAAGGCTTTTCTTTGCATAGCCAATGTGAGGACTGTAGCAACCCTACTCGTATCTATAAACAGGGCCTTGATTTTCAAGTGTACACAGGAGCGTTCCAGGACTTGCCAACTAGCCATCTCAGGCTACCTTCAACCTGGACATGTTTTATTTGGTCCATGCAAGTGTTTTACATATTGGAAAAATAACCTTTCTTCCCCCCTGGCGTTCTTAAATGTAGGGCTGGAGCCGAGGGGTGGGGCTAGGTATGAAGGGACATCTGTTCGTTGCAGGGGAAAGGAGAGGAGGGGCCTGGACCCCTGAATGAGGCTCAGTCCGAGGCGGTTTCCTGCGCTCCAGGGAGGCCTCACCTGGGTCCCAGCACACCCGTGGAGCCAGCCATTCACCCTGCGGGAGCACAGTGCCCCCTTGTCCCCCTGCCAGCCTGGAGCCCAGGAGGGGAAAGGCAGCTGGGGCCTCTGGTTGGAGCCCTGACTCCACTGTCCCTGGGCTCTGTGTCCCTGCTGACCCCCGATCCTCTCTCGGGTTTCCATTTCTCAGCTGTAAGATGGGCTTGCAGCCATCCCTGCCTAACCACCAACCTCCCCACCCTACTTTCTGATCCTCCTTCCGGGACCCACTCACCCACCCCGTTTGTCCATCAAGGTCAGTGGGTGGGCACATGATCCGAACTCAGCTAATCATATTCTCCCTTGAGAGAACCAAAAACTGAAGGAAAACTAAAGCTAAGATGGAGACAGTTGGTGCCCTAAAGATCCTGCCCCTTGGTTCTGGCTTTTCATTTCCTGGAGGAGACCTGCGGCTGTCCTTTTCAAGTCCCAGCTGGTCAATGCTTTCTTTCTCTCTCTCTTTTCTTTCTTTCTTTCCTTCCCTTCTCCTTCTTCCTTCCTTCCTTCCTTCCTTCCTTCCTTTTCCTCCAGCCTCCTCTGGCTCCCTCTTCATTTTCCTCCCTGGCATTTTCCCCAACAAATTTTGCCTCTCTGGGCCTTGGTTTTACCATTTGGAAATTGGGACTAATAATAGTGCCCATTTTTTTGGTGCAGATTAGATGGGTTAATATGGAAAAGTGTTTCAAATGCCCTAAGGTACCCACTAAATTAGAGTTTTAATTAGGAAAATATTTAAAATGGCCCCTCCCTCATGGGCCTGGTTTCAGCTTTGAAGGAGGCAGCATGCGTAATATTTCCTTTGCCTGACAAAATCAGTCTGTGGCCTTTCGGATGCAGACATGAACCAGACCTGGTTCCTAGAAGAGACAAGGCTGGGTTATGGGTGGAAAGGTCTGCTCTTTCCCAGTCAAAGTCCCCCATTTTCTGAAGCAGTTGGGTCTTGACATTATCCTCATGACCCTCCAACAGCTGGATAAGAGAGCCAACGCTCAGTAGGATAGAATAACTGCCCAGATGTCCTGTCTCTTCTGAACAGTGAACATCTGGACACACTGAGATTCCCACACGGGGATGTCTGGATGATTGTCACTAGGTGGTAGCCCTGGTACAGCTGGACAGAAGAGGAAACTTCCTGAGAGTCCACCTTCACCTCCCCCATGAAGGGTCAGATGTACCCATTGCACAGATAAGGTAAAGCAACGCGCTTAGGGTCATGTAACAAATGAATGGCAATGTTGGAATTTGAACTTAGCTCTCAAGCCCTCGCTCTAGCCCTTTCACCAGGGGTTTGGGGTGGTCTGCTTTCCTCTTCATTTCTGAAGATGTAGCCCCTAGCAGGGCTCTGTCAGTCCTCGTGGGTCAGGGGAGTGTGGAGCCTCCCTACTCCTTTCCAGAGCCTGCCTGTTCCTGCAAGATGTAGCCTAGAAAGTGGGATGTCTGATTAGCCTGATAAATGCAGAAAGCCCAAACTAAAAAAAAAAAAAAAAAAAGGAGCAAAATTAATAAAATGAAACAACACTTCGAATGCTCACCATGGATGGGCCAGTGCTATGAGAGCTGTTTCAGATATATTATTTATTATCTCATGTAGTCCTCGCCCCATCCATAACGGGAAGGTCATCTCAGTTAGAAATGTTTTTGGCTGCATGTAAGAGAAAACCTGACTCATGGCATATTTACTTGGTTATCTCATGAAACGAGAAATCCTTCTGTGGATGTATTCATGGTGGTGGCAGCGGGCACGACCTCCACACACAGAACAAGTTCCAGGACTGGTACCTGCTGTGCAAATGCTCCACCAGCAACAGCCTCGTTTGGCGCCTAGGACCACACGTCCATCCATATAAACTTGGCCGAGGTTGACAAGGTGACAGGCAGGTTCAATGGCTATTTTAAAACCTGTGCCCTCTTCAGGGCTATTGGCAGGGTGGGGGAGTTGGATGACTCCATTCTCTGATGGCCAAGGCCCATGGCATCATCTCAAAGAACAGACTGGAAAACATTTACAGATGTGGAATCTGTCATAAATAAATAGAGAACCGCACCCACCCCCTACCTCCCCAACACACAAGTAGTCTAGAGGCAGGTGGTTCCCAGGAGGGGTGTTTTGTAGCTCTAGTTTGGGGCTGTGCAATCTTCCTTCCTTCCCTCCTTACACCCCCACCATCACGTCCTCATACAGCAGCACTCAAAAGGGGAAGGCAAATAGGGTGGGAAATATACCAGAAGATACCCTCGCGGCCACCCTGGATCAGTCCTTAGAGAAGAGGGATTTCCTTGATGGGCTCACACCAACGGTTCATTTCCTGGGAAGGAGGTGGGGCCAACTTCCTAAACACTTATGACTTCTCAACAAAATTGGATTCTGTTAGCAAGGGAGAAGCCAGGGCTCTGTGAAACACCCTCTCATCCGTGTACGAGGAGCTGGTCTCCTTTCCTGGGAAAATTTTACCCTTGGGTTGAGGGAGAAGGAGGGACATGCTATTTGGGACCCTGGTCTGCACACAAGCCAGGGGTGTGAGGTAGAGAGGTTAACATTCATTGAGCACCTACTATGTGCCAGGCCCCACACTGGGTGATTTCCTCCTCTCATCAATTATTCCGTCTTCACAATAGCCCTGTGAGGAATGAACTGTTTGCCCCATTTTTCAGGTAAGAAAACTGAGCCCAGCCCTGATCACACATAGGTGAGAGGCTGACTTGGAATAAGTGCTGACAAGGGTTATCTTTCTCTAATGCTCGCTGTGTGGCAGGCACTCTGAGAGGTGTGTCACCTGGATTAGGTCATTGACTCCTCACCCCAATTCCACTCCACCAACGAGGTGCTGAAACTTGGGGAGGCGAGGCAGACTGCCCAGGGTCCCACAGCTTAGTATTAGCTGAGCCGGGCTGTGCACCTTGCTGCCAGGAGGTCGCCCACGGGCCCCCAAATTCGGAGGAAAGCTCTAAGCCTGTTCTGTGGCCTTTTTTGGGGTTGTTGGCTTCAGCAGACAAGCTGGATAAACAAATAAGAGGCCCAGGAAACTCCTTTTCCCTTTTGATGTCCTGAATCTGCTGAGACCACATGAGAGTCATCTAGCTGCCTTGACATCTGGCATTAAACAGACAAATAAATTAATCTTTAATATGATAGCAGGAGATGTTAACTACCGGAAAGGAAAAAAAAAAGAAAAAAGAAAAACAGGCTAAGGCAATAGAGAATGATGGTGTGACTGCTTTAGACCAGAAGGTCACAGAGGGCTCCTCTGAGGAGGTGACAATGGAGCAAAGACAGAGGGACAAGGGATGTGATAGGAAGAGCCCATTGTGCAAGTCTCCAACAGAAGAGCATTCCAGGCAGAAAGAATAGCAAGTGCAAAGGCCCTGCGGTGGGAGTGAGTTTGACACACTTAGGGAAGGGTGAGAGGTGAGTGTGGCTGGAGCTGAGTGGCCAAGGGTGAGAGTGGGGGGCATGAGGCCAGGGAGGTAAAGGCAGAGAAGACAGATACTGCTGGTCCCTGTCGCACCTTGTAAAGTCCAGTGGAGTGGGATTCAGTGATAGGATCTGAAGTAGTTTCTAGTGACATTGAGATAGCATAGTAAGAAGCTAGGAAAATTGCTGGCAAGTGGAATGGGGAAACTGAGACAAGAACTTTAAACAAGGCCCATCAGTTGGGGCAATTTACAGCCAACTGGTGACTCTCAAGATCTTATCTCCCCTAACCAAGGACATTTGAGAGCAAATGGTTTGTACCTCTCCACCCTGACCAGGGAATACAAACCTTGACTGGCCATAAATCACAGGCGTCAGGAAGACAGGAATACCAATGCAAACAGAGGTCACACATAATGCAGGGGGCCAGCTTCGGAAGAAGCTGCCCACTCCCCTTCTAGCTTCCTCTCCCCTTAACTCTCAAGAGAAGCAGCATGTCCGACTCCCCCTAGGAACTTCCCCCTCCCAAATTCCCAGGTTTCCCTGGTGTAAAATCGCCTCTGAAAAGCTCAAGGTAAAGTGGGTGTTAAGGTTTTACCTGCCACCTTCTCAGACTGCTGGCCCCTGAGATTAATGAGAGTGCAATTATAATTCAGCCCTTTTCCCGGTTTTTTTGCTAAGTGGTGACAGAATGCATGAGCCCTGGACTCAGTGCCCCACCCTGATCCCCCCCTAGCCCGCCACCCCCCAGTTTCAAAGCAGGAAAAGTCAGCATTCATGCTGCCTGTCGCTACCCGTAAGCAGAGACAGGCAAGGACTGAATCTTTGTGGGCACTTGATTCAGACGCCAGACATCTGAGAAGATGACAGGTTACGTGACCCTCAGAAACTGCCTTAACATTTCACCTCAAGCCGATCTTTTCACCAGAAGAAAGGAGACGTACGGGGTCTGGGGAAAAGGGTGAAATGGATAAGAGTTGTAGCCCATTTTCCCAGTACTCCTTTATCTGTCGATCTATAAACAATTCTTTATCTAAATTTCCTCCTCCCTCTCTGAAACACAGTGGCTCGGCACCACCTCCCTCCTTGCAGACTGCAGACCTACTGGGGCACAAACGTTGACTTGCTTGTCAACCTCCTGGAGTCTAGTAGGTCATGCATTCCAGTTACTGGAATAACAGCTTCCCAAAGGCATTAATCACTTAAGTCCATCAACTACAGCCAAGGCTAAAAAAAAAAAAATCTTTAACTCTTTGAGTTCCTCTATCACTAGCAGGACCCTCCTGACCGCTGCGGGGATCATGGGCTGTGGAGAGAGGAGGGCTGAAACCACACGACTAGGGAGGAGTAATGGTTCCTAAGAGGGCTGTTGGGAAGATGAAATAAAACCTGCTGAAATTCACCGGGCAGTCAACACAGAGAATCAGACCTTTCTGGTCCCAGCTCCACACTTGGCGCCTGGTCCCACTGAACTTACTTGTGCGGAACAGGCAGTGCTTGCAACTCCCTCTTGTAGACTAACTATCCTCAATTCCTGACCACCCCCTCCCCAGTAAGCTGGGGGCCCAGTAAGGACAACCCAGCTCCCCCTTGTCCCAGGTAAGTAGCCTCAGAGGGTAAGTGACCTGTGCAAGTTTGCCAGGGTGAAAATGGGGGCGAGCGGGTACAGCTAGTGATGGGCATGCATTGCACCTAACGTGAGGCCCACGCCTTCCAGCAGGGAGCCCGGGTTCTCTCCAGCACCCAAGGGTGGTCTCCTGCGGAGTCAGCAGGTGCTTGGAGGTGGCACCTTCACCGCTAGGGGATCCTGACAGTGGCTACTGTGTGCCGAGCCCCCGCTCTGCTGCAGGTGCAGGTCCGGGTGCTTCAAGTTCACCGGTCTGTCCCCGGTAGCGGTTGAGGACTGGGGACTCTGAGCACCGAGCAGTTCTTGTACCCGCCTCCCCGCACCTACCCAGGTCGTCAACCAGCGGGTAGAATCCAGCCCGAACCCACCCAGCCGCGCCACTCAGCATCCCGTCCTCGTGGGGGTGGGACGAGGAGGCGGCTGGGCGGAGGGAAGCGATGGAAAGCGCCCCCCCCCCAGTCACCCCCTTCTCTACCCTCCTATTTCCACCTCCCCCTTCCCCCCTTCCCCTCGCAGATGTATTTCTCCCGCCTTCCACACCTCCTCTTCCGTCACCACTCCCGTCCTGTCCCAGCACAACCCCCTTCTCCAACCCGCGTCTCCCCTTTCTTTCCTCCGGCTCACGTTTTCCACCCTCTTCCCCCGGCACATTCCTGGCCCAGCGGGTGGGGGTCTCGCCGAGAGGGGAGGAGGGGTCTCCAGGAACGCCCCCGGCGACCCCTCGGGCCCGGGAGGGATCGCGGCCCCGCCCCACACCCCCGACTGGGCCGGGCCTGTGGGCTGGCGGGCGGGCGCGGGGCGGAGAGGCACCTGGGGGGCCCGGCCGCGAGCCGCCTGCTTTTCCCCGCGCGCCGCGCTCAGTCCGGCTGGACCATGTCCTGGGCGGTGCTCCTCGGGCTCCTGGCCGCGCTGCTGCTGCTGCTGCTGCTGACCCGCCGGCGCACGCGGTGAGTGTCCCCCGGCCCGGCCAGTCCCCGCCCCGCCGGCCCGCAGCGCGCGGGACAAAGGGGGCGTCTCCGCTCCGCGCCGGGCGGCAGTTGCGGGGCGCCGAACCCGCGGCAGGTCCGGCCGGAGCACCCCTGCGCCCCAGGGCCCCAGGGGCACCTTCCCACTGCCACCCACAGTCCCTCGGAGGTGGGAGTCCAGGCCCCTCACCCAAGAGCTCCTGCGTTTACCCCCGGGAGGGGCTGGGCCCTGCTGCCCCTGCAAAGAAGCAGGAAGGTGTGGGGGTACGGTGGGGGGCCCAGGAGGCTGACACCTACCGCACCCGCTCGGTCGGCGGGGCCTGGCCCAGAGCACTCTGGCCCGGACCTCCGCTAGCGTTGGGGGCGAGGAAAGATGCGTAGACAGGCGCCGTGTGGCCCCTCTCCCGCCCTCCAGCCCCTGCCTGGATCCAGCACCTCCTTAGTTGGTGTCAAACCTCCACGTTGCTCTCTGCAGTCCTGTGGTGTAGCCCTCCTCTCATACCCATTACACAGGTGGGAGAAATGAGGCTGGGGGAGGCAGAGGCCTTGAGGGACACCCTCCTACCAGCCCTGAAACCACCTGATTCACGGACCTGGATGAGGGGACCAACCTGCTGGGCATTTCCCGCCATGGGGATGGGGATGGGGGTGGGTTGGGGTGGGTTGGGGTGGGGACGGGGCTGGATGGTACTGAGTCTCAGGAAGCTGGGTCCCCTCCTGTGAGGTCCACGGCCCCGAGCTGGTAGAACCAAGGTGAAATGTCTCCGCTTTCTAGTCCCAGAGGTTTTCTGCTTCATGGAGAATCTGCCGTTGAGGAGAAAAAGTTTAAAAAACTCCTACTCCTCGCGTCAGGGAGGGGGCAGTAGGCCTTTTTCTTTCTCTCAAACACTTAAAAATTAATTTGAACTGCACACGAAATAGCTAAATATCTTTAGCATGAAACAAATCTCTTCCTACGGATCTTTTTGGGGCAAACTTCCAGATTTTTTTAGAGTGCACTTTTCATCTTGGACTAACGTTAGATTTACCAAGAAGAAGCAAGGGTAGCACCAAGAATTCCCAAACACCCCTCATCCAGTTTCTGTTCTTGTTAACGCTTTTCATTGTAATATACATTTGTCCAGACTAAAAATCAACTCTGGCCTGTTACTACTAACCAAACTGAAGGCTTTATTTGAATTTCATCAGTTTTTCCATTCACGTCTTCTTTCTATTCCAGGATCCATTCCAGGGTGCCATATCTTAATCTCCCCTGCTGTTTTTACAATTATTCTACACACATTAGTGCATTGGACATGAGCCTGTAGATAATAGTGTCAGTGTGTGTGTGTGTGTGTGTGTGTAAATCAGTGTCGGAAAATTCCAGACATTTTCGGGAGACTTTTTATTTTTAAACAGTATGTTAGTTGAATTTCCAAACAGTAAGTTCATGATATTTTTCTTCAAAAGTCAGACTCATTTTCAGGTGAAAGTGAACATCATGTATTCATTCAATGATTGGCCTGGGAAAAAAAAAAGAGAAGACAACAGATAAGTTTCTCTATGGTGAAACGAATTATTTTTCCTAAGCTGTCAGGCCTTTTGGACACTCTGTAGAGATGTGTTTTCAGACTTTACATTGGTTTTTTTTTCACTCCAGATCTTGGTTCTGACATCTCTCCATGTTGCTCTGTGGAGCCAGCCTGGATTGTCTGTGTGGGATTCCATAGTATGAATAGTCACAGGCTTCTTTTTGCCTTTATTCTGGCCCCTATTGATGTGTTTTTAGGTTATTTCCAATACTTTTGCTATTTCAAACAATGTGCTGGGCTTTTCCTGGGAGCCTCCTGGTTGGTGCTTTTCTCCTGGTGACTGTGTTTTTCTTGGGGTGATCGGGGTAGCCATGGGAGGCAGGGGACCTGGGTGCTCAGTGTATGGAAATTTCCAGGCTCTAGGAGCAAGTTGAGTAAGCACTCTCTGCCTCAGTTTCCCAGTTTTTAAAGTGGGGGTGATGATGGTAATAGTAGGAGAAAGTGGATTTGCTGGGCCAGCAGGAATGCCCATTAAACATTATTGTAGCTAATTCTTGCTAGATCCAGAGAGCTAATTCATCTTTGAGGATGAGTTATTTTTATATCTGTCAGCAGCTTAGGATGGTCAACAAGTGGGTGTGGGAGCGAAGTATGGGTGCAGGGGTCATTGACAGTGAGGGGACAGTTGCACAGATGCTGGGGAGACCCTATAGGGACCCCAATTTAAATCCCTAATTTCGTTTCCTCCTCCCAACTCAGCAAGGGGCAATTTTTTACTCCCAGTTTACAGAGGAGGAAACAGAGCTTCTGAGAGGCCAAGCACTTTCCCAGGGTCTACCTGGATTGAAAATCTGGACTGCATGGCAGTTTAATTCCCAGGAAAAATAACTTCTCACACATTATATTTGTGACCTGGATGCTCAAAAGTCTGAGAGTCCTGACTGCGATGGCTTCAGTGGAATGGGTGTCCCATTGAAAACCCAGAGGTCACCAGGTTTGATTCCTGATCAGGGCACATGCCTGGATTGTGGGCCACATCCCTGGCTGGGGGGGCGCATTCAAGAGGCAACTTTGATGTTTCTCTCCCTCTTTCTCTCCCTCCCTTCCCCTCTCTCTAAAAATAAATAAATAAAGTATCTAAAATTAGTCTTAAAACCTTTATGGTAATACTCATCACCTATTTTACAGCCTGGGCTTGGGAAGACTGAGTGACCTCTTTAAGGTCACATAGAAGTTATACCACATCCAGATGGTTCCAAAATTTATGCTTTTCCCAGTAAAAAGGGAAAAAAGCACTACTTCAGTCAGTCAGCAACTATCATTACCCATGGCTTTGTTCTGTTTGAAGTTTAAAAAATTTTTCTTATGAAAAAATTCAACTATTCAGAAAAATAGAAGGAATAGTGTGAGAACTCCCATGTACCCATCACCTAGATTCGACAGTTGTCAACATTTCAAAACAAATTATAGGTGTCATACTATCTTACCACTGAGTATCTTAGTATGCATGTCAAAAAATAATGACAAGTGCAATTCTATTACCCCGAGAATATAGAAAATAATTCTTAATGTCATCTAGTTCCAAGTCCAAATTCAAATTTCTGCAATCCTAGCAGGAATTTTTAAGCCCAGCTTGCTAACCGTGAGTGTCTTCACCCGGGAGAGGCAGTAAGCTGGGAGTTAGGAGTCTGGCTTCCATGCCCATTGAGGCTGTGGTCTGCCATGGGGGAATCAGAGACCTTGCTTTCCTGGCCCTGAGTTTCTCCATCTGTCCTCTGAGCTGGCTCAGGTCACTGGTCTCTCATGCCCCAGCCACTTCACCAGGCTCAGGGCATCTGCTCCTCTTTGGGCTTGTGTGACTGCTATGGGAGCCTTGAGAGAGGTCTCCTAGGCGGGAAGCCCATTTTCTGGGGGGCCAGAGGGCACAGGTGGCGTTAGGTGAGGGTTCCTGGTGGTTCAAGGGCTGGTCTGGGCCCTTGTAGAGTACAGAATTTCTAGGAACAAATAAAGCTGTCTCCTTCCAACATGTACTAACCAGCGCTCACTGTTGGTGGGCTGGATCTGGTGTGTACCACATTGAACAAGGGGAGAAAACTGGGGAGACTCCACACACAAAACTCCAGATGTACAATGTATAGCTTCTTTTAAAGAAACCGTATGTCGGAAGATCTAACAACACTTGCCTGGGACTCGGTTGTAGAGTCCTCTCTAGACCTTGCCACAGTCCCCACCACTCCCTATTGCCTCTCCAACATGCAGCTGTTGTATTTATCACTATACATTTTTTTTCTTATGTTGAGAAACACTTCTCTGTGTTTATTATTTATACAAACAGGAAAACAAAAACTGAGCAAGATGGCCACATGCTTTTTCTACACAGTTGGAGACCATGAGAGTAGGTAATGAAAAAATGTTAGGGAAGCCCTTGGTCAATGGTAACCAGCCCCCTTCTGTTCTTCCACTAAACTCTCCCAGAGCCTGAGGCCCTATATTGAGTTGAAACTACTGAACAGAGAGGTTGGGCAATCCACTAACATTGCACAGCAAAGTGATGCTGCCTCTGCTCCGGGCGAGTCAGCCCATGGATTATCTGTTAGGTGCTTAGCCTGTGCTGGCTCCCTTAACTCTCTTGGCAACCCTGGGAGGCAGGTGCTGCTCATTGAGCAACAATTGTGTGCATGATTCGTTCATCTGACATATTTATGAAGCACCTATTATGGGCCAGTGTCTAGTGCCTGCCCTCACAGAACTTGCATCCAGTGAAGATGTGATACATGAAGAGACTTAAAGGTAGGAGAGACCCACCCTGACCCTCTCCTAATTTGCAAAGGGTGGAGTGGAGAGAGGCAGGACAGGTGGTAGGGTTGGCGGTGGGGTCGGAGGGTGAGGAATGGGCAGTTTTGGGAGGACCCCACACGATGGGAATTAAAACTCAGGAAAGATGCCTTGTTGTCTGAACCGGAAAGCACAGGCGAACCAGAAAGGACAGGCGACAATCAGCTCTGTGGGCAGGAGCAGGGGATGAGAGGGTCAAGCCCCACACCCCTGCCCCCCAGGGCCTGAAAGGGCCGGAAAACAGTGAGAGTGTCAGTGGGAGAGGCCCAGAGACCGCAGACCCCGAAATAGAGCCGCCTGCGCCCCGCTGCCAGGCTGAGTCACACTGGAATGCGCCTGGGCCTCCCTTAGATTGAGGGCCTGGGCTGCAGGAGCCTGCGGCCACACCAAGGGTCAGACTCCCGGGCTCCCAGCTTCCTGCCTTTGTCGGCACCTCCTTGGAACTTTTCTGGGGAAAGATGAAGGCTGCCAGAAATAACGCCTGGCCTGCTGGGGAGTTCTGGCAGCAGCTGGGTCAAGGGTGGGAAAGGAAGCCCTAGCCCCACCTGCATCCCCAGAGACCTCAGGGGAAAATCTCAGGCCCTGCATTTGGGCAGGTTGCTGAAACCTCTCCATCTGTCCGTGTCTTAGTTTCCTTGTCTACAAAGTGGGGATGGGGATGTCCACTTAGGGTGACGGGGGCCCAGGGTAACCCTCCCTGCAGCAGACCTGCCTGCATTAGAAACCCAGATCCTTCACAGCGGGCCCTCGGGTTAGTAACTCAGCCCCTCTGCCTCAGTTTCACCTGCTGTCAAATGGACTTGTAACAACTCCTCCCTTAGAGGGTGGCACAGTGAGTGAGGGCTCATTAAATATTAGCCAGTATTACCAAGCAAGGACATCTTTGGAAAATGCACAGCACATGTCATACTGTTTTTACTCAGTAAATGGCACCCGGGAGTCTAATGGGTCCTGCTGCCCAGGCCCTGCCAGGTGGTCCCTGGTGACAAGGTACCTTCCAGGCACTCACTGTTCTTTCTCTAACTCCCTTGATCTGCTTCACAGCCTGATGTGGTCAGTAGTGTTGTCCACCCTGCATTACAGATGAGGAAACTGAGGCATAGAGAAGCAAATCACACAGCTAGCAAATGCATGGCTGGGATTTGAAGCCAGAAAGAGTAGTGCTGGTGTTGGGCTCATGAGCACCATGTCTCCTGCCAAAAAAACGCTCTAGTGCCCTGTTTCTTTGGGCTGGTGGGCCTTGGGCTCATGGGTCAGTGACTCCCACCCTGGGCTCCGCCAGTGTGCTGCCTCACCTTTAAATGGAGCTTTCTGAGAAGTGGCCTTGACCCAGAGGCTCACAAAGAGACAAGGGGAAAGGGGAGGCCTGTGCTTCCCTGGCACCCCCTTCAAATCCCGGGCCTGCGACTTTGCAAGTTTCCTCACTGCCAGGCTCAGAGGCAGTGTAGGGGCCCAGGAGGGAGGAGAGGTGGCTGCAGAGGCACTGCCCAGGGCCCGAAAGCCTCCTCTCTGGTTCTGCTCCCGCATCCCAAACTCCAGCTCTGGAATCTGACCAGTTCCTTCACCACGTGCCCCACCCTTTGGGTTATATTGAGGGACAGCCAGGCTGAGGGGGCAGGAGGCCTTGGGGGAGGAAGGTGGAGAGGAAGAGGAAGACGGATGTGGAGAAGTTGGCGCACCCCGGGACTGGTGGGGAAGCACAAAAGCTTCCTGTCCCGGAAGCAGGGGTGGGGGTCCAGCTGCTCAGACTGGCTCCCTGGGGCCTGTGGTCTCTGCTTCCACCATTCGTGCCCTCCGGGTAGTCACAGTAGCCTCCTGATACATCTCCCTGCTGCCTCTCTCTCTCATTTGCCACCTTTTAAACGCATAACCTCATTGCTTCCCAACTCCCACTCCGAGCCCTCCAGAGGATTCCCAATTACACTTGATGTACAAGCTAGACTCTCTCTTCGGCTCTTGGGTCGTCATGGTCCACAGGTCATCTCCAGCATCATCTCCTGCAATCCCCCCACCGCCCCACACACTCTTCACTCCAGCCACACTGGCTCCGGCTGTTGCGAAAACCTCACCAAGTGCCTTCCTACCCCAGGGCCTTTGCACTTGCTGTCCCTGCTGCCAGTAGTGCCTTTTCTGTCCTCTCTTCCATTGTCCTTCCTTTCATCCTTGGTCTTGGCTTGCATGGTACCTCCTTGGAGAGGCCTGCTCTCACCATCTTCTCTGAACTAGCCCCTGACTACCTTGTATCACCCTTCTCTTTTTCTTCAATGAGATATAGTATAAAATTCATCCTTTTAAAATATACAAGCCCGTGGTTTTTGGTGTATTCACAGGGTTGTGCAACTATCACCACTGTCTAACTCCAGGATATTTTCATCATTCCAGAAAGAAATGCTGCACCCATTAGAAGCCACTCATCACCTCTGTCTCCTCAGTCCTTGCCAAACACTCATCCACTTTCTGTCTGTATTGATTTGCCTTCTCTGGCCCCTCCACAGAAATAGAATCACGCACTGTGTGGCCGTTTGTGCCTGGCTTCTTTCACTTAGCAGAGTGGTCTTGAGGTTCTTCCACGCTGTGGCATGATTCAGTACTCCTCCCAGGCATGAGTAGACCACGTGCTGTTTATCCATTCATCAGTCAATGGACGTTCAAATTGGCTCCACGTTTTGGCTGTTGTGAATAATGCTACTATGAACAACAGTGTACAAGCTTATGTATGAACATATGTTTTCAATTCTCTGGGGGTACATTGTTGGGTCATATAGTAACTATTTAACCTTTCAAGGAACTGCCAGGCTAGCTTCCAAAGCAGCTGCACCATCTTACATTCCCATCAGAAATATATGAATGTTTCAGTCCCTCCACATCCTCGCCAGCACTTTTCCTTTCTTTTTATTTTTTAATGATGCTTATCTTAGTGGGTGTGAAGCGGGACCACATCGTGGTTTTGATTTGCATTTCCCTGATGACTAATGATGTTGAGCATATTTCTCTGTGTCTGCTGGCCATTTGTGTATCTTCTTTGGGAAACTGTCCATTCAGATCCCTTGTGCGTTGTTTTTTTTTTTAAAGATTCTATTTATTATTTTTAGAGAGAGGGGACGGGAGGGAGGCAGAGAGGGAGAGAAACATCAGCGTATGGTTGCCTTTCACCTGCCTCCATCTAGGAACCTGGCTGGAGACCTGGCTTGCAACCTGATTATGTGTCCTGGCTGGGAATCGAACCAGCGAGCTTTGGGTTCGCAGGCCGGCACCTTTCCACTGAGCCACCAGCCAGGGCACCTTGTGCGTTTTAAAACTGGTTGCTACTCATTGTTGAGTTGCATCTTCTTTATTTTCTTTATCGCACTTCTTACTCCCTGAAATGAGCTTGCTTTTTCATCTTTCTCCTTCTGAGGATGTACACCCAGTGAGGTCAGGGCCTTGCCTGTCCTGTTCTCTGCTGTGTCTCCAACTTCGTGGTCACCATTCGGTGAAGGAGTGAACCTACAGTGAGAAGAAGCAGGGGAATGGTTCACTCACTCACTCAGCACACAGCGAGCTTTCTGCGCCCCTGTGGTCCTCACAATTCTAAGACTACAACACGGGTCCTAGCCTGGGTTAGAGACCCTTCAAGGGGTCCACTGTGAGCACCAGCCCTAAGATACTGTGAGGCTCATTTTGTGACCGTGAGGCACCTCTCCTTAGCCACCCCAAGATGAGTGTTCATGTACCGCATCATACCCACCCAGGGCTTGGCCAAGGGCAGGGGTCCATGCAAGTGCCACGCAAGTGTAAGTCATCTCTTGCTGTGTAACCAATTGCCACCCACTTAGCTCTCACCAGCTCAGCCTGGCAGGTCAGAGGTCAAGCTTGGGGTAGCTGGGCTCTCTGTTCAGTCTCACAAGGCTGAAGTCCAGGTGTAGGCGAGGCGACCTCCAGGGAAGAATCTGGCTGAATTGGGTTCCTTGTGGTTGTGGGACTGAGGTCCCCATTTCCTTGCTTGCCCTCAGGCAAGGTCCACTCCTAGTTCCTAGACGCCACCAGCATTCCTTGTCATGTGGCCCCTTCCATCTTCAAAGCCAGCAACAGGGACTCTCTCCCCCATGTCATGTCTCTCTTATGCTTTGAGTCTCTTTTGGCAGGAAGAGCCCTGTCTTTTCAAAGCCCTGTGTCCATCTGCTTAGGTCAGGCCCACTGAGGAGGATTGTTCTTTGGTAAAGTCAGCTGTACTATCTATTCCCCACTCTGGGGGAGGGGATTGTACAGGCTATGGGACATCTCAAAATTCTGTAGATCACAGTGAGCTACAAATTGCTATTATTAGAGTCTCAGAGGAGTTGCTCTGCTCTTACAGATGATTTGACCTTGACTGTCACTCACACCCTCCTTCCCACCCCCAGGCTGAGCTAACATGTGCCCCTGGGGCATCTCCACAGGCTGTAGGCCTGTCCCCTGGCCACCCAGCATAAGTCAGATTCTGAACTCTCCAGCCTCATCCTTCCTCTCTGGGCATGGTAAGGAGTGTGGAAGGACCAGACCCCTGGGCCATGCTGGCGCAAACAGACAACTCTGTATCTATGCTACTGGGTTCTAGAAAGCTCTCCCACTCTTAGAGAGATGACCACCTCCACCAACCGGTCCCTCAGCTTTGGCTTTCAGCCCTCTACAGTTCATCCTCTACTCAGCAACCAGAAAGATCCTGTAAAAAATCAAAAACAAAAAAACCCCTAAGCCAGATCACATCCCTGCCTTTTTTTTTTTTTTTTAAAGATTTTATTTATTATTTCCAGAGAGAAAGGAAGGGAGAGAGGCAGAGGGAGAGAGACATCAATGTATGGTTGCCTTTCACCTGCCTCCAGCTAAGGACCTGGCTAGAGACCTGGCTTGCAACCTGGTTATGTGCCCTGGCTGGGAGTCGAACCAATGACCTTTGGGTTCACAAGCTGGTGCCTTACCCACTGTGCTACCAGCCAGGGCCTCTCTGCTCTTTTTCAGACTCCAGGGCTCCCACCTTACTGAGACTAAAGTGAAGCCCTCACAGCCGCCTCCAAGCCCTGCCTGAGCTGGGCCTCGTTACCATGCTGGCCTCCAACTCTCTTGCTTTTCCTGGGTCCTCCCGTCCAGCCACACTGGCCTTGCACTGTCATTTGAACACACCAGGCATGCTCTTACTTCAGGGCCTTTGCTCTTGTTCTCTCTGCCCAGGGTCTCTTCTTCCATAGATCCACATGGCTCCCTCTCTCACCTCCTCAGCTCTTCGGTCACATATGTCCTCAGGGAAGCCTGCCCTCCCCACTTCATTTAAATCATACCCCATGCCCAACACACTTTCTCCTCTCCCCTGCTTTCATCAAGTGGTGACAAGCACCATGGTTTCTACAGGCGACCTGGCGAGCCTCCCCTGGACCTGGGCAGTATTCCCTGGTTGGGCTATACCTTGGAGTTTGGGAAAGACGCGGCCAGCTTCCTTACGAGGATGAAGGAGAAGCATGGCGACATCTTTACCGTAAGTACCTCTTGTGGCTCTTGGGAGGGGAGGGGATGGGCAGCTGGGCCTCTCCCTCCTGATGTTTACTGAGTTCTCTAATACCCATCAATCCATAGGCTAACCCCCCTGTTCAATCAACATCCAGTTAGCGTGCCCACCACCAACTTCCTGTCTCTATGTTTGCGCAACTGTGGTCCAACAATTATCTAACACCTTTCCCTCCATTATCCCTCCAGTATCTTCCCAGCATTGAGCTAGGCAATCATTCCGTATACATCCAGTGCCTGTGTATCCATCTAACCCACTTCTGATCCATTTGTTCGACTTCTGTCTATCCAGCATCCACCCATCCGCATCACATGTATCCTTCTGCCTATCTAAGCAGCATCCTTGCATCCTCATAGCCACCCACCACTCATTCATTTATTCCATTTCCATTAACCCTCCACCCATCCACTCATCTGCCCATCTTGCTATGTGTCTCTCCAGCATTTGTTTATCTTCCATGCTGACCATCACCTATCCCTCCATATGTCTACCCAAATTTATTCAGCACTCACATACTCAACGTCCACCCAACATTCATTTGTTTCCAGCACCTTCCATTCTTCTACTTGTCTACCCATGTTTTTATCCATCTGCCGCTATTCACCCAACACTCAGTTACCTGTCCATTCGATGCCCATCTATTTATATCTCTATCTATCCATCCCTTTAATATCCAAACAACCACCACCCTTCCATGGATGCGTCCAACTTGTATTCATCCAACATTCATCCTTCAATCCATTTACCCAAAATCCATGGAGCATCCTGCCATCCATGTTCCCAACATCCATCCATACATTTCGTTTGCAACCAACGTCTAGCTGCTTATCCATCCATCTTTCCATCCAACATACATACCTTCAGTGACCTACCTTACCATTTGTCCACCCATCTAATAACCTATCCCATAGCATGTTTTCTTAGATATTGGCCTGTATCTTGTAAGGGAGTTTGGTTAATGTGACTTATAGACCTTGGTGTGACCCCTGCATGGACGCTTGAGGGAAAATGCCCTTCCCTGTGCCGTCTGTAGGATTACAGCTTTCCAATGCTGTTTTCTTTCCTTCTGGGGCAACATGTTACACGCAGAGCTCAGGCTCCCAAAGAAATGAGTCTTGTCTGCAAATCCGCTAGCATTTACCCAACAGCATTGCCTGTCCATGTAGCCTTCCTTCTTCCCTGCCCTCCATTCTTTACCCACCCACCTATTTATTCATCCACCCATTTGTAATCTACTCACTAACATCTATCCCCCATCATCCTTATGTCCATCCATCCATCCATCCACCCACCCACCTAGGGTGCACACCTGCCCATGTGGACTCCTTCCTTGCTACGGGAGGTGTGACAATCACCAAGACAACCACCCAGGTGCTTAAGAGTGAGGTGGTTGAGAGCACAACCTTTAGCTCAAAAAAGCGCAGAATTCCAGTTCTAGCTCTGCCACTTCTCAGCTGTGTCATCTTGGGCCCATCCTATGCTTTATCTAAGCCTCACTTTTCAGCCATAAATGGGTGAATGATGGTGCTTACCTCACAGGGAGGTTGTGAGGGGCAGATGGAAGACCACTGTCCATTAAACACCTGAAGGGGCCAGCGCTTGGCACAGGGTAAACCCTTGACCGCCCGTAGAACAATAGGAGGCGCTCCTCATGCTAACCTGCCAACCTCCCAGGTGCTGGTGGGGGGCAGGTACGTCACTGTCCTCCTGGACCCCCACTCCTATGACTCCGTGGTGTGGGAGCCTCGAACCAAGCTGGATTTCCACGCCTACGCCATCTTCCTCATGGAGAGGATTTTCGATGTGCAGCTTCCGCATTACAACCCCAGCGACGAAAAGGCCAAGATGAAACCGTGAGTGGCCAACCCCAGCAGCCTCGGGTGGGCCAGGGTGGGTCACCTGCTTCTACCTGCTAGTTCCGGTCACGCTTGTCTCAGTGGGTGTCCAGTAAAGATACTTGTTCTAAGAAAACAAACAAAAATGAAAGAAAAAACAACTCAAAACCTTTGGGCTGAGGAAGAACTCTCATTTTTAGGGGGCAGCTCTGATTTGAGAAGGAGACCAGGGTTTGGGTCAGTCGGACCTAGATTTGAATCCCAACTCCACCCCTTCCTGGCCTGTGACTTTGTGCAGGTCCTGCCATTCAGGGGGATCATAGGAGCTCATCTGCAATGAGAGTCCACAGTTCACGGTGTCCTACCCACTATCCAGAGAGGACATTGGTTTCCTCCAGATGACATTTTGCATCTGGGATGCCAAAAGTTTCTAGGAATTTCTCCCAAGTTGGCATGATGTCTTCTGGGCATGGCTGCCACATCTATCTCTGTCAAGGACTAGTGCCTGGAGTGGGGCTGGGAAAACCAGGTCAAGGTCAATCACAAACTCCCACTTACTGAGCATTTACAACGTGCCAGGTGCGCTCTTAAGCCCTTTACCCACATTGTCTCACACGGGTCATGTCTGCTGCTAGTCCAACAGCGTTCCAACTTGAACACCAAAAGCTTCTATTAGCTAGAAGTTCATGGAACCCTTCCAGAGATGTTCTACTCTTGACACTAGGGTTTTACAGAGACCAAAGAGGTCCTTATCCAAGAGCTCAGTCTCTGGCCTTGGCTGGTGTGGCTCAGTGGGTTGAGCGCCAGCCTGCAAACAGAAACGTCACGGGTTCGATTCCCTGTCGGAGCGCCAGCTTGGGTTGCGGGCCAGGTCCCTTCAGGAGCACCAGCGTGGGCTGCGGGTCAGGTCCCTTCAGCACCCCTACCCAGCTGAGGGCTTGTGAGAGGCAACCAATCAATGTTGTCTCCTTCCCTTTCTCTCTCCTTTCCCTGGTCTCTAAAATGAAATAAATAAAATGTTTTTAAAAAGAGTTCAGACTTTGGAGTTGGGCTGATCAAAGTTTCAATTTTAGCTGTACCACTTACTGGTCGGGTGACCTTGGGCAAGTGACTTCCCTATGTCCCTCAGTTTCTCTGTCAGTAAAATGGGTGTGGTGATAGTAACCATTAACACCAGAGTGGCCAGAAGATGAAGTGAGATCGTTGTGCTGAGCACAATAAATAGTATTGGCTGTTGTTGGCGTTGATGATGATACTGATAATGCCATCTTGTTAGAACCATTCCTGCAAAGGCCTCCATTGCTAACAAGGAACTAGAGCCCTGGGACCCTGAGGTTTGGAGAGGGAGGTGCCTGTAAGTGGATGTCGCCCTTTGGAAGCTGCTCCCTCATTTCTTTGTTCCCTGCCCCAGGACTCTCCTCCACAGAGACCTGCAGGCGCTCACGGAGGCCATGTACACCAACCTCCGCACCGTCCTGCTGGGCGACACCACGGAAGCAGGCGGTGGCTGGCGTGAGATGGGGCTCCTGGATTTCTCCTATGGCTTCCTGTTCAGGTGAGCCTGAGTAACCCCCACTCTCCGGAGTGGAGCCCAGCACTCTGGACCTGGGTCTGCCCTTCATAGCTGCTGGGGGGCCATGAGGACTTTGTGGGCGGGGGAGCCATTTGGGACATTGAAAGGAAAGACTGCAAGGTGACATTTTGCGTCTGGGACCCCAAGTATTTACCTGGCTCAGCCTGTGAGTTATAAAGGAGGCAGGGGCCAAAGAAAGGGGTCCTTGTTGGCTTTGGAATCTATTCTAAGATGAGTGACCTTGGGGGTTTAAGCAGGGGTTTGACATGATTGGACTTACAGCTTTAAAACTGATCTTTGAGCCCTGGCCTAGGAACTTAGTTGGTTGGAGCATTGTCCCAATCCGGTACTTCAGGGTTGTGAGTTTGATTCCCGGTCAGGGCACATACAAGAAACAACCCATGAATGCGTAGATAGGTGGAGCCACAAAGCAGTGTTTCTCGTTCTATCTCTCCTTCTCTCTCCCTTCCTCCATCTCTCCCTCCCTCCCTCCCCCTTCCTCTCTCTCTAAAATCAGGAAATAAAAATAAGAATAAAATGCTCTTTGGTTTCTGCATGGAGACTGGGACAAAGGTCAGGTGCGTGACAATGAGAGAGAAGCAGGAGGAGCTGTTAGGAGGCTGTTGTAGTTGCCCAGGGAAGACATAAAGGTGGCCTGGACCAGGGAGGTGACAGGGAGCTGGTGATCACTTGGGGTTGGAGCCGATGGGACCTGCTGAAGGATTTGTTTGGGGTGGCGGCAGTGATGGAGGAGGGTGGGCAGAGACAGGAGGGGAAAGAGCTATAGAAAGGGCAGCTCCTTGATTTCTCATTGTACCATGAGCTGACCAGCATTTCATAACAGAAAGGATGCTTCAGCTCTAAAAAATTAGGGGGACACAGTTTCAGCATAAAGGACAGGCATTTTAGCCCCATTTCAGCCCTTTATAGCTCCCAGCGCCACCTGCAGGTGATGTGCATGTTCACGCATGTCAGTAATGTCTGTCTTTAGCCGGTTAATGTTACTTGGACAGGTGCCATAGGAAGGGCCCTCACTTCCACAGAGGGACCCCTTGTGCCCTTCTTGGTGTGGGGTATTTTTTGGTTTATTGTCTATTTTGGTAGGAATAGATGAACCTGGAAAAGGTTATCATGCTTTAATAATAATAAAAAATAAAACAGTGCAAGTGGGATGACAAATGGCCACAGGTGTTTAACTGCAGTGTCTTGGGGACCGAGGGCCTGGTGAGGACCACCTGACCCTGTCAGCATGTTCCTGTCTAAAAGGGGAGGCCATGACTCAACTCCTACCTGGGGCTGCCCGCCCGGCCTGCAGGTGGGGGTGCGGGGCAGGTTCTGCCCTTTTTCAAGAGGAAATGAGGGGCAAATACAGATTTTAGATTTTGGGTGAATGTCCCCAAATGGTTAAACACACATTCAGTTTGTGTTTAGGAAAGCTGTGCTGACCAATACATGCCTGTGGACTAGGTGTGGTGTGTGGGCTACCCAGAAAGGGAAACACTATGGGAAACGCGGTGTGTTTGGAGAAGGTGGGCCCAGGCCTCACTTGGTTGGGGGACAGGGGAGAAAATTCCTCTGGGCTGATGCAGAGGCTCGAGTAGGTCCAGAGGCTGGGAGGCCAGAGGCTGGGAGGAGCTCATTCCGAAGGAAGGGCTGTCCTGTTCTTGCCACGAGATGGACCTGAGCGCTTCGTCTCTGCCAGCAGGGAAGCCAAGGCCGGATGAGGGGAGGGGCGAGGCGGACGCAGGGAGAAAGGTGGCCAGAAGGCTGGATGACTGAGCTCAGAATAATGATGACCTTGTAATTCTCTCCCAGGATCGGTGTCCTCAGCATTATATTCTAACCATCATCCACCTGCGCACCCTCCCTGCTGTCTGTGCACCCATCCGTTATCTATCCAGCTACCCTCCCTCCCATCCGGCCAGCCAGCCCGCTATCCACCCATCAAACATTCATTGAGGGCCTACTATGTGCCTGCGTTGTGTGGATAAGGGACAGAGTCAAGACTAGACAGGGCGCTCTCAACCCTCAGCCTCCTTCCCAGGAAAACCCCTCTCTGGGGAGATCCAGGGATGAGGAGGAGCCCAAGGGGGGCAATGGGGCCCAGTGGCATCTCTCTGCAGAGGCCCCAGCAGGCCCCTCCCACCCCCTGGGAAAAGTGAAAACTGGTTGTTTTCCTCCCAGAACAGGCTGGTGGGCTTGGGGCTCCAGAAGCATTTCAGTGACTGGTGGCAAAACCTTGACAGTAGATGTGTGTGTGCGTGCCATGTGTGCACTTACATGTCCAAGGGACACACTTACTTATGTGGCTCATCCTTTCTTCACCCCCCAGCAGGCCCTGTCCCTCTCCATCCTGACCCCTCCAGTCAAGCCCAGCCTTCTCGTGATTGCAGCCCCCATCTCTGCCCTGCCCTGCCCTGCCCTGCCCTGCATGACCAAGCCTGCCAGCTCCCAGGCCGCTTCCCTGTCCCCTTGCACTCCAGCTGCAGCACCTGGACCAGCAGCACCTGGCACCTCTCACCAGGCCAAGTTGCTCCCTCAGCCCTGGGCTCTCACCCAGGCTGTGCCTCCGCCTGAACCTTTTACCCCTCTCTTTTCCTCTGCTCACTCTGCAAGTCTCAGTTCAGATCCTGCCTCCTCCAGGGAGCCTGCCCTCTGCAGGGGAAGGAGCCTCCTCTCCTGCCCTGTGACACTTTCTCACTCACGATGCCCCTGTTCACTCTGCTCCGGCCTCGGCAGCCTCCTCGCTGCTCCTCAGCACTGCCATCTCCTTCCTGCCTTCACCCTCCCTGCTTGATGAGGCCTTGAGGGTTTTGTCTATCCTGTTTGCAGGGGCTCCCTGGCCCAGAATAGCCGGGACATACAGTAGGAAAAGTAGGTGCTTGTTGGGTGTATGCATGAAGAAAAGCTTGTAGGCTGCCGTGGGAGGTTCTGGCTGGAAGTGACCAAGGAGGACTCCTGACCTGCTATTTGCTGTCCCCAGAGCCGGTTACCTGACTCTGTATGGAGTCCAGGCGCTGCCACGTACCCCTCAGAGTCAGGCCCAGGACCGCAGCCACTCAGCCGACGTCTTCCACGCCTTCCGCCAGCTCGAACTGCTGCTTCCCAAGCTGGCACGAGGCTCCCTGTCCGTGGGTAAGCACCCGGGGTCGGGGGCGCGGGGCTAAGGGGCGCAGAGGGAGCGTCCCCGCTCAGCGGGAAGGATCTCACCTGTAAGATGGGAAGAAGAGCAGGAGCTTCCTAGAAGGTGGCTGTGAGGATTTGGCTGAGTTCATAATAAAAAGTCTATCTTTTTGAGCCCTTTCTATGTGCCTGAAACCAGGTTAATGAAGTGTTATCTTATTTAATACTCACAACAGCTCATCACTTCCCTTATTTATATGTTGTTATAAACTAAACCAACACATTGGATTGTTTAAATTAAGAAACATGTTATTGTGGGTAAAAATTCATGATGTGGACAGTAAAACGTAATAACACTCATTCTTTCTTGCTTTTAATACAAATAGAAGTTAATGTGCTGATATATATCCCTTCACAGTGTTTTGTAGGAATGTTGTATTTTGCAAATAGAGGCAGATATACATATTTAGAGTGTGTATTTTTCAAAGGGGGGTTATGTCTATTATGTGCAGCTTGTGATTTTTTTGTTTTTGCTTTTTAAAGATTCCATTTATTATTTCTAGATATAGGGGAAGGGAGAGGCAGAGAGGAGGAGAGGCATCAATGTATGGTTGCCTTTCACCTGCCTCCAGCTACAGAGCTGGCTGGAGACCTGGCTTGCAACCTGGTTATGTGCCCTGGCTGGGAATTGAACCAGCCACCTTTGGGTTCGCAGGCTGGCACCCATCCACTGTGCCACCAGGCAGGGCACGCAACTTGTGTGTGTGTTTTAAGCAGATAATATAGATATATTTCCCCTGTTGTTACAAACATCTTCTAGGTGTTAGCCAATGCAATTATATAAGAGAAAGCAATGACTGATATAAGAATTAAAACCATCCCTGTTTGCAAATTATCTCACACTATATCTGGAAAACCTCAGAAAATCCGTGATAAAACTAATTGAAGCAAAACAAAACAAAAAAAAATCCAGCAAAATAGAAGGATATAAAATTAACAAAAAAACACAGGCACCTTCCAACCCTTACATGTCACTATTAGGCAGCCATGTCCCTCCAAAGGGTTGTGATAATTGTTTCCGTATGTGTGTGTGTGCGCGTGCACGCGTGTTTGTGTGTGGCTAGTCTAGTGTCTTATGTACTGGTATCTCTTCTGCTATCTGGTGATATTTTATGTCTCAATAGCATTTTCCTGGAAGTGAGTTTGCCAGGTCAAAGGGCATACTCATTAAAATGTTTGTTAGTTCCTACCACCTCATTTCCGAAAGATGGAGCAATTTCTACGCTTACCCCAAGGGAAGGAGCCCACCAGATGTTATCAATCCACTTGCTTGCCAATCTGCTGGGCAGACCGAGTAACTTGCTTTAATTTGCATTTTCCCACAACTTTCTCCTCATGCAGTTATCAGCCTTTAAATCCTTGCCAATCTGGTGGATAAAAAAGGGCCTCTGGCTTTATAGGCATTTCTCTGTTGACTGAGATGAAACGTGTTTGTGTGTTTTCCCAGCCATTTGCTTTTCCTCTCTGTGAATTGCCTATTCATTGTCTCTTAACATCTTTTTAGGGGCAAATCTCTATCCTACAGACTCCCACCTTGAATGTTGGGAGAGTGGTATCATTATACCCACTTTGCAGGTAAGGAAACTGAGGCTCAGAAAGGTCCCTTATAGACACAACTGGTGGATGTCAGAGCCAGCCAAGTGGAAACGTGGTCTGATTACAAAATGCTGTGCATAAATCACTGGGCGCATCCCAGTCCCAGTTGCTCCTCCAGGAAGGGGTGGTTTCTGCATTGTCACTTCCTCCCTGCTGACAGTCCGCCGGAACTTGGGCAGATGCAGAGGGGGGCCCTAGGTCTTTCTGGGAGCATCCTGAGCTGATTATAGGAAGGCTGCACTTCCCAGTATCGGCAGCAGGTGGCACTGGTAGAAAAGGTGTCTCAGTTCAGGGCTGGAGGCTGGCGGGCAACCCTGCGTCTATCAAAATATAAAATGCACCTTGTTTTAATCCTGAACTTCCATTGCTAGGAATTATTCCACAGACATGTTGGCACATGTCTACAGACACACCAAGATGGTCATTGCCCTGTTGCTTGTAATAGCAAACACTAGAAACGACTTCAATATCCACCAGTAGGGACTGAAGAAATAAATTAGGCATTCGCACAAAGGGATATGTTGCTGTAGGATGAAATTTGCTGTTGGAAAAAAGGTGCGGACAGTGGGTATATTGTGCTGTTTGTTTTTAAATGACTTTTCTCGTTTTATTGAGATGTAACTGTGTGAGGTGTATTGTACGACTTGACTTACGTATTTATGAAACGATCACCTTAATAAGTTTAGTTAACATCCATGTATTTTACATGTGAGAACCTGTATAGACTTTTGCTTCTGGGAAGGCTGAGATGTATTGAAGAGAAACTTACTTTTACAGTATACCCGTTTGAACTTGTAGAATTTCTTTTAATTATTATTATTATTGCTGTTATTATTTTACTATGTGTGTGCTTCTTCTCAGCTTTAAAATATGTAAACATTTTAAAAGAAAACTGACCCTTAGACCAATGAGCCTGGTATTTCTCTTATAGTAGGGCATCCAGGGCACGGGAAAGTTAAATTAAGCCCCAAGCTAAGTTAACTGCTTTTTTTCTAGAACATTTATTTTACTCACTATTGTATGGAGAGGCTATTTCACTTGATTTTTTGTTTGGGGGGAATAGGCATTCTTTATAATAAAGAATCAAAGAGTCTAATATGTAAACCTAATTTATTTTAAAGGGAAAATGCAGACTTTAAAGGCCTGTCTCCCAAAGGGGCCTCTCTGTGGCCCCAGGTCTCCAGGGGACCGAGGTGCTTCTGAAGAAAACTGGAGGGGTGCTCAAGCCTGGGACCCTCTTTCTACAGATTGGGGCATGGGGTACAGAGGTAGGCTCGGCCTCAACCAGTTCCACACAGCATGAGAGGTCGAGGATTTGCATTGCTTCTTCTGACTTGAATCCCATTACCAGTCCCATGGGCCTGGAAGTTCCGATGCACAGCTTTGAGTCATTAAACTGTGGCTGATAAATAATGCTACATACCTTATAATAGTGGCAAGAATGTAGTGAGGAATTTACCAACCCCCTGTCTATTTTTTGAATTGGGTTTTGGGGGCCGTTTTGTTGAGTTGTAGCTTTTAAAATAAATTCGGGGTACTAGACCCCTAACAGATAGATGATTTGCAAACGTTTCCTCCCATTCTATCTGTTGTCTTTTCATACTGCATTACTTTGTAACGTCATCCTTGAAAAGCAACATTTTACAGTGATAGTCAAGACCTGCAATTGTGCTGTCCGACCTCAAAGAAGGCCAGTCGTCTTAAATCCGTGTTAAATTTCCATGCCTCCTTTTCTGAACTGTCTCATCGGATGACTCCTACGGGCAGAACTAGCGTCAGTGGACGTGGCCACAATACTTCCCATCCCAGGGAGACTGACAGGATGGCTCTCTGGGCAGGAAGTGGAAAAACTGGGTGATTCTCCAGTCCCCAAAAGTTGGGAAACACAGGAAAACAATGCGTTTCCGATGAGCCGTTGGGCTCACTGCATGCTATTTGAAAATGTCACTAATATACTTAAAATAAACGGGTAGCCTACATTTTACACCCTTTTCAACACCCTGTAGTATGCAGCTGGGTTAGAACCGCTGGGGGGATGGGTCTTCCTGAAACACTGTTCTGTGGTTTAAACAAATTTAAAAAGACAATGGGGGAGTTCCTAGAACTTTGAAATTTCCAAGGGGTGCTTTAGGGGAAAACCAAACCTTGTATTTGTGCTCATGTATGTAAATACAGCATTGTCCTGTAGCATTAACATAATATTTAAATAATAGGAACTAGTTTTATTCCCTCCACAGTCTCCCTTGGTGGGCCCATGTCATTGGTTTTCCACAGCATAGCAGATTATTTGATGGTGATCACAAACTAGCAGTTCTCGGGCCAAAGCTGACCTTTCATGGTGCTTGTGTGACCTGCCCAGTGATTAAAAATGTCTTGTTTAAGGGCTAACCTCAAAAACCACAAGAGGATTCCACATGAACCCCTGGATTTCAGCTTCTTCTGAAAACCAGGCTCCCCGGCCAGGGGCAGATTGGCCCCTCAGGGCTGGTTGGTGGAGCGGCTTAGAGGCCCCCCCTGACCCTGTGTTCCCCACAGCTCCTTCCTGGCCCTGCTCCCTCCTTCACTTTCCGTGCCTTCCTGGAGGCAGCTGAGTGTGAGACCCCAGGCCCATCTGTCCCCTCCTGATGACCCCGACTGAGGCTGGGCTGAGTCTTGGGAATGCTGCCTGGTGTTTCATCTTCCTCCTTTTGCTGTGTAAAGAACCACCATTCATTCAACACGTGTTTATTGAGCACCTACTGTGGGCCAGTTGCTGGCAACAAAGGGATGAATAAAACAGACAAGGCCCCTGGCTCTTGTTCTCTGGGGGTGAGACAGATGATAAGCAGGCCACCCTGTGAAGGGCTTTCCTATAACCTCTTTCCTGCAGGAACTCCCTGCCCTCATGGAGTGATACCGAAAAGACCCTCGGATTCAGGGCTCGGAGTCAGGGCTGGGTGGCCCTGGGCTGGGCATGGACCAGTCACCCCCAGCCTCTGTGCTCTGTTCCTGCAGGGGACAAGGACCACGCATGCAGTGTCAAGGGTCGCCTGTGGAAGCTGCTGTCCCCAGCCAGGCTGGCCCCCCGGGCCCACCGGAGCAACTGGCTGGAGAGCTACCTGCTGCACCTGGAGGAGATGGGCGTGTCGGAGGAGATGCAGGCTCGAGCCCTTGCCCTGCAGCTCTGGGCCACGCAGGTGCGCACGGCGCGCGGGAGGGAGCGCGCAGCTGTGGCGGTGTGGCCATGTGTGTAGGAATGTGTGTGTGTGCACGTGTGACGGCATGCATGCGTGACTGTGGGGGACAGGCTTGGGCACACATGTCCAGGTCCCTGACTCTTAACAAGGGAAGAGTATCATGAACAGGATCATTCACGGATCGGTGAGGAGGGGGCGTGGGACTGAGGGAAGAGATCACAAAGGGCCTGTGTGTCTGTTCAGTGAGGACTTGGGGTTTTCTCTGGGTGAGTTGGGCGCCCTGGGAGCCAAGGAGGGACGTGATGAGGAGACAGCGGTGGCTGGGCCAGGTGGTGGCCATGGGAGTGAAGAGGATGTGGGTAGATCCTGGAAACACCAGGGAGACAGCCCCAGTGGGTTTGGCCATGGGCCAGATATTGGGGGGAGGGAAAGTGGGGCTGAGGGTGCTGCTTCTGCAGGCCTGGCTCCTGCCCTCCCGGCCCCGGGGCCCCCACCTTCTCTTGGCTACATCTCAGTCGTGACAGGTGCTCAGGCCAACATTTCTGGGTAATTCCTCTCCCATCGACTTGCAGCTTATTTTTAGTTTTCTCTCAGAGCCATTAACTGTCCCTGGAGGCAGAGGCTGGCGAGGGGAGGGGCTGGGTTTGATCAGTAGTGGGGCCCCATTAGTGCCTAATGACATATTTATGGGCAGAGATGGGATCTCCGCACTGTTTCAAGGATCCCTTGCAGAAATGACCTTTGTGAGCAGAATTGGATGCTGCCTGGGGGCTTGAGTGACAGAAAGTTCAGGGAACAGCCTTTGGCAGGGCCAGTGCAACTGGGCAGAAGAGAGTTGGGGACAGGACCTCCTCTGAGGTTGAGTCATTGGCAGTGTCCACAACTTAGGCAGGTGGGAAGACCCTTGGGGAGGAGGTCCAATGTGCTGTGTGGCCCACCTCCTGGCAAGTCAGTCGCTTAACTCTCTGTGCCTCAGTTTACTCAACTTTAAAATGGAGGTGGCAGTACCTTCCTCAAGGTGTTGTGAAAGGGCTGAAAGGAAGAAAGAGAGTGATAGCTGTGCTTGGAAGATGACGAGAACTCAATAAATGCATTTCACAAATATTTTGTGAGGGCCCACAGTGTGCCAGGCCCCGTTCCAGTAGCTGGAGATAGAGCAGTGAGCAGGCCCAGGAGTCTTGCCCTTACAGAGCTAATGACCTGGTAGGAGAAGACAGGTGATTAATCAACAAGTATGTAAAATATACTAGAGGGAATAAGTTCAGTGGAGAGCCAGTAGAGCTGGGGAGGGATTAGCAGAGGGTAGTGAGCAGGGCCCACTTTAAAGGTGGTGGTCAAGGAAGGTGACATCTGAGCAGAAACTTGAAGGAAGTGAGGGAATGAGGCCATCCAGGCAGGAGGAATAGCATGTGCAAAGGCCCTGAGGTGGGGATGAGGATGATGGGGCAGAGAGGCAGCAGGTCCCGGACCACTGAGGGCCCTATAGGCCATGGGGAGGACTTAGGCTTTTACTCTGAGACAGGAACCCTTTGAGGCTCTGACCAGAGGGGCAACATGGCCTGTCTTCTGCTTTAGAAGGTCATTCTGGCTGCATGGCTGAGAACATTGTAGTGGGGCGTGGGGGGAGTGGAAGCAGGGAGACCAGGGAAGAGGCCACTGCAATTACCAGGCAAGAGAGGATGCTGCTAGATCAGAGGGAAAAAGGAGAGTGGTTGGATTTTGCACGTTTCCAGGTCCGGCCACCAGGATCTCCTGTTGTCTGGGACGGTGGGAGTGGATATGAACAAAGACGGCTCCAGGTGTGGGGCAGTAGAAAGATATCAGGAGGGAGTGCCCTGCCCCCAGAGGTTAGGTCAGAAAGTATTCCGGTTGAGAACCGTTAGTTGAAATCACTCTTGTCAGGTCAGAGTGGAAGCACAAATAATCTTTTCAGAAGCAGTCACTTACGTGCCACGTGCCAGCCACCCTGTTGGGTACTTTGCAGACATCATATCCCGGGGTCCTCACAAAAGCTCCATGAACCCAGGACCCCAAAGCCTAGAATCAGGCTGGTAGAGGCTCCTGTGCCCAGGGACATAGAGGAAGAGCCAGTTCTAAGGGAACATGGGTTGGACTGGGCAGAGGAGGATCGTCCCAGCAGGCCCATGTCGACACAAGCTTCCCCCCCCCCCCCCCCGCCCCCGGCCTCAGACTGTGGCTCTGGGTGGGGGGACTGAGGCTGGACCAGAAATGTCCTCCTGGGTAACTGAGGCAGGGTCCCCCCTGGAGAAATCCCCACTTCCAGGGTAGCAGATTAGCAGATTCAGAATCTTCTGTGGTTGTGTGATCACACACACACACCCGTGCACACTCACACACATCTGTGCATTTGGGGGAAGGTGGTCTTCGTCACCTCCCTAATTTGCTACAGCTTTTTCCCGAAAGCAGAGGTAACTGAGCAGCCTCGTGCTCCACCCCTGCTTTGTAATTAATGAGCTGGGGCCCCCACTGGACCATCCTGGCAAGGGAGAATGGCCTTGGCACCAAGTTAACCCGAAGCTGAATTATTAATCGCCTACATTCCCCTGACTATTTAAGTGATAAACAGCAACTGACCTTGCTTGTCTCCCCCAGACCCGAGGTGCTAGAGAAAACCTCAGAGCGAGTCCCCGCTTGTTCGGAAGCCTGGGGGAGGGACCCCAGGGAGGGGGAGACCTCTTCTGAGCACGTCCTCTGTGACCAGCACATGGGGATTGCCTGCATCCAGTCTCAGTGGACCCGCGTGGCTGCCCTGGGAGTGGGCATGTTTTCATTTTAGCAACACGGAAGTTCTGACACCCAGAGGAGAAAGCGATTTACGTGCCTGGAGTGATAGGAAGTAGGAGCAGGGATTTATACCCAACTCTGCCTGGTTCCAGTTCCGGGTCCTGTCAGCCTGTCTTCTTTCCAGGCTGACTTGCAGGCCCCACCCCAAAGGGACACAGGTGTGTATTTGACAGGTACCATTGAGCTTGTATTGTGGTGGCAGCCGGTCGGGACTAGGGAGTGCTTAGTCTCCGCTTAAAGTAGGTGTGGTAACAGTGCGTACACAATGGGGGAGTTGAACAGGGAAGTGGTACGTCCTTGGCACTGAAATCACCATGGTACCTGAAGAGGAAGAGGGACAGAAAATCCATTGCACCATCATTAATGCTTTAGTGCATTTGTTTACGGCCTTTTCTGTACGTTTTTCTTTGGTGGCTCAGCTCATGCAGTTTTTCAAATCCCGCTTTCAATGCGACCTGCGCTGTGTCGTGGACGTTTTTCTGTGTCCTTGCAGATCTTTGTAAAAAGTCACTTTTGGTTTGCTTAAAAGTAGTATATATATTTAAAACGTTCAAGCAGCTGAAAAAGACACATGCCGTGAAAAACCAGCCTCCCGCCCTTAGGTACCAGTTATCTGAGGCTCCTAGAGATGGCCTGTGACTCTTCACTTATGTCCGCTTTAAACATGCGCACCCACCGGGCACTGAGCTCCGTCCTGCACCCCGCTGTCTGCTTGCTTCCCTGCACCTCGGCCAGGTCGTAGCCACGGACCTGGCTTCTTTGCAACAGCTTCCTGTGTCCTCCTAGAGATGCATCATCATCTGTCTCATTGATCCCCAATGATAGACACTCAGGTCGCTTTCAATCTTGCTGTTACATCGGCGCTGTGGTAAATATCCTTGGGCCAGTCACTTTCTGTCCATGGGCAATTATGCCTGTAATGGAATTACTGGGCGAACGTGGTGTTTAGTGCTGTTTAATATTCCATCGCTATGATTGGGTAGGGTAGTCGTTTACGGTAGGATGAGAATACTTCCTCCGGTGGAGGTGAGTTGGCATTCACCCGGGCATTCACATAAGGGTACCTACCCCACACTCATTTCAGCCTCGTGCCGAATACATGAGTGTTCAAATGTGCAGCCAGGGCTAAGGTCTTGAAGCGAGAAATTCCATCCACTTTCCTGATTATCTCGCCAACGGAAAGTTTTCAATACTTGTTGTATAAGACCAGCATGGCTTTCATAGTCCTCATTGCTCATTGCAAGCTCAAAAGCTCAGTGGCATACACTGATGTCCCTTTATTTAATTCACGCATCTATGGGCCCACTGGGAGCCAGAGGGTCTGGACTGGCTGTTGGACAGCTGGGCTCTGTTCTGTTCCCTCCCATCCTCCCCTTGGGGCCAGTGGGCCGGGAGATGAGTAGAAACAAAGAAGGTCTCTTAAGGCCTAGACTTGGAACTGCTGTTCTGTCAATCCTGCCCCAACTATTGGTCAGAGCAAGTCGCATGACTGAGCCCAAATTCAAGAGGTGAGGAAAGACACTCTGCTTCTTTAGTCAGAGAAAGGGCCTGGTAAGGGCACGGATGCAGGGAGGGGCAAAAAGTTGGGGCCCGGAATGCAGTCATCCTCAGATGTTAACAGTCATCTTAAATAGGCACACTTTGTTGCTATTATTGACACTCTTTTGCTCATCAGCTATGAAGATTATTGACACTTTTTTGCTGATTACCTATTGTGACCTCCTAGCAATGATTCTGCTTGAGGTCAGAGATGCCAGAAAGGCCTTGAGGTAGCCATCGGGCCCTGCTACCACCAAAGATGCCGTTCTTGGCCATGTTCTGAGGCTGGAGGCAGACAGAGGTCATACCTGGATGTTGGGCAGGGGTGGGAAGCAGGGCTCCTGCATAGAGCAGTCAGCCTAAACCCCAGTTTGTCCTCTTGATGGGATAACAGGGGCTCTTTCTCACTGCAGGGGAACATGGGTCCGGCTGCCTTCTGGCTTCTGCTCTTCCTCCTCAAGAACCCTGAGGCCCTGGCTGCCGTCCGTGGAGAACTTGAGCGTGTCCTGAGCCGGGTGGAGCAGCCTGTGTCGCAGATGACCACCCTCCCGCAGAAGGTGCTAGACAGCATGCCGATACTCGGTGAGATGAGCGGACCCCTCGCAGCCCGAAAGGCTGGTCATCATGGCCCCCCAAGCCCTCCCTGTATGAGCTCCCCTTGTCCAAGGTCCATCAGTGTCCTTTGACCCAAGGTCCCCCGGAGCCTCCTATCTTCTTAGACTTGGCATCTCCATGTCTCAATCTCAGCTGTTGAGAGGCTCAGTAGGAGGATTTTGGTTACCATGGCAGAAAACCTAACTTGAGCTGGCTGAAGCAAAAGGAAGGCAGGCAGGCAGGCAGGAAAGAAAGAAGGGAGGGAGAGAGGGTGGGAGAAAGGGAAGGAAGGAAGGAAAAGGACTTTATTTGGGGCAATTAACTAGAAAGTCCAGAGGTGTCCAGCTTCAGGTATAGGTGGGTCTGGGTGCTCTGACAATGTCAACAGAATTTAGTGTTTCTTTATCTCCCAGCCTTGTTTTCTGCTGGGTTGGCTCTGATCTCAGGCTGGCGAGATGGCCACCAGAAACCCCAAGCTAATGTGCTGTCGCCCTGTGAGGGTGTGCCGCTCTGTAGCATTCCTACCCACAGTCCCAGGAACATGTTTTCTTGGCTCTCTTTGGGTCATATTCTCATCTTGAACCAATCCTGGGGTTCAGAGGGCTGGGTGGCTCTCACTGGCCAATCATAACGTGAATGGAATCAATAGCTCAACCCCCAATAGTAGGAGAGGGTACTGCTTCCTGAAGGGGAATGTGTGATGAGTAGGCAGAAACAACCGATGTTGATGGCCCTACTGTCTGCCTAGCCTTCTCTGGTATCTGTCTCCCACCTCCCCTCACAGCTTCTCTTGGGATCAGGCTCAAACCCTCCTGTCTAGGGTCTCTGAGAGACCGTAGCAATAACCCTGTGTAATGGTGGGCAAGTCCCTCTCCCTTTCTGAGCTTCCTCATCTTTTTCTGTAAAATGAGAGCTGGGGGGTGGCTAAGAGGACAACTGCTGACCCTTCCTTGTACCTGCCCGGTGTAGACAGTGTGCTGAATGAGAGTCTCAGACTCACGGCCGCACCCTTCATCACTCGAGAGGTCGTGGTGGACCTGGCCCTTCCCATGGCAGACGGACGGGAATTTGCCCTGCGACGTGGTGACCGCCTCCTCCTCTTTCCATTCCTGAGTCCCCAGAAGGACCCAGAAGTCTACACGGACCCAGAGGTAAATGGCATAGCAGTGGTTTTCGGATCAGCCAGATCCCAATGGCATCCTAGCTCTGCTTTTTGCTGTGTAACCTTGTCCAGGTGACTTCACCTTTCTGTGTCTCTGTTTCCTCACCTGTGGAATAAACCTCATGATAGCACCTGCCTCCTAGGGTCATCAAGAAGGTGAAAGGTGATCATATGCAGAAGGCCTTCATAGTGTCAGGTGCATGGTGAATGTTTTATAAATGAGAGTGGCATGGTTCTCCTTTCTTCAGAATGTTATAATGCCAGCTTCTCAACACTTTCCCTTCTTCCTGCACTTTGAGATGAGGAAACTTGCACTATTTCTAATAGAGTTGGGTGCTTACTGTATGCTAGGCACTGTTCTGTATGCCCATGTATCCATGCATCAATTTATCCACCCATCTATTCATTGATACATTCATCACCTATCTGCTCATCTACTCAGTCACTCATCCACCCATCCATCTATCCGCTCATCCATCCATCCATCCATCTACCCCCTAACCCTTTCATTCATCAGTCTACCCACTGGTCCATTCACCCGTCTTTCATTCAGCCCTTACTCTGTGCCAGGCCCTGATCTTGGATACAATTCTCACTTTATCACTGTACAATGTAACCAAATTGGTATTCTTTTTTAAAATAATTTCTTTAAGTTACAAAAGTAACATATACTTATAAAATAGAAATATATAGACATTATGTAAAAGTAAAAGTTGTTCTTCATTTCCTTCCCTTCTAATTGTATGGTTTCCTCATGATGGTTGGGAGTGTGTTTTTTAAGTTGTTTTTATGCATTTATAGACGTACACACACTCATGCACATGTGAATAGATAGGTGTGTAAATAGGATCATACAGTGCAAGCTATTCCGAAACTTGCTTTTTTCACTAAGAACCAGTCTTAAAAATTCTTTCCATGTCAGAACGCACAGACCAAGCCCCACCTTCTAAAGAGCCGCCACACATCATTTTTAAACCAATCCTTTGTTAATTGCCCTTTATATTGTGTCCAGTTTTTCCCTCTTATAAACAAGACTATGAGGAACATCCTCATAGCTTCTCGGTGGGGTGGGGGTGGGGGGTGGAGTCTGAAATGGACCTTCTTCCTATCTCAGGTATTTAAATATAACCGGTTCCTGAACCCAGATGGATCAGAGAAGAAAGACTTTTACAAGGATGGAAAGAGGCTGAAGAATTACAGCATGCCCTGGGGAGCTGGGCACAATCAGTGCCTGGGGAAGGGTTATGCCATCAGCAGCATCAAACAGTGAGTGTAGGGGCTGGGGGAAGGGAGGCTCCTGCCCTGCCTGGTTGCCACACACCCTTCTCTCCTGGGACCGCGAGGCGAGCCAGGAGGAGGGCTGAGGGCAGGCAGAGGCTTCAAACGGGCAGCCCCTGAGCCATCTCTTGCCCGCAAACCTATCTATTTGCGTTTTTAAAACCGTGTGCTAACTTAAGAATCAGAAGAGCTCATATAAAAAGCCAGCTTTCTGGTTTCTTTTGAAACAATCAGATCTGGCAACAGGTTCTTCCTCCAAGCCTGGTGTCATCCAAACACCAGACTCCCAGATACCAAACGCTGGTATTTGTGCAGCTGACCCGGGGCTGGCTGACCGCAGCTGCTGTGCTGTTTGCAACCTCTTGGCAGGAACTGGCCAAGTGTCATCATGCCCTTTGGTTATTTTAATGCCTCTTTCATTCTCTTTCCTCCGCCCCAAGAGCCTTGGCCCCTGGCTCACAAACAGGCTGGACCAGGGGTTAAGATATCCACCTTGTCCTTCTGTGCAGCCATTTCATTATAAGTTGGGTGACCTTTGGTGTCCCCGTTTCCTCAACTGTAAAATGGGGTATCAAAGACAAAGGAATGGGATCCTTCTAAATACTTAACCCCCTTCCTGACTCATTGTAGGCACCTAATAAATGTTAATTATTATTATAATGACAAATATCACTACTATTAATGTGCAGGCAGTATGCTAAGTGAACATTGCATTAACCTCTGGGCCTCAGTTTTTTGCCAGTAGTGAAATGGAGCTTATCCTACAGTCATTTCTGCTCTAACGGTTCATGAGCATTGCAAAAAAATCACTGCACCGTGAGACATCACTCGATTCAAAACCGCAGGGGTAGTGGGAACAACAGAGCCAGGGTCCAATAGTCAAAAACCTCATCAGTGGCATATTAAGAGATAAAAACCTAAGAAGAAAAAAATGGTAGTACAGGTTTACACATGTGAAATGGTTAAAAAATATCCAAACGCTACAGTAAATATGGTACTTGGTTCTTAAAATGACCTGAAGTTTGCAGTGGAAATGGACAGTGGATTGCGGCTGTGAGCTTCTATAAAGCAAGGGCTTCTGAAACTGGACCCCTGACATGATGGTGTGGTGTATCACACACACACCATGAGCTGAGGTCATCGGTGGATAGACTTTAGGTGTGTGTGGGCTTTATGAATTCTTGCTCATTTCAGCTAGGTGCAGGTCTTTCCAATCTCCTTGTGTTTCTCACTGATAAAATTGCCCATAAGCTAATGTCATATGTACATTAAGCTTCACTTGTTCCCTAACATACCAGTCACATTGGAACAAACTCAGGTGTTCAAGGCAAGTGTTACAGTAGAACCAACTCCTATTTCCTAAAGCTTCTGGCCAGATGAGAGAGATAATGGATATGAAACATTTAGCACAGTGGCTAGTGCATAGTGCCAATAAATTAGCGAAGTTGTTATTTTTCTCACTTAATCGCCATGACAACCCTGTGAGGTAGGTGTCAGTCTAACACTGAGGTCACATCATTTGCCAGGTCATACACCTGGTGCGTGAAGATACCAGGATCCAAATCCAGGTTGGGGTACAGGGCTCCCACCCAGTATAAACTCACCTTCTAACATCCTGTAGTGAGCTGGAAGGGATTCATGCCACCTTTTTGACCCTCTTTGACCAGATGGGGAAACTGAGGCCCAGAGTGGGAAGGAAACTCTGTGAGGGTCCCACGTCCTTAAGAAGCAAAGCCTAGCTTTCTGATCCAGAGCGTTGACTTAGCTCTATTCTTTCCTTCCCTCTTCTTCAGTCACTCAGTAAGAGTCAAGAATCCCGGCCGTGTGCCCTGTCCCACATTGGGTACCTGGGTCTCAGTGGGGGGATGGCGGGGGGCCAGAGTAGGGGAAGATCTTGTTTGGACCCTTCCTGACACAGGTGGTGGTAAGGAACGTAAGGCAGGTGGGCAGGAGGCAGTGAACATCCGGCAGGGCTGCCGCCACATCTACGGACACGGATGACGTCATGTACCCAGTGTGTTTACTTACTAGGACAGGTTTCCAGGAGATGGCAGTAAAGAGGGCTTGTGCTGGCAGAGTTGGTCCATGCTGACAGTTTCCCCACAGACACAGCTGGGTGTCTTCAGGAAGGGGTACCGACCTCTGATCTCACAAAGGCAGCCTGAGGCTTAGCTGCAGCCCTGATGGGGGCAGACAGTATGGGTTCCAGGAATTTGGGGACAGGGGGGTCAGGAAGAGACATTGTTTGTACTAATCAGGGGAAGCTAGGCTATGCCAGACCAAATGATCCCCCAATCTTAGTGGCTTGTGACAGTAAAGGCTTAGTTTCTACTCACAGCAAGCCAGTTGTGGGTTTGTGGGCTGCCTTCCGTCCATGCAGAGGCTCAGGCGCTTTCCATCTCAACGCGAGCCCCACACAGCTGCCGGTGGAAGGGAAGGCTGGGGAGGCCAGCACCTGCTCTGAGATACTGTGGCGTGGAGTTGACATCCTGTCAGCCGGAACGAGCCCACGCGTGGGAGCTCCCGGGCCAGCTGTGCTCTGCTCCCTCTCCTTTTCTCACTTTTCCCAAAGTGGCTGTGGGGGTCAGACTCCGGAGGAAGCCATTGCTGTCCTCCTTATTTCGAATGAGCTCCCTCCACCCCCCACCGCACTCCGTCTCCTTCACGCCTTCCGTGCCATCTCTTTGCAGATTCGTGTTCCTTCTGCTGGTGCACTTTGACCTCGAGCTGGTCAACCTGGACGTGGAGATCCCTGAGTTTGACCTCAGCAGGTACGGCTTCGGGCTGATGCAGCCAGAACAGGACGTGCCCATCCGTTACCGAATCCGGCCCTGAGCTGCGGGAGCAGACGGGGCTCTCCACACGCCCGCCCCCTACCAAGCCCACGCCTGACCCATCACCCACCTCCCCGCGTCTGCATCTGGCCTGAGTGCAGTTTTGAATCTGAATACCCAATGGCTCCAGCTGTCACCTCTCCTGCCTTTTTTATTTTCCTGGAAGGCTAGTCCAGGGGAGGGGAAAAAGGGAAACTGAGAGAAAGTTTCGTCCAAAATGAGGCTTTTTCTGCTCCCAGCTCACTTTGCACCTCTCACCTTAGGGCACCCACGAAAGCTAGGGCAGACGGGACAGAGTAGGAGTCCTGATTGCTGTTCCCCTGACTCCCAGAGGGGCCACTATGCAAGTCCTTGACCATACAGTACAGTTGAGGCCTTAACCACCCAAAGCAGCTGCCGACTGTAAAAGGGCCAGTCGGGTGTGCCCCTTGAAATAAGCTCATCCCCACATTATTATTGAACTAGCAGAACCCGAAGGAGTCCTTAGCAGATCTGTTTCCAGTTCTCTCATCTCTCCATTCACACTGATTCTTGAGTAAATGCAGGAAGGTTTTCCTGAAGCCGGTATAGCCAAGGTTCGGGTCGTGAGCACCCCACAAGCACTGGACTCTGAGCAGTACAGCTCACTGCCCTGGACTTCCGGGCTGCAGATGCTTTGTCAGTGCTGGGACCCAAGTCAGGAAAGAAAAAGACACAGGCCCCACGGGATGGTCCGGATGGAAGGAAGCAGCCAGGGTCCTTGGACGGGGTGAGCCAAAATCCGAGGAGGCTTTGGTTTTCTATAGTCTAGGGCAGAAGCTGCAGACCCTTTTGTTGGCCCTACACTTAAAAAATATTGTGATTAGCTGTTTTCACATCGTCTTTGGGAGAGTTGATTCAACGTGTCCAGCTTTTCTTGAAAACTTGGAAGACCTGGGCATGCTGGGGCCATCTTTCCCAGAGGCAACCATGGGTCTTCTCCATTCCCTAGAGCATGTTGTGGGTTTCTACTTGGTGGAATTTTTTCTTTCTGCTTCTCCCTCCATTCACGGTACCTCCTGGCCCATGAAGGCATTCAAGTTTGAGGATCCTATTCTACCTCCTAGAACCGATCTTTTTTAGGAGGTGGTGGGAACAAGCTAGCTGGTTCTCAGACTACTAGTCCATCCTCCTGTGAGCACCATCCTTTGCACAAACAGATCAATGATGAAAACTTGCCTTTGTATCAGTTTGGGGGGAAAAAAGTTCAAAGAGAAAAATGGCCTAGAAACCTTTATTATGATAGTAAGTGTTACTAACATTAGGTTCTGTTTATTGAGGGCTCTCTAAATGCCTGTGACAGTCAGAATGGACATAGTACTTATGCTTTTCATGTCATCTCTGCAAGGAGGGAATGGTTATGCCCTTTTTATCATTGAGGAAACAGGCTCAGAGAGGTGCCGTGACTGCCGGGGTCACACAGCTCCTCCACTGGTGTCATTCAGCAAACTTACTGTCCCTCTAGCAAATGCATCCCCAGGGTCAAGGGGGTGGTTAGTGGAGGGACAATTCTGTTTGACATCAGGGCTTGAGGCCCCCATGTGTGGATGCATCTCATGCAATGCAGACACACACACACACACTGCAGCTAGATCTTTAGCTGGAGGGGAAGAAAGGACCTGAGGGCTCTGAATGTTTCAGGTGCTAGCCTCTTCTTGGAGCAGCGCTGAGGCTTGGAGGCTTCCCTGGCCCTCAGCCTGCAGGCGCCCCCAGGATTCCCAGACAGATAGTGATTGGCAGGAGGCGGGATATCCCCAGGGAAACCCATCTGCATGCATGGGTGACCCCTGCTGCCAGCCTGCTCTTAACTCAGCAGGAAATCAGGGCTGGTGGCTTCCAGTGGGAGGATGGAGCCGGTTTCCATGGCAACCCTCAGCTGCCTCATCCTGGCTTGGAAGGGAAGGAAGAAGGCCAGCAGAAAAAGCAGCAGGACAGGTTCTGTGCGAGGCTGCTACCCTGGTGTGCTGCGGGAAAGCCCTATGACTCTCCCCTTCCAAATCAGGGATGATTTGTCACTGAGACTAGATTCTCACCTGTGTTCAGAAAAAGGCCAGTTCCCCTTAAAGGTGGCGCACCTTCTTGGAGCCAGAATCTTGAGGAAGAGACAATTCTCCCACCAGGCAGCTCCAGCTGGTGCCAAAGATACGGAAGTGCAGTTTAGGAGACAGTGATTTAAGCCTTTGTTTTAATCTTTTTCTTTTCTTTCTTCTTAAAAAAGAAATAAAGACAAGGAAGAGCTGGGTTAGCTCCTTGCGATAGGTTACTTAGGAAGGCACCCAGACGCCATTGTATTTCTCCATACCTTGCCTGAGAATCACAAAATTGCAGGACCTATGTTACCAACACCCTTAGGTGGACCTAATGTAGTGTTTCCTTAACTTTGTCATTCTTATTAGTTTTGCTGTGTTTTATGTTGTTGTCGACCAGCTATTTTCTTTTGAACAGACTCATTTTGTAAATTTTATAGTTGTTTGAAAAGGGAACTTTTTTTTCAGCACTGCCAGTAATAGACAATGTATACCACCCATTGTCAAAAATACAAAGTGACTGTGAAAAACACAATTGCTAGGATGGGGGTCTCCATGCTGGTGTCACCAAGGTTCAGAGCCTAAGATCTGTCACTTCTCTGTTGCAAAATGAGACAAGCAAGTATTCCAGTGTAGCACTCAACCCAGGCTGGTGCCACCCCAAGACTGTCTCCGTGATGGTCACTGGATGAAAAGGACAGGAACAGGAGTAAAGCTGCTCACCACATGGGTCCCCTGTACATTACCCCAGCTCTGTGTGCCACCCAGGGTCTCCTACCACCAGTGGGCCCCAAGCACACAGAGCTGGTGACACCCCACCTGCCATTTCTCCAGATGAAAATTCAAGCGCCCTGCTAGAAGTCATTGATTTTGATATATATATATATTTTAAATAGTGTTTTGTGAGTAGGAGGGATTGTTATACCTTGCTGTTTAAACAAAGAGTTCTATTTTCATATAATATGGCTGAGCAGCAACGTGCTGAAATACATTAAACCATCCTTGTTTATGAAACTGCCTCTGAGTGTGACTCAGGTCGAGAGAGTGTGTGCTGTGTCTAGAGAGGCAGTTTGTTGCTGGGAAGGGAGCCCGGGGCACCCGCTCTGCACACAGCTCTGGGACAGGGCCCTGCGAGTCCAGGTACACCTCCAAGGCATGGGTCATTCTCTCCCTTTGTAGGCAGGAAGAAGCTGCCGGGCAGAGAGGTGAAGAGGCTTGCCCAAGATCACAGGGCTAATAAGTAATAGGTGTGGGATTCAAGTGCAGGCCAGGGGAGACCGGGTTCCAGATCTTCCTGTCACTGATCCTCCCGGTGGCAGAGAGGGACAGGATACCTATGGAGGCTCACAACCACAAAGCAAACTTAAAAATTCACTGCATGCCCTCTGTTTTTCACCATAAGTAGGCATTTGTTTCAATATTAAAAGGTGTGTGTAGGTGATGAATGAGATTTGGGAAAAATGTAAAAGCGGAAAGTATTTTTTCCTCCCAAATAATTGACTAAAAAAATAATGTGTGGAGGCGAATGTCCCTCCCATCAGGTTCCTTGTCTGTGGGGGTTCCGCGCAGGCATGTTTGCTGGCATTGGATTTGTCTGTGAGTGACAGGCATGTCACGTGACAACAGCTACACTTTCACGTTAGAGTGTGCCGTTCAGCACAGCAGATGTTTCCTCCCTGTCACACAGATACAGGGGATCGGAGGTGGTGTGGCCTCCACACTCACTAGGCCCCTTCCTGCTGGTCCCTCCAGCATCTGCTAACCAATAGTTTCTACCTCGGGACCCACTATTACTGCTTGAGCTCCAGCCATTCTGTTCGCATTCCAGGCAGCAAGAAGGAACCAGGAGCCAAGATGAGAAAATCTGCTTCCGACCCATCGGTCAGAACTTAGTCACACGACACTCCTTGCTTCACAGGAGGCTGGAAAACACAGTCTTTCTCTCCAAAGGGGCGCTGCCCAGGCCCTGGGGGGCAGGGAGAAATAGGGAGTGATTACTAACAGGTAGGAGGTTTCTTTTGGGGGTGATTCTGCGAATTTATGAAAAACCGTTGACTGACCAGTTGTACATTTTGAATGGGTGAATTTTATGGTATGCTAATTACCACAATATTATGTGTATTTTTAAAGTAACTATTTAAGCACCTCACATTGCTAGGCACTGTTCTAGGCAATGGAGCCCTGGCTGTGAATAAAAGAGATCCCCCTAAAATTCATCCTCATCGGTTAGGTAAATAAAATAAGTGAAATATAAAGTCACGATGATAAATACCACAGAGAAGAATACAGGAGGGAAATGGGTTGGAGAATTGCAATTCTAAGTAAAGTCGGCAGGGAAGGCCTCCTTAAGGCGACCTTTGAACAGAGACTAGAAGGAGCAAACCACGTGGGTACCTGAGGCAAGAATGTTCCAGAAAGATGGAACAACAGGTGCAAAGGCCCTGAGATAAGAAGCTCTCAGGTGTTTTCCAGGAACAGGAATGTTCTAGGTAGAGGAGGGACAAACTCTGCCTTGAATTATGGCAGGATCCCTCTCAGTGTGTGTGTGTGTGTGTGTGTGTGTGTGTGTGTGTGTGTGTACAGGGATGGGCATACAGGAGGGAGATAGGAAGAAGGAGGCTGCAATAGTCCAGAAGGGTCTCTGTGCTCACAGACTGTACTTGCAGTCAGAGGAGACAATTCAACAAAGAAGCAAGCCAACATGAACACAATGCCAGGTACTGAGAGGGCTCTTGAAGTAAAGCGAACAGCACAGTGTGGGGTGGTGAAGACATCAAGGTGGCCTTGGAGATGGTCAGGGGAGATCTCTCTCCAAGGAGGTGGTAGATGAGCTGAGGCTTGAATGAAGGGCAGCCAACCTTGCAAAGAACCACGTCAAGAACGTTCCAGGGAAAAGGAACGGCAAATGCAGAGACTCTAAAGAGACAAAGGGCTTGTGTGGTGCGTGTGAGAAACGTGAGGCTGCCGGGGAGGCTGAGAGGCTGGGAGGCCAGGACCTATGAATGGTGGCAGGAGGTAAGAATGAAATGCGGCCTAGGCGGCCACGGTGAGCAGCCTGCACTATTCTAAGTGCCTCCGGAAGGCATTAGAAGGTTTAAGTAGGAAAGTCAACAACTTTCCTTTCAATGGAATCAATTTAGCTTTGTAAGAAGCTCATTCCATTATCCTTATTTTTCTTATTCCATGGTGGCCCAAGTGAACCTTCCAACACCTTTAATGCACTGGTGTTTGGGAATCATGGCCACTTGAGATGTGATCCAGAGGGATGTGCCCACAGGGAAGGAGGGTGAGGAGTGGGGAGAATGGTCAGGGTGCTGTCCTCTCACCTTGAGCCCCTAGGACTCCAGAGTGGCCTGGGAGAGACAAGGCTGGTGAACCCACCTTGCAAATCTGGGAAAGTAGATCCTGGCAATGAGCAAGATCTCTGCATGCCTTTGTTTCACGTGTTCTGAGGGCTGACCACTGTTGGGGGAATGTTGACCTGGCCGAGAGCTAATCCCCCAACCTCCTTGCTGAAATAACCCTTGAGGTACAGGCAACCATGTGCTCAGCCAAAAGAGGCCCAACTCCAAATCAATCCAATTCTAGGTATCAGATGCCTTTTGCCAGTGATTGGTTGGTGGTGATCATGTGACCCAGTACAGGCCAATGAGTTGGTCAGAGAAGTCTATGGGGACACTTCAGAAATTCGGAAGTTCCTTCTTTCTCCCTGTCTTGGAGTCACTCTGTGAGAGGCGGCCGAGCCAGCCACCTTGTGATCATGAGGGTAAGAAAATCTCCAAAATATCCAAGAATCTGGAGACCTCTGAGCTGCTCCTGTGACAGACCCTGGAATCCCCTTAGGTCTGGATTTCCTGTTAAGTAGGATAATGTCATTACCATTTAGATTCTAATTAGAGGCCATGTACCATGGTGGTGAAGAGCATGGGGTCTGCTTGGGCTGGAACCTCTGCTGAGATACCAGGGTCATCTTGGAGGGAGGAAGAGAAGGGAGAAGCATCAAGGTGAGAGTGAAACATTGATAGGTTGCCTTCCACATGCACCTCAGTGGGGACCAAACCCGCAACCCAAGCATGTACCCTGACTGGGAATCAAAACAGTGACCTTTCACTTTGTAGGATGATGGCCAACAAACTGAGCCACACCAGTCAGGGCTCCCTCATTCATTTTTCGGTGAGCTTTAAGCGAATTAATATTGTCAATGGAGAAAATGGAAAAATGAGTATCCCAAGTTAGGCTCGTTATAGAATTTCACAGAGGAAGGAGAATTGGACCAGACCACAGAAAGGCAGAAGAAGTGACACTAGATCTAGGTTTTGAGAGGTGAACAGGAGTTCCCTATGTGGGAAAAATGATGGTTGGGGCCAGGGAAGCATTCTAAGTAGTGAAAACAGCATGTGCAAAGACTCTGTATCAGTTATCCGCAGCTGTGTGACAAACAACCCAAATGTAGGGGCTTAAAATGAAGCTATTCAATAGTTTCCCAAGGTTTTGTGGGTTGATGGGGGCTAAGCTGGATGGTTCTTCTGGTGGGCTCGCTTGGGTTTAGTTCTCAGGGAGCTGCTGTCAGACGTGGAGGGTGGAGCAGGATCGATGATGCTGACAGGCTGTGCTCAGCTGGGACTTTGGGGCGGCTGAGCCGCCCTGTCTTTCTGTGTATTTTCAGGGCTTCTCACTCTCCACGTGGCCATCCTCCATGGTGTCTCCAGCAGAGTCGCAAGGTGGAGGTCAGCTTTGTGCCTTTAAAGGTCCACCCTGGGCCCTGGCTGGTGTGGCTTAGTGGATTGAGTGCTGCCCTGCAAACCAGAATGTTGCCAGTTCGATTCCCAGCCAGGCACATGCCTGGGTTGTGGGCCAAGTCCCCAGCTGGGGTCATTCGAGAGGCAGCTGATTGATGTTTCTCTGCCACATCTGCGTTTCCCTCTCTTTCTTCCTCCCTGCCCCTCTCTAAAAACAAATAAATAAAATCTAAAACACAATTGAAAAAATATATATATTTTAAACTCCACCCTGGCAGTTAGGGTGTAGGAGGGTTGGATTAGAGCAAGGATAAGACTGGGAGAGGGAGATCAGAAAAGAAACATGAGATCCGGAAGGGATGGACAAGGGCGACAGAGAGGAGGTAGGAGAGACATCAGTCCCTGAAGACTGAAGACTTGGATTTTAATGAAATATTATCTGAGGAGGATCAGTTAATTAGCTCTTGATCTATGTGGCTTTGATTTCTTCCTTTTGATGACTCACTCCTTTTCCATTGCACCTTGGAGTTCCCAGCTCCACTGTGGGGAAGACATATTAGTTTCCCTCTAATTGCCCTGCTGGAAGCTCATGCCTTGGTCCGTCCTCGCCTGTATTTCATCATTGTTTGGCTACTGACCCTGGAAGTTATTGGCTTTTGCAAGGTCTGGGCCATAAAATGGCTCAATGGACAGGTTTACCTCCCTCCCTCTGTGGGGACTCTCTGGTGGCAACCATCTCTCCTCCTAGGGAGGGAACCCAAGAGACCATTTCAAGGCTTAACACAGAACATTACATGGAGTAAACACTCTAAAATGTTAGGTGATGGCCAAGTGATTGAATGGATTCAAGGGTCAGTGGGTAGGTGGGTGGACGGGTGGCCAGGTGAGCGGGTGGGCGAGTGGTGGATAGATGCATGGATGTTTAGGATGGAGGATTGATTGGGTAGGGGGATGAGTGAGTAGATAGATGCATGGGTGGGTGAACGGATGAGTCCGTAGCTGGGTAGGTGATTGGGTATATTCATGGATGGATGGAGGGTGGGTGGGAAGATAGATGTATTGGTTAAAAGACCAAGAATGTGTGGATAGATAGATGGAGAAATAGTAAGTGGGTGAATGAGTGGGTAGAAAGGTGGTTAGAATATGCAAAAAATGGGAAGACGAGTGAGTGGTGAGTGTAAACGGATGGGTATGTAGTTGGATAGTTTGCGTATATGGATGGATGACTGGGTGGTTAGGTAGATGAGTAGGCTGTCAGGCCAGCACAGAACAGGCACCAAGCAGGTTTTAAGTTGCATTTCTCTGTTGATTAGTGACACTGGGCATCTTTTCATGTGTTAACCATGTATGTCCTCTCTGGAGAATTACCCATTCAGGTTCTTTGTCTATTTTTTTTTATTGGATTGCTTCTTTTTTTGGTGTTCAGTTTTTTATGTTTTTATAAATTTTGGATGTTAAACCTTTAAAAAAAAAATAAAGAAAGAACAGGCACTAGAATCAGACACCTGGTCACTCAAGCATCATCCAACAGCTAATAGGTCTTCTTTATATTAGCATATTCAGCCCAAGGGTGAGAAAGCTAAAAAGAATTTTCAATGATGTCAGACACATGCAAAACATTTAGTATAGTGCCTCATATTAATATTAATATATAGTAACTGCTCAATCCATGTGAGCTGCTATTATTGTTTGTATTGTTCTACGACTGTCACATTAGTGTGTATTTTCTTTTTTCTTTTTTCTTTCTTTTTTTAAATTTTATTGTTGTTGTATTACATCCATCCCTTTTTTGCTCCCCTCTGTCCCCCTCCCCAACCACCCTTAGTGTGTATTTTCTAACGTTAGACATGGTGCTAAGCACTTCATACGTATTATCTCACTAGTCCTTCCAGCAACCATAGAAGGTGGATTCTATCATTAACCCTATTTTCCCCATGAGTACGATCATTATTATTGGATGTGACAAAAAGAGAGATGGGCAAGAAGACTGGAGTCTAAGCTGATAGAAAATCCCTGGGGCAGCTGGGACTTTGAGTAAGGCCGCAGCAAAAGGCCATTGTCCTGAGTGACATCCACACAGAGATGTCAATGATCTCCCTTGAGACTTTGGGCCCTCCCATAATGACCCTCGAAAAGCAATTATTCCCTCCCAGGGGTCCATGGAGGAGAGGGAAGTGGGGATTAATTAGCCTTGCTCAGTGCCTGGAGTGTGGAGAAACCTGAGAAGGACACTCAGTGGGATTATAAATAAGTGATGGCTGGCATTATGGAGTCCAAGAAAAAAATCGGACTTCAAATGGACACGTCTCTTGCCAGCATATTTAGAGGGGGGGTCACTTGCATTTACATGGATGAATTGTGCCAACTGGACCTTGCTCAGCCTCGGAGAGGTCTCAGCGCCCCTGAGTGAGGAAGTCTGAGACACCTGAGTAGAAGACGGTTGGTGACCTGGTGTGGGAACTTGGCTGCCCACTGCTGCGACAAATGTGCTGACGTTCTCTTCAATGAGCTTTTTAGTTTTCTCATCCATAAAATGAGATCTTGTACTGGACCTCTTTTCTATAGAACCTTCTGAGTTTTATTATCTTCTTCTCCCTGTTTCCTGTAAGTTCATTTTTTTTTCTTGCCTTGTTTCTTTTAAGTACATTATAAGGAGATGATATGTTCCTGATTAGTAGAGAGAAAATTGTATCAGTTGGGACCTTTGGGACATAAATGACAAAATCATGACCCAAAATAGCTTAAATCAAAAGTGTTGTTTGTTTGTTTGTTTGTTTACTAACTCACATAGCTGGAAAATCCAGAGGAGTCTACCTTCAGGTATGGCTGGATCCAGCAGCTCTAATAACATGTGAGGCTTAATATCTCAGTCTCAGGGCTCTGCTTCCCCTTATATTGTCTGTATTTCTAGGTAGTTTCTCCATTTACAATGACAGAAAATTCTAAGAAGTAAATACCTGTTGCTTTCAAATAAATTACAGTCTTTTCATTTAGAAAATAAAAATTCTAAATTGGACACGGTGCAGAGGCGGAAGAACCAGAGAGACACAAGACAACCCCGTTGGTCTTCTTTGGTCTTTTATGCAAGGAGCACAGACTTAAATTTATACCAAGGCCAGCAAGTAACATACATGATGAGGAAGTGTGCTGGATGAGAATCAGAAGGGAGAGGTAGAGACTGCATCAGATGGGAGATCACATCCTGCCTGAAGGGGACAGCTGTGCCGAAGGGTAGTCACTACTCTGCACCAGCTATAATTTCCGTGTTGCACAGGAATTTCTGGCCCAGTGTTCATTAGTTCCACTAATGTTCCAGGAGAACCAGAAATCCAGATTTTTATGTAAACTTCTCTGGTGTTTAAATCTTGACACAATTTTAAAACACAAAACAAAATAAAACTGCCCTGGCTGGTGTGACTCAGTGGATTGAGCATTGGCCTACTAACCGAAAGATCACTGGTTTGATTCCCAGCCAGGGCACATGCCTGGGAATGTGGGCCAGGTCCCCAGGCAGGGCCAGGGGCAACCAGTCAATGCTTCTCACAAACATCGATGTTTCTCTGCTTCTCCTTCTCCCTCCCTCCCCCTCTCTATAAATAAATAAAATCTTTAAAAACAAACAAACAAACAAAAAACATGATGGTTGAACAATGCAAGTCTGCAAATCCTCAGCTATGACCTCTGCTAGTTGTCATACAGGACTGCCCAGAGGACTGGAACACTGCTTACATGCTAGCCATGTCTTTCTTTCTTTTCTTTTTTTTTCAACTTTACACAAATATCAGTTTAGCTGACTTAAGGCTGTGAAACACCTCAGGGAGTCTCCTTATTAAGGACTTGGAGGCAAGGAGGGGACAATAAGAGAGATTTTTGCCAATTTTATTTCTATATATCTTGTCAACACCCCTACAAATAGGACTGGACAGTCCTGAAGTCATAGTCATGTCTTATTCATAAGTTTCTTATATGCCCTCATATAAGAGGATTGATTTATTCATTTAACAAGTATTTATTGAGCCCTGGCTGGTGTGGCTCAGGAGATTGAGTGCTGGCCTGCAAACCGAAGGGTTGCTGGTTTGCTTTCTAGTCAGAGCACATGCCTGGGTTGTGGGCCAGGTCCCTAGTTGGGAGTGCAAGAGAGGCAACCACACATTGATGTTTCTTTCCCTCTCTTTCTCCCTCTTTTCTCCTCACTCTAAAAATAAATAATTAAATAAAATCTTTAAGAAACAAACAAGTATTTATCGAGCATTTATTCTGTACCTGGCGTTGTCCTGGGCAGTACACTAGCAGTGTGGTAGGCACTGTTGGTTGTCTCTACCCAACTTTAGTCTCCGCTTCTTTCTTGTCAAACCAACTTCAGATTTGTAGGGGCAGTGACAAATTCAGCCCTGTGGGGTCAATCCTATTCTTTTTGTCAACGATTGGTCTAGGAGTGGCCATGTGACTCATGGCAGGGAACTTGGTAGTGGGAGATGATGAAAAAAAGAGAGAAGCATGACAGAATGATTTCTGGCCACCTTTGTCATCTTATTCTTTTGCCTTTGAAGTTCTAATGTGAGATTACTAAATATCCTCACTCCTTAAGCCACTATGAGTTAAGGATTCTGTTACTGGAGATAAGCAAGTCAAACTAGCTTCTGCCCTTGGGTAACCTACAACTTATCAGATAATGAGAATGAACATGAGTAAGTGCCGTCTATCAGTTCCTCATACTAACCCTATAAAACAGGTCAACTCTTTATTTCCATCATAATCTGAATGATTGATCTATTATTTTATTGTTTATTAACTGTATTCCTCACCAGAATATGCATAGGTACTACCTGTTTTATTCTCACAACATCTCCAGTTCTAAAGAAGTGCTCAGCACATAGTAGGTGCTCACTGATTATCAGTTGCAAGAATAGCATTTCCAGACCAGGACATACCATTGCCTTTTGTTAAATTAATCCAAGGTTTCGCAACCTTGGCATGGGAATTCTTTATTGTGGGGGCCCATGTTATGCCCTAGAGGATTTTTAGCCACGCCTCTGGCCTCTGCCTGCAAGATAACGGCACCTTGAACAAGGATTATGATCATGGAGATGATAAGTGAACAGATTAAAACTATGTAATAATATTACATTCAACTCTATAGGAAAAACATCACTTTAAATTGACAAGTGAAGAAAAGGGTTAGAGAGAAAGGACCTTCCTTGGAGCCTAATGGCTTATTATTCACAGCTTTCCTCCTCCAGAGCAGGAGGCTCAAGGGTTTATCCCAGGGCCTATTTATTTGACATGCAGTAAATATGTATGTGAAAGAATAAATGAGTAAATGGTGAAGGAAGGGGATAACTATGACATCCTTAGGGAAAACTTGCTTACCTCTCCTGCTAAATTCTTTGGTTCTATATTCACTTCTGGGACTTACTGATCAATTTTGTTTGCCCCATTGACCATGGAGCTCTAGGGGAAGATGGTTCTTTTACTGAGCCTGCTACAGGACCTGGCACACAGGAAGCTCTCAGTAGCTAGCTGCCCAACATAACACGAATGAGTGAATGACTGAATGACCAGGCTATATAAACCAGCTCATGGCTCACTCTCTCTTCCCCTCACCTTGCTTTATTTTTATTCTTGGCAATTATCGCCAACTGCCACATTGCATATTGGTTGATGTATTTATTGTCCACATTCCCCCAGCAGAATCTATTTTGGAATTAGATTTTAGAATCTAGAATGGAAACTCATGGAAGCAAGGGCTATTTAAAATTGCCATCTGAGCCCAGCCCCCACCTCTATCCCTCTCCTTTGCTTTATTATCCCCAGGTGCTTCTGGCCCTCTGTCATTCTTTGACTTTGTTTTCTCTCTGTCTCCAGCCAGCTCCACGAGGTGGCCAGGTGCCCAGCTGCCCAATGTTTGCGTTTGGTTCGCAGCTATACCTCAGACGCTTATTATCCCAGCGTCTTGCACACAGTAGGCGCTCAATTCACGCTGTTGGTAGGACTAAGGAAGGCGGACTTGACAGGAAGGCCTTGGAGGTAGGCCAAGTGGAAAGGGTAGGGCTGGCGAGCTCCTTCTCGCCCAAACCCCCAGCTCGCCCCCAACCTCACCAGCATGCCAAGCCGGGCAAGCAGGAGTTAAGCGCGGGCACGCTTGTTACCCGCAGGTGGCGCCGTCCCGCCTCGGTGCCAGACTCAGGGCTCTCTCAAGTGTGGGACAGAATCGCAGCGAGCGCGGAGCCGAAGCTCAGCCCCGACTTGTTGATCTCGCTCAAGCAGCCGCCGCTGCCGCTGCCGCTGCCGCCGCTGCCGCGGGAGCGGTAGGAGGAGGAGGTGGAGCAGGAGGCACCTCCCAAACGCAGTCCTGCCACCCGCGCCCGCAGCGTCCGACTGCGCCCCCAGCCTCTGAGAGCGCGTCGGCTTCGCAGCGCCTGTAGCCCAGGCGTGTCGCCCGCCCGGCCGGCGGGCGTAGGCCGGGCCCGGCCCGGCCCCGGGCCCGCCGCTGCCTGCGGACCGGGGCGCTCCGGCGGCCGGGGCGATGCGCGGTCCCTGGCCCCGGAAGGTGGCCGCTCTGACGGTGAGTGTTCGAGCGTGTGGCCCGCGGCGAGGGCGTAGGGAGACTCGAGTGGGGGACTCGCCTGCCCCGCGGCTCGGCCTGTTGGTCTACCTAGTCTCCGCGGCTCCAGGCTTGGGGGCTGGTGTGGACAAGGGCTGGGGCCTGAAGGGACGCACGACCTCGTTCCGGGACGAGGGGAGAGGGCGTGAGCTTCACTGCCCGGGGGCTCACAGGAGCCCCCGAAATCACCAGTGCGCTGTAGGAGGAGGGCACGCTTTGAAAAGGCCAGAAAATTCAGCTCATTTCCCCGCCTCCCACCTTCCCCACCCCTTCCCTTCTAAGCCCCGGGAAAGGCGCAGAACCCGGAGTTATAAAAAGCCATCGCAGGAGACAAGCGAGGAGGAGGAGGAGGAGGAGGAGGAGGAGGAGGAGGAGGAGGAAGAGGAAGAGGAGGAAAAGGAAAAGGGGGCAGGGAAGGAGCAGGGGAAGACAGAGCAGGTACTTCCCCAGGACCCTGTGCGCTCTTCCTGCGGTGGGTTGGTGGGTTAAGGGGCGCCGGTGGGGATGGGGGGTGGGAAGGCACTTTGCATCTTCGGGGCTCATCTCATGGCTGTCGCGGGAGCGACCTCAAGAGATGCTCCTGTGGCTTGGGGAGAGGGGTCTCTCCAGGGCAGCGGGGCTGTCGTGACCACACTGTTTGTTGCGACTTCCGACAGGTGGGCACCTGAAAATCCTCCAGAATTCCCCCCAATCTTTTAAGGTTTAGAAAAAGCAAACCTGCTACCATCCCCCGTCCTCAAATCCTAGTTATCCAGGAACACGGGAAGGAAAAGATTAAAAGTCTTTAAAAAAAAAAAAAAAAGTTTTCCGTGCAGCTCCCCTCTCTCCCCATTTAGGGTCCAGGTTCAGGACTCCACGGAGATCTCCAGAGATAAGCGAGTTTCAGCACTCGAAGGGGCGGACAGCGCCCCAGGCGGAGGGGTCAGGCCCGGGTGGGGCCTCCAGGGGGCCTCTTGGGGGCCCTCGCCCCGCTCCAAAGCGCGGCCCCTCACCCCATCCATGGTGTGGGACGAACTTCAGCACCGGCGGGAGGGACAGCGCCCAGCCTTTCTGACCCCCTGAGCCGCTTAAGCGACAGAAAGGTCAAGGCCGGCTGGGGCTGGGCTGGAGAGGTGGGGAGGGGCCGCGCCTCCCCATTTGCTGAATGCTTCCGCTTTCTGCCTCGCAGCCGTCGGGATGGAGGTGAGAAGACGGCTGTGACACGTGCCCGAGTGGCTCCTGCACCCCCAACAGCCCACAGCGCTCCCTGCCCCCCTCCCCCGCAGCGACTGGCCTTGCCGTCCAGTGACAGCGGCCTGGGGGGCAGGGGGGGAGGGGGCGGCCGGACCAGCGATGCCGGCGGGCATGACGAAGCATGGCTCGCGCTCCACCAGCTCGCTGCCGCCGGAGCCCATGGAGATCGTGCGCAGCAAGGCGTGCTCCAGGCGCGTCCGCCTCAACGTCGGGGGCCTGGCGCACGAGGTCCTCTGGCGCACCCTGGACCGCCTGCCCCGCACGCGGCTGGGCAAGCTCCGTGACTGCAACACGCACGACTCGCTGCTCGAAGTGTGCGACGACTACAGCCTCGACGACAACGAGTACTTCTTCGACCGCCACCCTGGCGCCTTCACCTCCATCCTCAACTTCTACCGCACTGGGCGGCTGCACATGATGGAAGAGATGTGTGCGCTCAGCTTCAGCCAAGAGCTCGACTACTGGGGCATCGATGAAATCTACCTGGAGTCCTGCTGCCAGGCCCGCTACCACCAGAAGAAGGAGCAGATGAACGAGGAGCTCAAGCGGGAGGCCGAGACCCTTCGTGAGCGGGAGGGCGAGGAATTTGACAACACGTGTTGTGCGGAAAAGAGGAAAAAGCTCTGGGACCTCCTGGAGAAGCCCAACTCCTCTGTGGCTGCCAAGGTGAGCCTGGGACCTGGGGGGCTGCTGGGCTGGGGGACTCTGCCTGTGTCCCCAGGTTCATGACCTCTATGGAGGGGACTCCGGTCTTCAAATATGAAGACCAGAAATGGGGAGGGGCTATAGCCCAGACCGTGGAGATAAAAACTGATCCCTTCAGGTGATTTCTATGTGGTATTGGCCACCCCATCCTTTTATCATTCAATACAATTCAATATATCTTGACTTTGTTGGAGAAAAGGATTTACAGAGACTTGTAAAGACCCATACAGCAAGAGAAGGACACTGCCAAAGGAGAGCAGAGAAGCAATTAAGCCTGCTGGCGTAGAATAGAGTTGAGTTTGGCCTATTCTACATAATGCTCCCTTGTAAAGTCCCAGGCCCAGGCTGGCAGGGTGGGGTGTCCCCCTGCGATTTTAATTTATCCTTAAATAGATAACCAATCCCATTTTGCCCCAAGCAGGAAATGAAAGCAGCTCGAAGACTTGCTTGGAGGCCATTGAGATAATGTCAGGCAGTTTTTTATTTTTAAATCCTCACCCAAGGATATGTTTATTGATTCGAGAGAGGGAAGAAGGGAGGGAAGGAGGGAGAAGGAGAGAGAGAGACACACACACACATATATTAATCTGTTGCTTCCCACATTAGCCCTGATCGGCAATCAAATCCACAACCTTGCTATGTGCCCTGGTCAGGAATGGAGCCCAAAACATTTTGGGTACAGGACGAGGCTCCAACAAACTGAGCCACTCAGCCAGGGCCAGGCAGTTTTAACATAAGTAAGAAAAAGGAGGCAAAGGGACTTGGAGGGGTGGGCGTGTGCCAATATGACGCATGTAGCTGGCTGTGGCTGCCTGTGGGCAAAGGCTCACTCCCTGGTCTGTTCTTTATTTATGTGGTGAGTTTATTCCAAGAATGGTTTGATGCAGGTTGTAAAGATGCTTTGGCCGTTGGAAGAAGATGTAAATTTCAAAATAGGAGAGAAAAAATGGGGCTGCGTGAACAATAAAGCAGAGGAAGGAGGCAGGGATGAGTTCAGTTGCACCTGGTGGGCTCCGGAGTCTTGTGTGCTGCCAGGTTGAGGCAGAGGGTGTGAGGGACTGAGGGGGGCGTTGGGTGGGAGCTAGGCCAGAATGGGAGCAGCTTCTCTGTGCCATACAGGATTCAGGGCTGCCTTAAAGAGATAGGGACCGATCTTTATGTGGCCAGTGTGCTGGATGTCAGTCAATACACAGTACATTCTGCCCTATAACGGAATTCATTTGGGGCCTGAGGGAATGCAGAAGAGAGGGGTGTTGATATCAAAATCCAGGAAGACCACGTTGGAAAAGATGTACTGCACATAACTTGTCCTCTGAGAGTGGGGCCAAAAAACCGGATGGCGGCGGGGGCGGAATAGGTCAATGATGTGTTCATGGAAAGGTAGGGGGAAAGGAGAAGGAAGCCTGTGTGCCCGCTGTGGGGTATTATCTAGGGCTGCCTTCATCCAGCCTGGCCTCATTGTGCGGAATGCCCTGGCTCAGTTAGCTCCTCACCGAAGGCTCAGCTGCAGGGCCACGTGTGAAGAATGGTCCCTTCCCCAGACCTGACAAGGAGAGGCTTCTGAGACGGGATGCCAGGGTGGGGGTGGGGGTGGCTGGTAGGAGCACAGAGGAAAGCCTGCAGGTTTTCCCTTTTTCGTGTCAACCCTAAAGAGGACAGATTCCTAGGCCTGATTTTTCTCTTCTGAGGCTGTTGGCTGCCTCTGGTCATAATCTTGCCCTAGGTTTGTATCTAAAAAGCCTCCCTCTTAAGAAAGAGTCACTCATCTTTAACCGGCTTAGGATCAACAGACTTATTTTGCTATTTCCAGGCCTGACACGGGGTCTTGCCCTCCACATCCTGTTTGGGCCCTGACATGACTCTCCCCCTTACCTTCCCCATCCCTGAGACAGGAGAGTGAGGGGCAGGGGATGGGAAGGTCACCCTCCCAGAGAAGAAGCAGGCAAAGGGCCATGTCTAGGTTGGCATGTGGAAGCTCAGGCTTGCAAAAGACAGTGCTGGGGAATAAATAGCCTCATCTCTCCTTTGGGTTAATCCACTTACAGGGACAGCTTCGTGACCTCTCTGTGATCCCAGGCTCAGCCAGTACACATTCCTGGCAGATGGACAGTCTAGGATATTGTGCAGCTAGAGCTGAGATGGGAAGGTTCTCAGTATAGAACACCTACTGTGTAAGAAGTATGACAACATAACCAGTCCTTATACCAACGGATTCTCATTATCTCATCTTCCTCAGATAGGGAGGCTCAGAGAGGTTAAGTAGGTTGCCTAAGGTCACACAGCAGGCAACACAGGAGTAGTCAGAAATTCAAACTCAAGTATGATTTTATTTATTTATTTTAAAAGATTTTATTATTTTTAGAGAGAGGGGAAGGGAGAGAGGCAGAGAGGGAGAAAGATATCAAGTGGTTACCTTTCACCTGCCTCCAGCTACAGACCTGGCTGGAGACCTGGCTTGCTACCTGGTTATGTGCCCTGGCTGGGAATCGAACCAGCAACCTTTGGATTTGCAGGCCAGCACCTTATCCACTGTGCCACCAGCCAGGGCCTCCAGTATGACTTAAAAGACCCTGTTCTTTCCATAGTGAATAAGTGATGTAGTCTCCTCCCCGGTCCCCCTGCTTCCACTTTTTCCCCTTGCAATCCACTGCCCACACAGCAGCCAGAGTGAGCTTTTCAAAATGTAAATTGGATCACATTATTCATCTGTTTAAAATCCTCCAGTTTCCCCATCTTGTGCAGAATAAAATCCAAACCTTCACCAGGGCATACGAGACCCTGCTGAATCTAGGCCTATGATTTCTCTGAGCTCATTTCTTCTACTCTCCTCTAGTTCACTTGATTCAGCCCAGCCAGACACGTTGTTGTTCTCTAAAATAGGTCAGGCTTTATCCTACCTCAGGACCTTTGCACTTACTGTTTCTGCTACTTAGAATACTTTTTTTCAGACTGTCTCCTGGTCAGCTGCTTCTCCTCACTCCTCATTTAAGCAGGCTTGTGCCCAAATATCCCCTCCCCAGAAAGACCTTCCCAGAGCCCTGTCTAAAATAGCCTCCTTTCCCTTAGTCTCTGTCACATGATGCAGTGTCTTTGCTGCATTAGGTTTGAAGCTCCATTTGAAATGATATCTGCTCTTTTTTGTTTCTCCATTTCTCCCACACAAGAATGTGAGCACCATGAGTTGTATGCAGTGCCCTGTTCCTGGCACCCACTGTGGTGGCTAGCACAGAGAAACTCAAATAACTAAATGTAGAAGAAATGAGTGGATCAAGCAATCAGCCAGCCGCTGTGTCTGAGGGTTTGGGGATCTGTCACTCCTTCCTCACAGCCCACCTGCAACCCAGCCGCCTGTGCTCACCTCAACCCCACCCATCTCCCCAATTGGGGTGCCTTGCTAGTCAGAGAACGAGGTCTGTGGGACCTTCTCACAGGCCACAGAAGGGGAAAGTAAAATGGAGGACCATTTCTGGGTGGTTGTGAGATACAGAAATGACTATATGTCACACAGTTAAGAACAAGGACATACCCAGCTCCATCACCCTTCCCAGTTTCTGGCTTTAGGCAAGTTCTTCAATCCTCCAAGCCCCAGTCCCCCACCTATGAAATGGAGATAAAAGTCCCCCCACCTTGAATGTTTGCCAAACTTTCACAAGGCTGGAGGTGGGGCCTGTTGTTGTAAATAAGAAGGAGCGGAGTTCTTTCTCTTTGGCTGGGTGGGCTGAGCTGCAGCAAACCCTTTCCTTCTGATACCAGCACCAGGCGCTGAGCAGTTGCTGTTAATAATTGATGGGCTGTTCTGGCAATGCAGACACGAACCAAAGCACAGGCACTGGCCTTCGCTGTCAGGGGAATGAAAATCAAAATCCATTAGGCAAAAGGCAGTGTGATTGATTCTTGTTTGGAACTGGGGTCAACCCCAACAAAGTGAAAGGGTTTCAGTGCTGGGCCACCACTGGGTTTCCGCTTTCTCAGAAAACTACAGCCTTTCTCCGTACGAGAGAGCAGGAACTAATTCACCAGGCCAGGGGCATCTGTGTTCCCCAGAACAGTCTCAGGGTTCAAACCCTAAGAAAATTGCTAAATATCCAGAGTAGCTGCTTTTTGTTGTGCCTGATTAGTGGAACTTTACATCAACTATCTCATTGATATCCCTTCAACAATCCAGATGGTCTGCCCATTTGGGTTGCAAATAACAGAATAGAAAACTGGAAGTGGCTTCTTTAAGGAGGAAGAAGTATCATCTCATGTAATAAGGAGTTCCAAGGTAGTTGGTTTCAAGATCATGGCTCCGTGGTGCCATCAGGATTCCAGATTCTTTTTATCTTTTGGCTCCTCCAACTCCTAAAGGTGGCTTGGTCCTCAGGCTTGATGCCTCATATCACAAAATGGCTGCCTAGTTCCAGCCTTCAAGTGTTGACACATGATACCAACTTGTGACATGGGGCAGATCATCCTACATGCCATGTTTTGCCCTGAGATAAACCTTTCCCAAGAGCCCCCTTAAATCCCATTGGCCAAGATCAGGTCACGTGCTAATTCTACGGGAAGCCTGGGAAAGCACCTGTCTGGCATTCTCAGATCTGGGAGAGAATTGATTTAATGAATGGTGTTGAGACTCTTACAAAGTGGAAATAAATGGAGGTGCTAAGTGGTGAAGTCACTTGTCAGAGTGCACACAGCTAAGTGCTCAGTAAATATTTGTCGCAGGAATGAAAGTAGCAGAGCCAGAGTTTGAACCCAGGGTGGTCTGGTTTCTAAGCCAGTGTTTCTTAATACTGGAACCATTCAAGCTCAATGAGCTCATTTGTTCAATGGTGACCCACTTCTTTGGATGATTCTGATGATTCAATGGGATTTCAGATGTAAATGTAATTTGCAAATGGAAGGTACTTTATTGTTATGAGTGTTTATATTCAAAAGAGGGAATATTCTTGATTCAGGGACAATGGTCAGTATTTTGCCCACCATGTACTTGATCAGGAATCAACTCTGGAGTCCAGCAGACGTGGTGCCTTTCTCAGCTCCATCCTACTAGAAATACAACCTTGGCCTGGCCCTAATAGGGTTCCATGTTGCTAGTATGATGGTGCTTCTGTTTCCTTGACCCAAATCAGGGGGATCTGTGCATTCTCACCAAGGAAAAATGAGGGAAACTGACTCAGAATTCACGGGGTTTCTTGGCGCCATGAGTTACCTGGCTGAGGCTCTTGCTGGCCCCAGGTCGGGCATCCTGGGTGCTTGTGTTTATTTCTGGGAGACAATATGCCGGAGACTCAGAATCCTGGGTGTGGCATCACACAGGCCTGGGTTTGAATCCCAGCCCTGCCGTTTCCTAGCTCTCGATTTAGTGCAAGTCCTCCCCATAGCACCCGTTTTGAGCCTGTAATGAAGATGCAATAAAACCCACCTCACAGTGTTGCTCAGACAATGAAATGCGATAGTGCACAGTAAAGTGTTGAAGCCACGAATCATAAATCCAGTACCCCGATTTGATAAAGCAAATCCCAGGCGATACTCCAAGGACATACCTGCATCACACAACAAGTTGGTAAAAGCTCAGGGACTATTCCCAGACCTCTCTGACCCTACTGTTATCCTCATTGAGGCTCAGGGATCTTTCCCTTTCTCCAGGATGTTTGTCCAGGATGAGAGACTTTGGCATCTGGCCTCTAAGGGTCTTTGAAAGTCTCTGATAGGCTAGAGAAGGTGGAAATGCTTAGGAGGAAGAAGTGATGGCTGAAGGAGCAGCTTGGCCAAAGCTTGCTCAATGGAAAGAGAACAAGCATTAAGCATCAGCTCCATTCCCAGCACTTCGTGTCCTTCTATACCTGATCGCATTATGAGTGGGAGCCCCAATTTTAGAGCTGGATCACCCCACTTCAAAGTTTGGCCTCGACTCACTAACCCTGTGACTTGGGCCAAACTGCTGCCTTTCCCTGTGACCCGGTTCCTTTACTTACAAAATGGGCACAGAAGCAGCGCTTGCCTCGTCGGACAGCTGCCGAAATTAAATGAGTTCACGTGCGCCGAGCACTTTAACTAGGATTTGACACGTGGAAAGCCCTCCATAGCTGTTTTTCATTGTTGTTGTCTCGCTTAACAATCCTGCCAGATAAATAAGCTCCTTTTCAATAAAGAACCCTTCTTGTAAAATGATACATGCTCACTGCCCCCGGAATAAAGCCCTGACTCCTCACCCTAACCTTCAAGGCCTCGGCTGACATCTGCAGCTTCCTCTCCTCCCATTCTCTCTCCACGGTTTGGTCTGCTCCCTCCACATACCCCTTCTGGCATTCCTCAGATTCTCATCCTTCCCCACTCCCACTCCACACCTTTGCCCAGGCTGGTTCCTCTGCCTTGCACCCTCTTCTTCCTCTTGTCTGCCTGCAGCCTTTCTCTCCCCACCTTTCAAGACCCAGCTTCTCCCTCCCTCTGCCACCCACACCCCTTCCGGCAGCACTGGCCACTCCCTCCTCTGTGCCCTGGAAAATCCGATGTTCAGACCTCCCTTGCCCAAAACACTGTGAAGACTAGCTTACGGGCTGTCCCGAGGATGCCAGGACTGGCCCACAGAGAGACAGGAACGCTTAAGACAGCAGCTCTGAAGCCAGTATTTCTGAGCTGTGTGTCCTAAGGTACATGACTTAACTTCCCTGATCAATTTCCTGATCCATAATTGGGGGACCCTCACAATGGCCAGATCTACATGAAGCACTCGGAGTAGTGACTGGCACTCAGCAAGTGTCCGGTACACGTTAACTAGGTTGTTATTGTTGTTGCAGTGAACTGGAAATGAGCACCTGTTGAGTGAATAAATGGGTCCGTTTACATGATCTTATGACATCTGGTCAGAGGGGTCTCCCTTACAAGGCAAAGGTCTCCCCCATATAGGTTTCTACCTCCTCCTCCCTTCCTTGTCCCCACCTGCCCACTACAATCTCCACCAGGAAGAGGTGGCCTCCTGCCTTTCATTCACAGCAAGGAGACAGAACTAAATTAGACACGTGAAGTGTCCCCTAGCTCCCAGTTGCTCCATTTTACTCCGCAGTGAGGCTGGGCTCCACCATAATTGCCTGCCATGGCCTGGCAGGCAGTGTCTTTGCGAGAATAATGTAACATTTGCCTATCCCACTCCATCACTCACATCCACCAGGTAACGGAATCGAACAGATTCTAAAAATAAACCAGCACATTTCACTAGTTGCTACCTGGGGTCCTTCTTGGAGTCTTTCCAAGGCCTGTGTAGTCCTTGGGTCCTTTGACCTTGGCCAGCACTGCCTCTCAGAGTCCTTGCAGATCCAGTTGGATCAAAGAGGCGCTCCACATGAGAGGCAGAAAGAAAGGCAGAGACAAGATGATAATGTTGAACCAGCCTTCCATCTGCTTCTCACGTCTGGAATTCCCACTGTCTCTTTGAATGGATCAATTTTCTTTTATCTCCTATGCTTTGGATATGTTTACACATCCTTTATTGTTCCTTGAAATACGGACTGCAATTTGATTCAGTCCCTCCCTCCGGTTCCTGGGACAATCCTCTTGGCTTCAAAGTTAGCTTCTTTTCTAGGCTTCTTGGATTCTTATAACTTTGTGTGGGTGTGTGTACATGTTTTGAGGTCCTACTTTAATGCCACCTGTCCTTTGTACAAAATTTACCTCTATGTGTCAGGAACCATGCTGGGTACTTGAGAAGCAGCACTAGGATTCTTTGGGTTGCAGGTGGCAAAAATGCAGCATATATATATATATATATATATATATATATATATATATATATAAATATAATTGAAAAAGTCCTTGATTACATAAGGCTTTTGGGAGGGCTGAATCTAGGGGCTTAAATGGGTCATCAAGACTTGGTTTCCAATATCTCTAAGGTCTCTTCTCTGTGGTGGCTTCTCAGCAGGCTGGGTCAACAAGGCTGGAAAATGTAAGTTTCTAACTTGGTTCTATCTTGGGGGAGAAGGGGGTGGGGAAGGCAAACCTCTTTCCCAATAGTTCCAACAAAATCCCAGAGCTGATATTCATTGGCCCATCCCTGAGCCAATCACGTAGCCGTATATGAATCACATGCCAATGGCTGGGATGAAACTGAGAACAGGAATGAGGGGATTCCCTAAAGAAAAATTCAAGGGCTGTTTCCAAGAGAGGGAAGATTAGATGTAAACTTGCAAAAAATAATCCACAGCCGTTAGGGAGTTTACAGGCTACTGGAGGGAGTTAGACATCAAACAAGTACAAAATTCAATGAAAAAATGACCACACAGTGTAATATGTATGCTGTGAAGGTGTGTTGATGGCTGACAACAGGTCATGGCCAAAAGGGAGACTTTCAGTGTAGTTGGCCCTTTCTGAGAATCTGCACTTGATCTTTCTCCTTCCCCAGCTGCAGAAATGATCCTTTTTCTACAAATTCTCTGTTTCTACCTCCCCTGCACCATTGAGCATGTTCCTTCTTTCCTTATCTCTCCAACTAAAGCAGAATGTTCTCAAAGTCTAGGACTAGATCTTATTTATTTCTGTGCTCTAATGCAGGGTGGGTGGGCTGCCTGGTGTACAGATGACGTTTTATTGGTCCATCTGCCACATTCATTTACCTATTACCCAAGGCTGCTTTTGGTAACAACAGCAATTACAGGGGAAATTTGCAGACCTGGTGCAGAGGAGGGGCTTTGTCAGAGTGGGGCTGCGGGACAGGAGGGAAGACGGGAAAGCACAAGTTAGCTATGTGACCTTGAGCGAGTCACATAACCTCTCTGGGCCTCTGGCTCCGTATCTTGCAGCACCAGCTGCCCCTTCTCATCCTTCAGATCTTAGCTTACAGGCTACCTCTTCAGGAAGGCCCTCCCTGACACTGAGTGATCATTTTGGACTGGGTGGTGTTTACGCTCTTTCTGTGATAAAGTACATCTGGCTTATTTTGAGATTAGGCCCACTTGGGGCAGCTGTGATTTCCTTCCTCTTCCCCGGTGTTCCTCCACCCCTCATGCCATCTTCTGGTAGGACCAGTGGAAAGAATTCTGGAGACCTGGGTTTAGGATCCCAACACTTATAGCCACCCAGGAGCTGTGGTACAGATCGGTTCATTTCTCTGGGCCTCAGTTTCCTCACCTGGAAAATGAGTACGGTAACTTTGCCAGTTCACACTCAGCCTTAGGGTCGAGGAGGCAGCAGGGAGTGGTGGGGATTGCGGTGCACTGGGCCATATTCTCCCATCTAAAGAAGCAGCTGCTACTTGGTTCCAAGCTGGATTCCTCTCCGGTCCCAGCCAGAATTTTGATTTTCATGTGAGGTATTGCAACTTGAATGTTGGTGAACAATTTTTAAAAATTAAAACATTTGAGTGGGACTCCAGTTTTTGATCCTGGAAACACAGCCTTCGGATGGTGAGCAATGGGAGGAGGGCCATCTCTTGCCTCTGTGGCCTTCCCAGAGGTGAAGAGAGCAGAGCCTGGGTGACAGAAGCAACAGGGCCCCCCTCCCCTCTCCTTATTCCTGGCATCAAACACTGCACAGGGTGACGAGTGTTTGTTGAGTGAACGACTGTCCCACCCAGCTGGGACTTGGCTTCAAACCCAACACAGCTCATACCTGGTGGATGCCAACCACCAAGTCAGGGAAATTCATGGTCAATCCTTAATGTATTAGTTAATAGGATCCAATGGTCCCCTGCCCGGCCTCCACCGAGCAGGAAGAAAAAGCTTCTGTAATGGTTAGAGAAAGCCCTGGATACTGAGTCAGCAAACCAGACTGGCTCAGAGCCTCACGTTCCTTATCTGCACAATGGGAATAATAAATTCCCTGAGCTTGTCCGGAGGAACGAATAACATAAAAGCATGTAAAGTGCTCAGCAGAGTGCTGGACATGCAACAAATGTAAGCTGGGATTATTTTTATTGTTTTGATTCTCTTCCTCCTCCTCATCGGAACATTCAGCTTATTTCTAGGGGCGGTGGGCCTGTGGTAGAGTTTCAGTGTAGAATTAAACTTTATGCCTCCATGGAGTGATGTCAACTCTACAAACTCAAGCTGGGAAACTTGGACGTTCAGAAATTCTTGGTAGAGATTAAAGTGCCTGGGATTGGAATTCTGGTGTTCAAGGTCAGCATTTTGCCACTTACGGTCACTCCTGTGATATTCGTAGTTGAAGCACCGTCATTCAAGGTCACAGCTCTGGGGTTCAAGGGCAGAACTCTGCCACCCATTGTCAGAGTCCTCAAATCAGTAATGGGGCCCAAGGAGTATGTGGCTAATACTTCGCCACTCATGATTGAAATGGTGGTGGGCAAGGCCGGAATGCTGTTGTTCCAGGATGGAATTCATGTTCAGAGCTGGAATTCTGAGGTTCAAGGTCAGAACACATTGGTAATGTTCACGATCAGGATTCCAGCAGGCGCAGTTGGAACACTGATGTTGGGCATCAGAACTCTTGTTTCTACTTCATTATTTTGTGTGTCTCACCCCTTATGTGTCATTAACACTTCATCATCCACAACTCCTGGCAGCAGCTTCTGAAGAAATGACCCACAGAAGGTCCCCAGACCTCTATGAAGCCAGCGGGGTTCTGTTACTTATGCTTCTTTTTCTTATTGCTTTTGACGCCCATCCACTCGGGAGGTGCCAATGGAGGTGGCATGATCCTCGGGAAGGTGGCTGAAGAATGGGTCCCCCACCCCACCCCTGCCAAAGACCCTGGAGCTTCTGTCAACTTCAACAAAATCCCTTTTTCCTTGCTGGCTGACCTGGAGCAGGCCCAGTGGCTCAGTGCTGCCAAGGCCCTGGGGGCACCAGGAAAACCTCCCCACCCTACAACCTGGAGAAGGGCGAATGGTGTTAGGTAAGGGTCAGAACAGGGTGCCAAGGGCTTGTGGCTTCCTAGCCTAGGAGATGTGTGGCTGGCAGCGACACATGGGGAAGTGGAACGCTTCACTGGTCACTGCGGTCACACCAAATGCATTATTGGTGCCAACTGGGGAACTTCATTGATCATGGGGTGGAGAGATGCTAAAAAGCATCTTGAAACTCTAGTTACAATGGTGCATTCAGTGGAAAGGGGGGTGACAGAGACAATTGGCTGGGTCACGTGCCATAGTAAATGGTTGCAGTAACCCTCCCTTAAACCTTTATGTCCCATCCTTTGCCTTCCTTTATTTTCTGCCACATCTCTTTATGCCATCTTGTGTTTTATGTGTTTAGGGGTTCTTGTTTGTCTTATCCCTGTCAGGGACGGTGTTGGTCAGGTGTTAACTTCTATCTTCTCAGTGCTAACACTGTACCTAGTATATAGTAGTTACCAAATAAACATTTATTGAATAAATGAATGAATGTTACCATTCAGATATGGTGGAATCACTCTAGGCAGAGCCCATCTTCAATCTTACCCACTCTATCTGTACAGAGTTTTTGGGTGGGGATAAGGGACAGCTATGGTGCAGAGAGGCATTATCTTGTTGTGGCTTCCCATTGCTGTCAGGATAACTTCTGAAATCCTTATCTGGCCACTCAAGGTCTGTAAGAACCCAGCTTCATATTACACACACATAATATGGCTCCCTCACTCCTTTCGCAGATGGTCAGGTCACCAGTCTGGATCTCGCCCCAGGGCCTTTGCACATGCTGTATGGACTAGCACAATCTTGCTGACCCTACCCTGGACCCCTTGGCCCCCTTAACTCATCTTTTAGGACTCTGCTTAAATACCCTTCCATTGTCCTCTCGAAGTTGATGTCCTGCCCCTCATGACGGGCCCTTGGCCACTGCTTTTGGATTCCGAAGTTCATCACTGTGGGGACAATCTTTCCTGAGCTGGAGCTTTCTTAAGAGGGATGTGGTCAGAGCTCCCTCCTTTTCACTCAGAAAATTGCAGAACCTGACCAGATATGAGACATTTTCACTTCAGAGAGGAGGGGTTTGGGTCTCCCAGGTAGAATTCTTAGCCACCTCCAACGCCTGTTCCATACTAGCCCAGCACTGTGGGCCCTCTGTCCCCTCTGTCTCCATAGTCACCGCTCACCCTTGACCTGTCCCTGCTGAGGACTCTGAGAGTTTAGAGGGCACAACCCAGCCTATTTCTCTGATGACACCCACATAGCTAACACTCACCTACTACTCTATAGGTGTCATTAATTCATTTAGCTCTTACAGCACCCTATGAGGAAGGCACTGTTATTATCCCCATTTGACAGATGAGGAAACTGAGCCCCAGAGAGGTTGAGTTGTGCGTGCAAGGATGGAACTAAGAGGTGGCAGGGCAGTGTTTGAGGCCAGGCTGTTACCTTCCAAGCCCAGGCCCTGAACCAACATATCTCTCCTCGCCTCTCTATTGCTTTCCTCTCACTTGCTTCTTCCTTTTATTCTTAGGCTCTTGCCTTCCTCCTTTTTCTCTTCTCCCTTTTTCCCTTATGTAACTCCTCAAGCTATTAAACAGTCCCGATTATGTGAATGTTTTGTTATATTTCTCAAATTCCCCAAATTCGCTGATGAATGGATTGGGGGAGGAGGAGTAAACCTTCCAGTTGTCTGCAAGGCTCCATAAGGCCAGCCCTGCCTGCCCCCTCTCCTGCCCCCTCTCTGACTTCATTTCCCATCACAATTTCTGGCTTTCCCAGTGCAGTCACAATCCTCACACACTTACTCCATTCCTTCTGCCTCGGGCCTTTGCACATGCTGTTTCCTCTACCTGGAATGCTTTTCCTCTCTTCTTCACCTGGTTATGGCCTGCTCATCCTGAAGCTCCCATGTCTAACACTACATCCTCTGGGAAGCTTCCTCTGATAGCTGAATAGGTTCAAATCCCCATGTATGGTTTTCAAAGTTCTGCGTGACTACCGTGGATGGCCCTTGTTTCCATCATACTTTCGCATTAAGCAGTGATCTGATTACGCTGTGCCTGGCCCACCCCAAATGGACTGCGAGCCCCCAGATGACAGGACCCATCCACTGCGTTCTGTGCCTACCTCCATGTACGCACGCCACAAGGTCGTGTTGGGTGAATGGACAGCTGAATGAATTCAGAGGTTAGTCACAGTTGGCAGAAAGCAAACATCACACTTTTGTTTGTTTGTTTGTTGTTTCCCAGTGGGGAGTGGATTCAAAAGTCTGAGAGATCTAGTTGAAACTGGAACCAGACAGTTCTTCTCATCCCAAACTGAAAGGAGCAAGGGTTCCACATTTTTCACAAACAGCCAGGTGTCTTCTCTGATGCTCACAATGTGGTGAAGGATGATTACAGCGTCTTCTCTCAGCTTTTTAAAGACACCTACCTAGGTTATATTTCATTGGATGCTATTGAGTTTTCCTTAGGCCACCACCACGTGAAGGCTCTAAACCCAGGAAACAGTTCTGGGGGAGATTTTAAAATGAAGGATTTCAGTGAATTCATCAGATATGTGGTACTACCTTTGAGGGCAGGCTGGCATGGTCACACCCCAGCTCCACCGCTGGTGCCTGTGGCTCGGACAGGTCACTTCCCCTCTCTGAAATGACATGGTCTCCAAACTCCATTCTCTGAGCACCAAAGACAGCAGAAAGAGAGGCCCTCATTCCTGGCTGTACCGACAAAATCCCAGGACTGGCTCTGATTAGACACGCTTGGGTCATGTGCTCATCTCTGAACTAATCCCTGTTGGCAGAGGAAGGTAGGGTGGGGACCACCACTAGGCCCGGGGAAAATTCCTAACACAGGGATTTGCTCAACATTCTCCTTGACATTAATTCATTTGTTTTACTTGAACGGAGTTGTTTCAAGAGGAAATTAGACATCAAGGAGAATTGGTACCATGTGCCATGAATAATATCATGAAATTCTAGCCAGGGGCCAGAGCCTGACGCCTACTTTCCTTAGGTGACAAGGGGAGATGCCGGTGTTTTGGAGAAGTGTTAAAATCCCATTAGCTTCAAACTGGGATCTGAATTAGGGAGTCTGAAGGTTGGAAGGAGAATTGGGAAGGCTGGCTCCTTCTCACTCAGAATCAATGGGATTTGATGTCTGGTCCCTGAATGGCTACCCATGAAAATCATCTGAGAATCTTTAAAAAGAGCTAATGCCAGGCCACCCCCTCATTGCTCCCCCCAGGCCAATTAAATCAACAGTTCTGTGGGGTGGGACCCGGGCATTGGTATTTTTCAGGGCCCCCAAGGTGATTCCACTGCTCAGTGAGGATGAGAAACTCAAACTTCAGTGCACCTAGTACTGGTGGTGTGTCCCCCACATCAGCACACACAGGGGTTTAGCAAGGCTGCTGGGCTTCAGAAAGGGGCTCACAGGGAGGCCAGGGTGCCCTGGGCTGGCTAGGGGACCTCAAAGAGCAGGGTCCTGTTTTTCAAAAAAAAAGATGAATTGAGCAGGAGTCAGTGGAGAATCATTTAACACTCTCCCATGGGAAGGAATCTCACATCCATCTCCCATTCAGAAGGATTAGATTACTGGAATGAAATTCAAGTCCCACCTCCCCCCGCCCCACTCTCAGGGGTCTGACTGCTTGTTACTTGAACTGGCTGTTGCCTCTCCATCTATCCGTCAACTGTCCCAGACCCAGCTCTGCCGCTTGCCAGCTGTGTGACCTCAGGCAAGTCACGCAGCTTCTCTGGTGTCCAGGTTCCTTGTCTGCAGGTTCCTTGTCCCTGGGCTATGTGATCTGTGAGGACACGTCCCCTCTGGGGACCTGTGGGTCCGCATCAGGGAGCAGCCAGACTCCTTAACCCCACACGTAAGCCCTAGGCCAGGGGCTCTCAACCCCCAGCAGGTTTTCCCCCCAGACCCCAGAACCCACATTTTAACAAGGATCTCAGTCGATTCTGACACAGGTGGTCCTCAAAATAACACCATAAAGCCTATCACCTGTGCCTTCGTGGCCCCCACGAATGCCTCTGACCCAGAGACCCAGTTGGATGGACTACACCCTTCTCACAGCAGCCTCCTTCTTACAGGTGGGGAAACCGAGGCTCAGAAAGGCTGAGTCCTTTGCCCAAGGCTGTGCCTTGAGTGCATGGCAGAGCTGGGATTCGAACGCAGGAATCTGCTTAACTCCAGAACTGATGTTCGTCTGCCTCTCACCTTCCATCTTTAAATGGCAACTTGCGCTGCCTGCACGTTCTCCCACCTCTGCTTTGTTATTCTTCCATAGCAATTATTACCTTCTTCGCACCCCACTCCTGGCGCGCTTGCGTGTGTGCTCCATGGGAGCAGGGGTTTCTGCCTTGTTTACTCAGGACACCCCCTAATTCAGCTCCTGAATTCAGGCACACAGGAGGTGCTTCACAAACAGTTGTGAATGAAGGAAGTCCTTGCACCTCTCTAAGCCTCAGTTTCCCCATGTGCAGAATTTAGTCCTTGACTCGGCCACCTCAAAATGCTGAGCTAGTAGTGTTTTGCCCACTGTAGAGTGCTGTGCCCAGGGGAGGTGGCTATGGGTGAAGGTGAGGAGCGGCCCTGCCCTCTGCTCTGCTCAGGGCCGAAAGGTCTGGAGTCTTTCAGAGCTGGGCTTGGACCTGCAGGCCGGGCTCTCACCTTCCCAAGGACCCTCTGCCCTGTGTCTCCTGCTCTGCCACACCACCTTCCCCAAGATCAGGTCGCACCATCCTCCCACGCCAGTCCCGGGGCCCCCGTGACAACTGGCCAGGCCGCTTTGTCTTTCTTCACCTTGTAACTTCATCTGCCTTGCCCGGTCCTCCCGCCGGGCCCCATCCTGCCTGACCCCGTGAGTCCTCCCCACGGGCGTGGCGTGGAGGAACAAAGAGCCTGAAAGCGCCAGTTCTGTCATCGGCTCACAGCCTCTAGGGTCCTACTCACCGAAGGGATTGAAATTGCACTCTGTGAGCCAGACGGGAAACAGTGCCCTTCCCTTCCCTTCCCGTTTCTTTCCCCGTCCTTCCCTTCCCTTTCCTTTTTTCCCCTTCCTTCCTCTTCCTCTTCTTCTACTTCTACCTCTTCTCCTCCTCCCCTCCCCACTTCTCCTTTTTCCTCTTCTTTTTTGTTTTCTTTTTTTTTTTTTTATATTTTTGTTTTTCAAACAATGGATTCAGTGGCCTCCCGTTCCATTTAGTCTTTTCCTCGTCTTTCTTCTAAGGAATGGCCCCAAGTTGGAGAAGGTTTAGGCAGTGATGAATTAATGACTGCAACAAGGATGGGGTCAGTGCGGTGGGTGGACGCTGTCGGTGCCTCCCCACCCCCCACCTGCCCCCTCCTCACATCTGCCCTCGGCCAGTGGGAGTCACCTCCTCCCCTCGGGCAACCTGTAGCCAATGACACACTGAACCAGGGGCACCGAAGCTTTGGTCTCTGGGCTTCCCTCGCTGGTTGGCTCCTAAACGTGCTTCCTCCGTGAATCTTGTGCGTAAGAATCTTCGTCTCAGGCTCTGCTAGGGACAGCCACCTCACAGGCATGTGAGGAAGCAGTCGTTGTGTTTAAAACTTGCATCCATGAACATGTGCTAGGGACGGACAACTGCGCGTGAGCCCTGTCTGGAACTGTCTGCCCCCACCCCCGACCCTCACCCCAGCAGCCCCACCTTCCTCTCTTTTCCCTCCATCTTCAGGGTGGATGTCACTGACCATGCCCCATTGTCCCGCTGGACAGAAGAGTTCTGCTGCGTCTGCTGACTTGGTGGGGACCTGGCCAGGGTGAGCTGCAGTCCCAGCATTCGTTTGCAGAGGGCTTTTAAAGGCTGGCCCGGCCCTCCCTCCCTGCCCTCTGTGCCAGGAATGCTCCCCAGCGCGGCGTGAAAGCTCTGGCAAGCTGGGCCTTGCCTGCCTTCCCCCCGTGTTTTCTGAGGTTTCACTTGGCAGCCTCCCGCACCGGCCTTGGACGGTGTAATGAAGTTGGGAGAGGCTCCACGCCAGCTCCCCATTAACGTGGCCTTTGAGAGTGCATCCCGGACTCCAAAATCTTTTGGCCTGCCCAAGGCAGGAAGTAGAGAGGGTGAGCCAGGCAGGGAGAACATAATAGATTCAATGGTGCTGAGCCGTGTGACCTTGGACAAGTCACACCCCCTGGCTGGAGCTCAGGTGCCCCAACTGTAAAGGAGGGCTTTGGGCTGGGCCATCCCTCCCGGCTCCCAGCTGGGCCGGTTCACTGGGAAAACACTTACTGAGTGCTGGGTATGTGCCAGGCACCCTCCTAGGTGCTGGGAATATAGCAATGAGCCAAACAGAGTTCCCCGTTCATGGGAGGGAATATCCCTAGTGGGGAGAATGGAAAGAATGTGGGGTGTAAAGGTAGAGGACGTTTAGCCTCCTAGTCTCTCCATGAGGAGGCAAGTGAAGGCTCTGGAGCTGGACTGAGTTCAAATCCAGTTCTGCTACTTCCTCTGCTCTGTGACCTTAGACAAGATGCTGGCCTCTCTGTGCCTCAGGTTCCTTACCCGTAAGAGAAGGGTCATAGCTGATCTAGAGTCTAAGGTTGCTGGGAGGATGGAGTGGGTTAGGACAGCGCCTGGTGCCACCAGGGGAGGAGCTGAAGGACGTGTAGAAGGAACCTCCCCCTGGCCTGGACCCCGTGCTGGGGCTCCCTCACCTCCCTGAGGCCCCTGGACTAGGGAGGCTAAACTGAGAGGCCAACTGAGTCCCGGGAGTTTATAGCTCGGAAATACCCCTTTCTGCGTGTGTACATGAGTGCGTCCATCAGCCTCCAGGCACGTAAATACAAGTGTGTGTGGCTGTGCACGTTTGCCCGCACACACTTGACATGCACAGCGGTCACTGGGAAGAACACACAGTGTGGATTCCATTTATGGGATCTTCAAGAGCAGGCAACACGGCCTGCGGTGAGAAAACTCAGAACAGCAGCCGCCTCTGGAGACGCTGGCTGGAAGGGGGCCTGAGGGAACTTCTGGGTGAGGGAGATGTTTTGCACCCATGATCAAAGGCATCCCGCTGTAGACTTAAAACTCACACATTTTGTTGTGTGTAAATTACCTCAATAAGTAAGATAATATGGGGGAGGGGCTAGTTGATCAATAGATCTTGTTTATTGAGGGCTAGCTCACCACGTGCCAGGCACTATCCTGGACACCTACAGGCATCTGTCACTTAATTCTGGAAACGACCCATGTCGCATGCCTGTTTGTATACGCCTGTACATGGTCCTGTGTGTATCTATCTTGGGCTCTTTCTGTGCAGGCTGTGAGAGGGTTACAGAACATGCGTGCACACATTTATACTGCCTTGTTTCCATACTTAGGGACCTAAGCAAGCGTGCCTGAAGGTACACGTGTGTCTACAGAGATTTCCATGAGAATAGATGTCTGCCGGTGTCTGTGTGACCTGCACAAGCGTCAGTGGACGGCACCCTCCACGCTGTGCCGTAGTCAGATGCTAATTGCATGCTAGGGCCCTAGTCTGTGTAGACAAATCAAGCACTGTTATCAGACAGTAATGGCAGGGGATCGACAGCCAGCTCTCTGTGCCAGGGAGGAGTGGGGACTCATTGGCACCAGGCAATGAGCATCTCCAGAGGGCGTCTAGGCTGAGTGGTGACTAATTTGCAGACATGGCCCCATCAGCCAAGTGCCGCAGGGGGGTGACAGGCCTCCCTGAGTATCTGTGAGCTGCTGTTGGCTGCAGGTTTTGTCCTGGGAGGAGCTCACAGTTTAAGGGTGTGAACAGAGCCTGCCTGCCCAAGCCATCCCCGACTCTGTCCTCTCTGCCGCCTTGTGAGCTGGGGTGGATGAGAGGCTCAGAGAGGGTGAGCCACTTACCCAGGGTCAAACAGCTGGTCGACCATTGACCCAGAGACTGAGCTTGGGTTTCCAAACTCGCAGGCATTGTGTTTCTCCCAAAGCCATCTGGCACTCACATGCAGCCTTCATGGTTTCTTGCCATTTCTTGTCACTAAAGGTACACTTATTTTCTTGGTATTTTCCCTTATACAGGTCGCTTTTTAAATTTAAGTGAGTTTACTTTAAAACGAACCTGCCGTGAAGAGCAAACCATCTGATACCCATCAATTGAAGTAGGGTGGCCAACCATTTCTGTTCCCTTTTGCCTGGGACTGAGGTAGTTTCCCGGTCATGAAATGTTTCAGTTTTAAAACTGGGATGGTCCCCACAAACCAGTTTGAGTTAATCATGCTCAATGGAAGACAAGTTTTAAAATGAACACCATTGGCCCTGGCTGGTGGCTCAGTGAATAGGCACTGGCCTGTGAACCCAAAAGTCTCTGGTTCGATTCCCAGCCAGGGCACATAACCAGATTGCAAGCCAGGTCTCCAGCCAGGTCTGTAGCTGGAGGCAGGTAAAAGGCAACCATACATTAATACTTCTCTCTCTTTCTTCCTCCCTCCCTGCCCTTCTCTCTAAAAATGATGAATAAAATCTTTTAAAATATATAAATAAAATAAAAGAAAATGAACACCGTGAAAATGAACTGGAATGTTAAACTCTGACTGGCTGGGAGCCTGTTCTCTGTACCTTGGACAGGACTGGGGAGCACCCCTTTGACTGTGAGGTGGTTGGGCTCTTGGGCCAGCTTCCCTCATGGGAACCACAAAGGCGCTTCAAGGTTTCACATTTGCACAACATGGCATCCAGAGGAAAGCAGAACTCCCACCATGCCCGCAGAAGTCTCAGAAGCCAATCCAATGGGCTAATTTATGTCACCTGCCCCACTCTGAGCAATCTCTGTGTCTAGGAAATGGCATATGTGCTTACCCTGGGGAGGCAACATGCTGGTTGGGCAGGGGTGGAGTCGGTGTCCTTAACACCTAGGGGTCCCCAGTAGACCAGGAAAAGTTGGGGAGGGAAAAATGCATGCTGGGAAGGATACAATCAGATGCTAATATCACCAGAAAGGGTCTCTGGTGACAAAAGAGCTCTTAGGGACAGCTCCTCGTGTCTTCATCATTTTACATGGGAGGGAAACTGAGGCTTGTAAAGCAGAGGCTGGCTCCAGGTGGGTGTCACTTAGAAGATGTGGACTAAGATTTGCCTTTGGCTGGGGTTGCTATGAGACTCCCACTAAAATAATAACGATGCTTTGAGAAGGAAAGGGACGTAGGAAGGGCTACAATGCATGGCACATCTATTATGTGCGAGATTTTCTACACCCTTCTGTCCTTTCATCCTTGGAGCCACCCTGGGAAGTTGGTTCTGTCATTGTTCTCATTTTACAGATGCAAAATGTGAGGCTGAGCTTGCTGGGGTGGCTTGCCCAGGGTCCTATGCTAGGAGGGACGCGAAGCTGCCTCTGTTTGAATTCTGACCGGAAGGACTTCTGCCATTAGTATGTGCCTGCTGTATGCCAAGTGCTGCCCCAACTTGAGTGATCAGTGGATCTGTCCCCGTGTAGCAGGCCCGTGGGTTGGGGGCATGTACTCAGGAGCTGTCAGAGATCTCTTCTAGGCTTCCAGAAATGGTCTATTTTTCAGGCTGTCATTGCTGGTGAGGCCCTGGTGATGTCTTCATCTTGCCTCCCATTCCCCGTGCCCCCAACATTTGCTGGCCTGGCAGCTCCCTGGTGGAAGCATCTTAGTTTTCCAGGTTCCGGGAACCCAGCTGTGGGGCAGAGCGGGCAAGTTTTCCTGCAGACACCCAGGTCTTTGCCTGCCTGGGCCCCAGGGCTCGGCCCTGCCCCGCCACCCCTCCACGGCCCCTCCCCAGCACTGGTTCTGTGCCAATGTTTGGGCTGCGATGGTCCTGGCTAGGCTCGAAAAAGGAATTATTTCTGTCTCCTTGCATAGTTCTCAGCCCAATTCCCAAAATGGGAAGTGGCCTAAGCGGGCTCCCAGCCCCCAGCTCAGAGGAGGAGGGAGGTAGGGAGAACTTGGCAGAGCCTGTGGAAGGGGGGAGCCCAACATAAGACTCCACATACCACACCCCCAAACACACACACACACACACACACACACACACACACACACGCACACACACACCCCGGCCCCTTCCCTAGCCCATGGTCTATAAAAATAGTAAGCCTTTGGGGTTGTTCTCAGGCTGCTCTATGTGCTCGGAGGCTCCTGGGTTGGGGCAGGGCATGGTGAGGATGGGGAAGCGGAGTGACATGGAGGAGCCTCAACCTCATATCTGAAAGAGGACCAGGGTTAGGGTGAGGGGAGACACAAACAAGGAAACAGCCTCAAAGCCTGGCTGGGGGATGGGCAGCTAGCCCACCCAGGATGCCTTGTTCTTGCTTGTTAAGCCTGGTCTGCCTCCCTCCGGTTCCAGGAAACGTCCACTGACCACTTAGGGGGCTGTGTCAGGGTCTTGAGGGGAATGTCAGGGCTACCTGTCCCCTTTCTCAACATCCCTCATAGGTCCGGTCTTAATTGCCCAGCCTGGATGTCATCATAATGACCAGCCAAGTCACTGGCCAGGGGCTGGTTGGGTCTGACAGTGTCTGACTTTCTGATTTGGCCTCCACACCACTGACTGGCAGGCGGAGTGTCTGGGTGACTGGTTATCTGCCTCCCCGATGGTCCAACAAACTGATTACCTGCCTAACCAACTGGATGGTTGGCTGGCAGGATGAATGGCTGTCTGTCTTTCTGTCCACCTAGGTGTCCAGCTGACTTGTTGGACTGAACGGGTTGATCAACTGTTTGTCTGTCTCTGCGTCCAATTTGACGCTGGCTGTCCGACTACGTAGGTGCCAAATGGACTGGCTCTGTCTGGTTACATTGTCAGAGCTCTGGCTAAATGGATGACCGCAGTCTCTCCGCCTGTCTGTCTGTCTGTCTGACTGGCGTCATAACTAAGTCCAGCAGGTCCTTGAATTACATCATTTTGTTATAACACTGATTGGAAAATAAATTGATGTCCAGCTGGGGTCAGTCTGCGGAGTTTGCATGGCCTCCCAGGGACTCCAGGTTTCCCCCACATCCCACAGATGTGCGCAGGGCATGAGCTGGTGTGTCTCCATTGTCCCAGCCTGAGTGAGAGTATGAGTGCACCCTGCGATGGGTGGAAGGGTATCCTGTCCAGGGTGGGTCCCACCCATGGGTTCTGCCCTGCACCCTGAGCCACCAGGATCGGCTCCAGCCACCCCCAACCCTGACATGGAATAAGTGGGTAGGAAAGGAATTCTCTTACTTGTTTTTATTCATCTTTCGTAATGTATGTATATCGCTCACATTTATTTCAGTGTTTAATATTAGGAGCATTTTGGGGGGGGGAGTCTTTATTTAGAATTTTGGCGATGTTTGTGGGACCAGAAATATGCAGTAGAAACACACTTTTGCCTTCATTGATATTAGCCTATGGGAAAATTGGCTTAATTTCACTTAAAGTTTAAGTTTCCAAGTATCTATTGACAATGTTAAGTGAGGACTTACTGTCATTAAATACATAACGTTGCTTTTCTGTCCATTTCCTTGTTTAAATGCCTTTCGGAGTGTTGAACTGATGGACCATTTGTCTGTCTGTCAGCCTGGGGGTCTGACCCAGCGCTGAGTAACTGGTGAATGATCTGCCTGTCTCCATGTCTGTCTGTCTGGCTGACAGTCTGTTTGGCTGTCTGTGATTAGATGAATGACTAGAGTCTATCTCCCCATCTCCTGGTCTGACTGCCTGTCTTCGGGGTACGTATTGTATCTGACCAATATACAATGATGAGGGGCCTGTCTGTCCCTCTCCTCATCCGACAGACTGACTGACCATCTGCCTGTCCGCCTGGCCATCTGACCACGTGCTTGATCAAATGGATAAATGACCACCTGCCTCTTTCTTCGTCCCCCTGACTACCTAGCTCGCTGGATACCTGACTCTTGACTCCCCAACGAGGACGTAACTCACAGGCTGTCCTAGGTAGAGTGGGGCTCAAATGACGCACATCAGGAATGTCCACACCAGCCTCCCCCTTCCCAGGGCCCCAGGAGCTAAAAGTCCTTTCCTTCCAGGGGAGGGAGGGAACTGGGTGGAAAACAGCCTCTGCTCAGTCTCTGTGATTTCTGACGTCTGCACTTCAGAGGACGGTGGGGGGAGGTAGGAAGGCATGATGGATGTGTGTTCCTCACCCCACCCCACCCCGACCCCCATCTGCAGGCAACCCCCAGGGGTCTTAAGGAGGAAACATTCTTTTCCAAGGGGGCGGCATGACATTTTCCAAACGTGACAAGCCCTGTCCAGGGCCCTGTGAACCTTGGAAGTGCTTTGGGGGACCCTTTTCAAATCTATGCTCCCTTGTTGTTCAGATACAGGGGTAGATCCTGGCTGGCTGGCCTTCGGAGGGGCGCAGGGCTGCTACTAGGAAGACAGGCTCCCTTTGTCAGCAGCCTCCTCCTCCAGCTGCCAGCACCTCCACAAGCCCAACCAAGGGAGAGAGTGCACCACTTTGCAGGCTTCGTGGGGAGGGAGAGGGCACAGTCTTTCCTTTCTTGCCAGTGGCCCTGCTTCCTGGTAATAGAATTCTGCCCCGCTCCTGGGCCGGCTGCTGTGTGACCTCCCTTCCTTAAAGGCAGAGTCCTGCTGATGAATTTATTTCAGGGTAAACATGTACATGAACGTGGGAGAAGGAGCTGGACAAACTCGGAGGAGTCTGAGAGCTTTCCATTTAGAGAGAGGCCTCCCAAGAACTCAGCTCTGTCTAAACTGTGCCTTCTTGATCTTTCTTAGGGCTCCCCCCATCCCCTAGATCGGCCCTTGGGAGATGATAGACTGGACATCTTTGTTCAGATGAAGAAAATGACTGGTCCCTGCCTCACTGGGGAGGTGGAAAGAGGGCATTTGGAAAGTTCTTTAGACCCCTGGATAGTAGACAATGACATGTAGGGATGGCTGTGCATCTGAGGCTGTGCAATGTGAAGCTCAGTGTGTGACCAGGGTCAGAAATCAGTATGTGACCAAGGTCATGGTTGACTCCATGACCAGGATCAGGGCTCAACCAACAAGCAGGGTCAGGATTTAGTAAGTGACCAGGGTCAGGACTCAGTGTTTGGTGACAGTCAGAGCTTATTCCCGACAAGGGTCAGGAGTGGGTCTGAGACCAAGGTCACTGTCCAAAGATGGTCATGGCTTGGCCTAGGACCAGGGCTGTAACCAGGATCAGGGCTCAGAATGTGACCGAGGTCAGAGCTTAGACTGGGAACAAGGTCATGAAGGAATCTGTGGCCAGAGTCAGGATTTAGTGTGACCAGGATTAGGACTCAGTTGATGACCCAGGTCAGGGCTCATCAAGGGGCCATAGCTAGATTCAGTCTGGATCCTGAGGCTGAGAATCATCTCAGGCCCTTGTCCCTGCAGAACAGCATGCTGAGGGACCAACGTGCTGCTGGCGGACATTCCCATCCCTTTTCCTCTCCTCCCTAGGCTCTGAGGGCACAGCCAAGATGCCTGTGAGCCCATGAGGGGCAGGTACGGTGCACAGGGTTATTGTCCAGTTATTGACATTCTGTTGGAGGTGGGACCAGAGGGCCATTCTCATGCTCGGGGGACAGCATGGGGGCAGAGGACTGCCCCCGATGAGCAGAGAGGAGGAGGGAAATAAGAAACTCATAGCGGAAGTAGTTAACGGGTGAGGTTGGAGCAGACAATCTGGGTTTCAATTCTGGTTCTGCCCATTTACAAGTCACGTGTCCTCGGGCAGGTTCCCCATTCTCTCTGTGGCTCAGCTTCTTAGATGTAGAATGGGGATTATAAAAATAGCCTTTACTTCGTAGGGTTGCTGTAGGATTGTATACATGAAAGCGTGTAACGTGTTTACAGAGAGCCTGGTTGGTAGAAAGTTCTTGACCAACGTTAGGTGAGCTAATCATTCTTTTTAGCTCCAGAGTGACAATACAGTCCTGTGGGTGGCCCGGGTGGAAGTCTTGTCAAGGGAGAGAGAGCGTGAGCCCAGGCTCCTGACCCCCAGCCCATTTCTCCCAGTGTGCCAACCTCCCTTCTGTTAGGTTCTGCTGTCACCATAACCCCTGGACACCATTGTGGCTACATTATGATGCTTATGGTTACTGCTCTGAAGGCTGTGTCACCCCAACTAGGGTGTTTGCTCCCTGAGGGCAAGTTTGTTGTTGTTGTTGTTTTAAAGATTTTATTTATTATTTCCAGAGAGAGGAAGGGAGAGAGGCAGAGAGGGAGAGAAACATTAATGTATGGTTGCCTTACACCTGCCGCCAGCTACGGACCTGGCTGGAGACCTGGCTTGCAACCTGGTTATGTGTCCTGGCTGGGAATCGAACCAGTGACCTTTGGGTTCTCAGGCCAGTGCCTTATCCACTGAGCTACCAGCCAGGGCTCTGAGGGCAAGTTTTTTATCAGGCTTGCTCACCACTCTGTCCCAAGCACCCGGCACGGTTCCTGGACATAGTAGGTGCCCAAGAAACAGCTACTGAACACACCGTCATAATAAAAGCAACCATTTACAGTGGGCCAGGCACTGACTTTCCCTTCCCTCTAATTTTTTTTTATTCAGTCTTTTAACAACTGGTCCTTAGAATGAATCTATGCACACAGTGAAAGCTGATGCAAACAATACAGAAAGGTATACAATGGAACGACCGGCACTCACCCCAGCTCCAGGCTCATAAAACAAAACAAAACGAACAAAAAAAGCATTGTCTCAGACATCCTTATAAAATCTTCACATGTTTGTGTATTCATATTCACCAAATCCATGGAAATAGGGATCTTTGTCTTGTTTTATTTCCACTGCATTCCTACCACTTAGGATAGCACCTGGCAAGTAGTAGATTTTCAATAAAGGTATGTTGCAAATTCAAGTATTTTCTCTAATACCAATGGGATTGTGTCATACATACTGTTCTGTGCCTTGCTTTTTAACGATTAATAAATTAGTAAATCTTAGAGATCTTTCCAAATTAACAGAAAGACATTTCCCACATTTGTTTTGACAGCTATGTAATCTTCCATGCCATCGCTGTACCATAATGGACTTAAGTAGGTCCTGTGTTGACGTAGTTTCTGGTTTTCATTTCCTCTCACGCACGATGAGGATACCTCATTTAAGGGTCACACCTCAACTCTGCAACAGTTATCTCTGATTCTGACCAAGAAGGCTGCGCCCAATGAGGCCAAGGCACCTGCCCAAGGTCACACAGCTGACTTCAGACCCATTTCTCCATCCAAGTGTTAAAACAGTGGTTCTCAGCCAGTGTGGGGAGGGGAGTTTGGTCCCCGGGGGGCAACTTGGCAATGTGTGGGACATTTTTGGTTGTCACACTCAGGGGGATGGGTGCTACTGGTATCCAGTATGTAGAGGCCAGGGATGCTGCTAAACATCCTATGGAGCAGAAGACAGCCCCCCACAACAAAGAATTATCCAGTCCAAAAAGTCAACAGCCCTACGGTGAAGGAAGCTAATGTTAAGAGCACAGCCTAGGGCACCAGACTTCCTGGGGACGAACTTGACCTGCCTCTTCCCGACTGAGTGACCTTAGATAATCTGTTTAACTCCTCTGTGCTTCTGTTTTCTTATCCAAAATAGGGGGTAAGAGTAGTGTATACATTTGTGAAGCCCATGTCAGCCCTCAGCCTGTGAAACCATGCCTGTAGTCGTTGCCCTGGGAATCCGGGGTGTCAGAACAAGCTGGAAGAAGTGTGCTCTGCAGACTGCAGGGCAGCCAGGCCTCCCCCAGATAAAAATGGAACCTTCTGGATGCTGCTGACCTTTGATTGGTCAGAAGACAGGTACCATTTGGGGGTGCTGCAAAAGCAGCTTCCTGGAGCTCCTCGGACTCAGGGATTTTCCTGAAGTGAAGCGTTAAAGGGTCTTAAAAACCAACAGCTCCAAGCAGTCCATGTTACAGATGGGAAAACTGAGGCCCAGAGAGGGGGTGGGACTCACCCCCACAGCCAGACCATGGCCGACCTGAGCTGGAAGCCAGCGGAAGGCACGCATCAGCCTCTGCGCTGCTCCACCTGGAGGCTCTTCTCGGGCGCAGGACAGCACTGATGGGTCACAGTCACTCTTCTCCTTGCTGAGAATCTCTGGAATCTAGCCTGCCTGGGAAACAACGTCATGTAGGTGTTTACAAGCACAGCTTTGACATCAGACAGGCCCTGGTTCGAATCCTAGTCCCACCAGTTCCCTGTCATGACCTTGGGTGGTGGGAGGAGGGGGGGTGAATCAAAAGAGCTGCTGTGAGATAAGGGTCCATGCAGAAGTCTCCATGGCTGAGTCCCTTCAGCTGCCCCCAGGCCGAGGCAGGGCAGAGTCGAACCCAGGGGAGCCCCAGGATGCTGTCTGAGGCTGGGCAGCCTTCCGGGTCAGGCCAGACAGGCAGGCCAGCCCTCCGTGCTGACTCAGACAGCCAGTGGCCAGCGAGTGTGAAAAGCTCCAAGTCCTGACATGCTGGGCAGAGCCCGGGCTGCTCACCGGTGGCAGTGGTCAACTTTTTTGGCTAAACTCTAAGAACCGTGATGTTAGGGCAGTTCTCAAATCAGTATCACAGAACCCTGGCAGGGTCTCCCCTCTTTCCACCTGTTCCTCAGCCTTTGCAGGGGCTGTCACAGCCTCCTTTCTACTGGAAAAGAGTGAGGCTCAAAGAGGTGACTTTCCAGCCGTGGGACACCAGCTGAGCCTGTGCTAACTCTGGGATCACCTAGACAAAGTCCCAGCCCAGTGAAGCTCACCTTCTGGTGGGAGAGACACAGGCAGGCAAACACATAAGATAACTTCAGCAAGGGATAAGTGCAGTGAAGAAAAAGAAAGAAGGAAGGAGGAGCTGTCAATTTAGATGATAAGAGTAGTAGACACTTCTTTGGTATTGACCGAGTGTCAGGTGTTATTTGAAGCAGTTTAATTTATCACCTGGTGAGGCAATCAGTGAAATCCTTTCTGTCACACAGAAGACAGGTCATGCTTCCCTCACCCATGTGCTCTTCTTCTTCTTCTTCTTCTTCTTCTTCTTCTACTTCTTTTTTTTTTTTTTTTTTTAATTTTTAAAAGTTATTTTTAGAGAGAAGGGCAGGGAGGGAGGAAGAAAGGGAGAGAAACATCAATGTATGGTTGCCTTTCACCTGCCTCCACACACGCTCCTTGATCCTTGACTTTAAACCAGAAAAGTAAGCAGCCATGTGAATAGCTGAGTGAGGGGGCTCTCCAGATGTGAAGGCAGCCAGTGCAAAGGCCCTGGGGTGAGAATGAGGTAGATTCTAGGAAGAGCAGGGAGGCTGGTGTGCTGGTATGGAATGAACAGAGGGTGCAGCTTTGTCACCAATGTCTGGGAGAGCACAGATCAGAGTGAGAGGACATTCAGGTTGACATAGTGGTGGAGCCTGGATTGTAACAGGTTTTAAGATACCCACCCCAGTGCTGTCTCTGGGCCACACTCCTCTCTTCTGTCACCTGTGCTCTCTGTCCTACCCCCAGGAAGAGACATCTCCCAGGGGTCGAGGGGCTGGGAACAGATAACAAGACCACCCCTTTCCCTTCCCTGTTCTGGTCCAACGTTACCCCTTGTTGAAGCCCCTCTCTACCACTTCCTGGCTGTGTGACCTTAGACAAGCAACTTGACCTCTCTGTGTCTCTGTCTCCTCGTGTGCCAAATGGAGATAATCACAGGACCCACCTCTGGGGGTGGTTGTGAGGATTAAAGTAGGCTAAGCTATATCAAGTACTTAAAATGGCACCTCATAAGTGCTTAATTAATGTTGGCTTTTATTATTTTGACTATTATTTCACTTTATTTGTACTCCCGGCCTATGCTGTTTGCAATTGGCAGGGGTCGGGGTGTTTACAGCCAGAGGAACTTGGAAGCAGGGATCGTTCTGTCTGGGGGAGTTGGAGGAGGAAGAGGATCCAGTGCGCAGGCTCCAGGGAGAAAGGATCACCCACCAGACGCCCAGCCTTCCCCCTGGTTAGGGACAGGTCCTATCTGACAACATTTGAGCCCACCACTGAGAGGACTGAGCAAGTGAACCGAGAGTGAGTGACTGTGTTCAGCACCCACAACGCGCCAGGCACTGTGCTAGACAACAGTGGATTGAGAGGACAGGAGTCAGAACCATTGCCACCTCTCTCCCACCCCCACTGCCTCGCCTACCCACAGGCCTGCAGCTCTGCTTGCTGACAGTGGGCGTCTTCATGGGCGCCCAGTCCGTGCAGTAGATCATGCTCCATGCTCAGAAGTACCCCATCCTTTGTTTAATCCTCTGCTGCCTCTGTGTTGAAATTCAACAATGTCTATACAAGGGTTCTGGGTTCTGCACATTGTACATTATTCGCCAGTCCTGGCTTACGGGGAGCTGGGAGGCACCCCCCTCTGGCCTGAGCCAGGCGTAATGGATGCTTGCTTTCGCTGGAATTTAGAGGCATTAGTTGTTCTATCTAGTCTCATCGAGTGCCTTGTGAGTTTTCTCAGAGGGTCAAGAAAAGCATTTAACCTTTAGGGGAATGGGAATGCCCAAGAGGGAGGGAGAGGGCCTAATGGTGCATTTGGTATGGGAGGTGGGGAGAGGTGGAACATGCATTACCACGGGCTTTCTCCCCTGAGATTCTCAGATAAATCATGCCTCTGATTCCCAGGATACCAGAATCTTCTAGGAAGGCAGGAGATTAATGCTGCTTAACACCACTTTGTGTCACCACTTAATTGTTATTATTATATCAGCCCATTTTGCACATGTGGAAACTGAGACTCCAGGAGGCAATACTGATGACTTAAGATCCCCTGGTTAATGGTGGGAAGGAGAGGATCCAGAGAAAGGGAAGAAGGAGGCCAAGTGGGAGGGGAAGGGAGCAGCAGAAGGCAGGACCATGGTATGAATTTCTTGGGCTCCAGACTCTTCCTTCTCTCCGTTAAAAACACATTAAGTCCTGTCATTGTGGCTGCATGAAAGACAAATGTGTTCTTACTACATGTGGAAACATTTCCTGCAATCTAAAAGCTCATTTTTTATCCTCCTAATTATTAAATAAAGTAAAACACTGGGGATGGGCTCTGGCCAGGTGGCTCAGTTGGTTGGAGCATCGTCCTGTAGACCAGAAGGTGGAGGGTTCCATCTCAGGTTGGGGCACGTGTGGGAGGCAGCTGATCTCCCTGCCCCCTTCCTCTCTCTCTCTTTCAAATCAATGAGGATTTAAAAACTAACCACTGGGGAGGGGACCCCCGAAGTCTTGTGAGCTGCAGGCTCTGTGCCTCCATGTCCTGATGGAAGAAACGGAGGGGAATGAAGGGAGGAGGGGAAAGGGGCTATGTCACATGCCAAAGACAAGGCTGCAATGAAAACAGGCGAGCCCTCTGCCCACAAGTTCTTTCGCACTAGTGGGGCCACTGTACCTATTGAAACAGATGTGCCCCAGGGACAGAAGACATTGGGAGGGTCAGCTACAGCCCCGCCCTCTCACCCCACCTGCCCTAGATGCTGCTGCCCCACTTCACAGACAGGACTTGTCTCTGCTGATTCATGTCATCCCCTTGGTGGGCCACACTTGGCAGGCAGCCAGCCAGCAAGCAAGGGTTACCTTTTGCTGCCATTAAGGCAGCTATTTACTCCCAGTAAAATGACCTTAATTTCCAAGGCATTATGACTAATACCAGATGATGATGGCCATTAATATTAATGGCTGACATTCCCAGGAGGGGGCCTGGGCGCTAATTGGCACTCGCTTCCCTGTTTGCCTCTTTTCTCAATGAGACTGTCGATTTCCGCTGCTGTTCCGGGTTTCAGCCTCTTCATTTCAAAGGGAAATGGTGCGTGGGGGCATTTCCTTATTTCTGGCTGATCCTCTCATTCCATTCCCTTATTTCCTTCGGGTTCTGTAAGCAGTCTAGAAATAGGCCGGATGCATTAGGGACACCAGGGTATTGGTCAAGGGCCGGGGTCATGGCTGAGGGTACAGTGGCTGCTTGGAGCTTCAAGGAGAGTCTGCTTTTGCCCAGAGGAAGTGAAGGGGAGGGAGGCATCAGGGAATGTGAGCGTTTGCCCAGAAACAGAGCCCCGTCTCAGACACCCACGCCTTCCTCTATTTCTAATCAGACATTTTCTGATCTTTTTATATAAGATGAAATCTAAACCAGCCCCTCCCAACGCTTCATTGCTGGGTTGGTTGCACAAATGGGGGTGTTTGGAGGCATCTGCCTTTGAGGCCCCCAGGTTGGAAAAGACAGATCACACCCCTCCCCCTTCCGGCTTAGGTTGTGGGGCCGCAGGGACCTGGAGTTGCCTGAGCTGAGAAGGGAGAGGTACTTTGTCATCTCTCGGCTTCAGGGAAAAGATGTATCACAAACAGCCGCGTGTTCCCATGGCCACCAAGAAAGACTATCCTGCCCGGGGGTGTCCCCACGTGGCCTCACCCACTCACATGTGCCCCATCCGCTGGGGTTGGGTGGCAGTTTTAGAATGCTTCTCGGAGCCAGGCAGGCCTATATGTGAGTGAGGTGCCAGGAAGGCAGAGGGGTGGAATGGAGCCCTTGTTTCTTAACTAAAGGGGCAGCCACTGCCCAGATCCGGAAAATGGCTGTCGTGCAGGAAACCATGGGCATAGTGCTGCCAACCCTCCTGGTTACCTAAGAGAAGTGGGAAATTTGGATTGTATGCACACTGTCCCAATTATTTTTGTGGTTGACAGAGAAGGCAAATAATACATTTTTAAGAACTGGCCATTTTGGTTGGCCAGTTGGTGGCCATGTTGCAGGCTTGGCAGGGCACAACACAGACAAAATAGTGGCCTCACTCAGCATCCTTTGGGGTCATGAGGCACTGACTCCGGGAAGATAGCCTTGTAAGGAGATGGGAGGTAGGATGTGCCCAAATTCCCCAAATAAACTTGGATTTAGGAACTCAAAACTATGATCAGTGGATCACGTTGTCTCTGAACAATCTTTCAGATCTACCCGTTGGTGTTCTTAGTGGTTCTGGCCTATCTGTCCCCAAGTTAAGAAGTGACCTTGGGCTACCTTGGGCTATGGCCTTGCCTTCTCTGTGCCTTGGTCTCCCCACCTATACGATGGAGTTGAACTGGTTTCTGGGATCGTGCTAGTGCTGACTGACCACCCTCCTATGCATCTTCCAGAACATTGTGCACAGCATTCACTCTGTGTGACACCCAGGAATTTACAGACTTGGGGTTTCACTGTCAAGAGCAGGTCTCCTCCACTCCATTCACATCTTCATCAGCAACAGCCAGGCACTGCACTGGGCAGGGGGACAATGCAGTGAGTAGGACAGGTGAGGTCCCAGCCCACATGGGCCTCCATCCCACCACAAAAGACAAAAAAGATGGAGGGGCCATCTGCATTTCTGCTCATTCATGGCTGGAGGCTTGGCTGGACTCATTACCTGGATTGGTCTGGCCAGTGTCCATCTTTGTAGACTCAACTGAGCTGTTACAGCTTTCGGGAAGCCTTCCCTTCTGCCTGGTGTCCCCATGACTCAGGATTTGATTCTGCATGGTCTCAAGCACAGTTTCCAACCTTGGCACTGTTGCCATCTGGGTAGGTCTGTGTCATGGTGGCAGTCCTGCAATCTGTAGGGTGTTTTAGCAGCATACTTGGCCTCTACCTACTAGATGCCAATAGCACCCTCACGCATGCATATGCATACACATGCATACACAATTATTACTACTAAAAATGTCTCCGATTGTTCCCTGGAGGGAAAAATTACCCCTGGGTAAGAACCACTGGTTTGAGACAATCATGGTTGAACCATTTCTTTTGCTAGTGATGCCATCCATCAGGCCTGCTAGGGAGTGTCTGGGAAAGTTTTCCTCTATTTAAAAATGATAGGGGGATAAAAGGATGTTTTTTTCATACTCATGGATGTGGCCATGTCTTTATGTGAAGGCTGGAGCAATGGCAGCTATATTGGGTTCATGAGGTGAGCCTAGGGAATGAGTCAATCCTCTGAGGACGGCAGAGCAGCCGATGGAGAACTTGGGTTCTTGATGTTATTATTGAGTCCCTCAATGATGGAATAACCTTATCTTGGGAATTTTTATTATGTGAGATAATAAATCTCATTTATTTGAGCATCTTCTACTTCATGAAGCAAGAGCATTCTTCACCGATAGATTATACTTCAGACTTTATCTCTCATATCAACTTCCCCAGAGAGCCCTCCCCTGTTCCTCAGTAGAAATTAGGTCCCCTTTATTATTCTGAACTTGTCTTTGGGGTGGCCTTCATCCCAATTTATGTTGGTATTTTTTGTGTCTACTAAGGCCTGTCTTCCTTCACTAGAATGTGAACTCCATGAGGACACAGAGCTTGTTTTATCTTTTCTTCCGCTATACTCAGTGACTAACACAGTTCCTGGCACATACTAGGCCCTCGATAAATATTTGTTGAATTAGTTAAGTAAACAGGGAAATGGATGGATGGGTGAATAGAAGGAAGGATGGATGGTGGAGACGTGAAAGGGTGTGTGTTGGCAGCTCTGCCTACACACTTCGGTGGGAAGTTCTTCTCAGGCCTGCAAACTCCAAAGCTGAACCTATAGTCTCAGAAGTAACATGAGGACCCCTAAAAAGCATCTCATTTAGCACTGAGAAAAGAAAGCCAATGAAATTGCATCATGCAAATGCTTCACAAAGCAACAACTTTGTCTTCTTTCTTGAATCCCAACATCAGGGTTATGTGAGAGGTGGTTGCAGGATCCACAATGCGTGAGCAGCATGCCACGTTTTAGAAAAGTGGCGTTAAGAAAAACAGCACATATCTAGCCTAGAATTGATCCCTGGCCAGATGGGGCCCTGAGAAAAGACATTTGGCTTTGTTCAAGTGAAATATGGAGAATCATGATACCAGAGGCAGGTGGGGATGCTCTGGCTGAAGCCCGCCACCAGGGCAGTGATGGGGGGTAAGCTGGGATTTCATAGCACAGATGGAGAAACCAAGCCCACAGAGACCAAGGAATTTGGCAAGTGGGCCAAATCCCAATCTGGACAAGTCCCATGTATTACACTGTAACTGAGAGTGCCACACCCTGGCTATTTGACATTAAGCAAGTCATTTCCCCTCTCGGAGCCTGGATAATGGGAGGGGGGTGATCCTCCCAAGCAGAGCACCTGGACCTCAAATGGTACCCATCATCACACTGGGTTCTTTTTCTTATCTCTGATTGGGCTATCTGGGAGGGCTGCCAGGAAGCAGTGTCCTACAGATTCTCAACTCTCTAGGAACAAACCCTCAGGTAAATCCTTAGGGCTCCAGGTTGAACTCCTATCATGGAATTCTTTCTGAGAAATCATAAAGACAGCATGGGACTGCCCATGCTGGGGATATTTTCTCATTTGTGTGTTCCCCCTTCTAAAACACCGTTGTCATGGAAATTCTCTTAGTGTTTTGTAAAACATGGTTTGATTGGGATATAATTTACATGGCATAAAATTCACCCATTTAAAATGCATAATTCAATGGTTTTTAGTCTATTCCCAGAGTCGTGCAGCCATTACCACAATCTAATTTTAGAACATTTTTATCACCCCCAAAAGAAACACTTACTAAAAAAAAAAAAAGAAACAAACCCTTACTTATTAGCAGTCTCTCTCTGTGGTCACTTCCCCTCAGTCCTTGGAAACCACTAACCCACTTTCTGTCTCTATAGATTTGCCTTTTCTGGAAAGTTCATAGAAATGGAATCAGAGAGTATGTGCCTGGCTTCTTTCACTTAGTGAACAGTTTTCACGATTCATCCACCTTATAGCATGGATCGATACTTCATTCATTTTCATAGATGAGTAGTAATATTCCATTGTCTGGGTAGACCACATTCTGTTTATCCTTCATCAGTTGGTGGACATTTGGATCGTTTCGACCTTTTGGCCGTTAAGAAGGCTGCTGCTATCAACATTCATGTACAAGCTTTTGCGTGGATGTGGCTTTCAGTTCTTGTGGCTACACACCCGGGAGTGGAATTGGTGGGTTGTATGGCATCTCAGTTTTATATTTCGAGAAACTGCTCTCTTGGTCTCCCTCCTCCCCGCAGACTGTATAGCAAACATAATTCAGGCCAGAACTGTCCTAGGGAGCAAGGCATTTACATCACAGATGGGCATTTCCAAGTCTCTTCCTCTAGCTGAAAATTGTACGGGACACCCAGCCCCCAGTTGTTGTGGATTCAAAGCCTACCTCTGCCATTTCCTGGCTGTGTAATATCAGGTGGACAACTAAGCCTCTCTGAATCTCCATTTCTACACCTGGAAAATGAGAACAAACTCCTTTCCTGATTTGCAAGATAATCGTGGCAGTCAAAATGAGAGAAGATGTGTGAGACTTCTTTGTAAAAACCTGAAAAGAGCTGTAGAGATGTTATTTATTCATCCAAAGTATGTTTTATCAAGGGCCTCTTAGTTGTCAGGTATTGCTTTATGTGATGGGGACAGAGCTGTGACCAAGGCAGACAGAACACATGCCCTCTGAGATTTTACATTATGCTTTTTCAGTCACAGGTTGTGGTCAACTGCTCTGTAATCCAGAGCAAGCCATACTTTCTTTTCAGGCCTCAGTCTTACCACCTGTAAAATGGGTGAGTTGGATCCATCCAGGTGCAGAAGAATCCCTATTTCTCCTCCCAAGCCATCAGTGAAATGGGCACAAATGTACCATACAGTATATAGACTTACAGATTTCAGGCAGCCTCTTTGGGGAACAACATTCCCCAAAAGTCAAAGATGGTCTGTCTAGGACTAGCATGTGGGCTGGGATGAGTTACCTTCCTCTCACTTCCTGACTCTGAGACATACCAGCATCCCCATGCAGCCCCTGCCTAACCGGCACAGCTCTATTGCACCTGCTGCTGCGTTCCCACCGGGAGACCCAGCCTGGTGGACTGGACCTGGCTGCCCGGCCGCAGCTGAGAAAGGGGCCCCCTGGGAGTGTGTGTTCCTGGAGAAGAACAAAGAGGTAGGCAGCAGCCTGAAATAGACATGGAAAAACACCACTTTTTGTTTTCTCTCTGGAAGGGTGGCTCAGAGATCCGCAGCAGGGGACCCAGAACATCTGTATTGAAAACGCTGTTGTCATAAGACAGCCAGAGGAGGAACCTCAGGGCTGAAGGTGCTGGTGGAAGGTGCCATCCCTCCCGCCCCTGTGCACTCCAGACTGGCGTTGGGCCCCTGAGCCAGGATGGGTACTAAGGGTGATGCTCACTCCCCGTTCCCCGCATCACTGCCCACTCCGTCCGATCACATCCCTTTTCTTGCTCCAGGACCACCTGTGGCTCCCCATGACCTTCAGGAGAAGTTGAAGTGACTGAGTAAGGCATTCAAGGCCCTCTCAGTTCTGCCCCCAAATGACTTTGCTGGTCCCTTTCCACTCAGGACTACTTATGGGCAGTCCTAGAATTGATGACAGCAAAAAAAAAAAAAAAAGGCTATACTCCAATCACTTCAACCCAAACCAAAGACCCTTAGAGATCTCAGACTGGAGACCTGGACAGCAAACACAGACTCCCAGAGCCTGTTTGTGGCCACTGTTTCAAGAGAGGTTGAAAACTGGGAGTTTAAAATGAAGTTTCCCAAATTTTATAAATGTTAGCAACTCATCCACTTCTCTCAAAACACTATTTAGACCCAACAAAACGTATCCGTGGGCCAGGTTCGACTTATAAGCTACACATTTTCACCTTCCCTCTCCTTGTTCCAGCTAGAAGAACTAAGCCACAATCTGACTTCTACCATAGTGATGTCTATGTTTGGCCTTATCTCGGGGGCTGGATTGCGTGCCTTTTCCTAGGGTGGTCTTGATCATATCTCTCTGAGGAGATGAGATTTGGGCTGAGACCTAAAAGGAACCAAGGAGCCAAGCTGTAGCTATCTGGGGGACAAGCTTTCCAAGCAGGTAGAAGAACCAATACAAAGGGCCTGGGGCAGGAAAGTGCCTGGTATGTTCAAGAAATGATAGCAAGGCTGGTGGGCTAGAATGGAGTAAGAGAGGGGGAGTAGAAGGAGGTGAGGATAGAGAGATGAGTCCATATCTAGATGGGACCTGTAGGACCCTGCATTTAACTCAGAATGAACAGTTGAGAGGGCAAATTGATGAATGAATGAATGAGTGAATGAATGGGTTCCAAACTGCTTTCACCTCAATAGCCACATTTGGTGGAGGTGTGGAAGTGTGGCTGGTTGACCAACCTGGTTGGTCCCAGGTTCCGAAGTCCTGAGAATTCTCCTGAAAGACAGATCTGTGGTTAACACCCCCATGTGTCCATAAGTCTTTAGCTCTTGTACATGGTTAGAAGCCTCAGATGGAGAAGGTTCTTTGTGAGAGTGGGTTCTGATGAAAGAGACCCAGGGGAACCAAGGCAGAAAGAGGTGGTGCTCACCAAAATACCCACCTTCTCAACTGTCCTCATCCCAGCAAGCCAGGGGTGCCAGGCCTCCCTGGGGGCTTCTGAGTTCACAAATGCACCAAGATTTGCTCATCGCTGAGTCCTCACGCCCCCCACGGTAACCCTCGTCGAATCCACTGGGGATGGCATGTGGCAGACCTGCTCCTGTCCTGGGCTGCACTTGGCCTATGAGAGTATTTTCTGCTTTGATTCAGGTGCTGGCATCCCAGCTTCTGGCAAGTGAGTCGGGCAGGGTTGCCATGGTGACCCTCAGGCATGGATTCCCAGAGATACTCCCTACATCCCCCGGAGCCTGCCACCGCTGATTGCTGGGGGAGAGCATGACTCACCGTTAAATATATCTTGGCCATCCAAAATTGGCGGCTCAGCCCCAGCAGCCGGATGTGGGGACAGGCAGCGTCTGGGGGTGTGTGGGTTTGGGAGGCTGAGAGGCACGACCTCCTGTGTATCTTTGGGGCCTTCAGCTTCCGTCACTCCCAGCTGGTACCTTTGCCAATCCCCTGCTCCGATCGCCTGTCTTTCCCAACCTGTCTGGGTTTCAGCCCCAGCTCTGTCACTTGCTAGCTGAGTGACCTGGAACAAGAAGTTTCAACTCCCTGGGCCTCAGTGTTCTCTTCTGGAAAATGGGGGTGATGTGAGTGCCAACTGTTAAGAACGGTGGGGGGTCTGAGAACTGACTTTGCTTGCAAGCTAATAAGCCAGCCTGCCGCTGTTTCATGGGTGCTGGCAGAAGACACGAGACATGAGGTTCAGAGACACAGGACTTTATTACTCACAGCACAGCAGGCAGGATGAGCTTCATGTTCATATGCATTCTCTTTGCTTCCAAGATGGATGTGGCACCACCTGGATCTGTCACAACTGAGGATCCCCATGCTTAGAAACCCCTATTCTTATAAGAGGGCTGCTGGCCCACCTGCCCAGCCTTTGCCCCAGAGGGAGACCTGATCTTAACTATACTGGCTGGGTAACAGCCCAACCCTCTGCCCTAGAGGGAGGTAGAGTCCCTGTCTCCTAAGGCTGTTGCTATACAGGCAGCTTTGAGAAGATAGTTCAGATCAAAGCTCTGCATGTGCAGGATCCAAAGGCATGCAGACTCTAAGAGACCGATGAAGAACTGTCTCTGAGCACCTCTTCAGGAGGCTGTTGAGAGGAAGAAATGAGTTCGTACATGTAAAATGCTTTGCACAGTGCCTGGCATAGAATAAACACTTAACAAATGTTAAAGTTGTCATTATTCTCAGCTTTATCCCTCTCATAATATCCAGATAACCCCTGTAACACAGTTGTCAGGTTCCTAAAAGTGCCATGTTAAGCAAATCTGTATTGTACAAAACAAAGAACTAGTACACAAAAGGGGTTTAGGTTCCAAATTTTTTTTTTTTTTTAAGATTTTATTTCATTATTTTAGAAAGAGGGGAAAGGAGAGAGGCAGAGAGGGAGAGAGACATCAATGTACGGTTTCACCTGCCTCCAGCTACAGGCCTGGCTGGAGACCTGGTTTGCAACCTGGTCATGTGCCCTGGCTGGGGAATCGAACCTGCGACCTTTGGGTTCACAGGCCGGCACCTTATCCACTGTGCTACCAGCCAGGGCCAAATTTTTTTTTTTTAAACATACTATTTTATATATACACTTAGATTTTATTTATTTTTCAGCGACAGGAGAAGGAAGGGAGGAAGAAAGGGCGAGAAACATCAATGTACGGTTGGTTGCCTTGCACCTGCCTCCAGCTACAGACCTGGCTGGAGACCTGGCTTGCAACCTGGTTATGTGCCCTGGCTGGGAATTGAACCAGCGATACTTGGGTTCACAGGCCAGTGCTCAATCCATTGATTCACACGAGCCAGGGCTTATTCTATTTTTATAATTAAGAGAAATATCTTTATTAAAGCAATATTCACCCAAAGTATAACATATTAATATGTATTAAATAATGTTCTCTTCATCCTTACTACTAAGCACCATTTACTGAGGGTATGTTCTTTTGGACAAAATATCTTCATTCTCTGATCTTTCTTCAGCAGTCTCTTGACTTCTCTCCTGTACTTTTTGCAAAAAATCTGTTATTTCAGATTGCTTGCTTTTAACTGAAATTATAAATTTTGGTAATTTCAAAAGACATATGTTTTTGCTCTTAAAAGCTCTTATGACGCTCCGTATTGTTCGGGGATTTTTCTACTTCCCAAACCATGTTAGAGTTAAACCGTGTTCTAGGATGCTATTTTGTACAAGGGTTTTCCCTAACTTCTGAGCCGTGTGAGAGTGAAACCGTAATATAAAGTGCCATGTTGTTTGGGGGTTACCTCTTTTAACATGAAGTCAGAGGCCTTCTATTCATTATTTCCCCAATTTGGTGTAAAATCAAAGCTTCTATCCCTTCTGACGGGTACATATTCATTTCACTCCTTCACAAACCCCAACTCCCACCCCACCTCCTCCCTCTTGCCTGGGTTGTGTTTTTTAAAAATATTATTAAAAATAATTTAGGTCCCCAAAATGCATTCCTTTAAAGTGCACAATTTACTATTTTTAGTAAATGTACAGAGTTTTATACCCATCACTACAATCCAATTCCATAACATTTCCAACAGAAATCTCATCCCAACTCCCCATTCCCACCCTCAGACCCAGGGGACCACTAATCTACCTTCAGTCTATGGATTTGCCTATTCTGGACATTCCGTGAAAATGGAATCACGCAATATGTGGCCTTTTGTGTCTAGCTCCTTTCACTTAGCATAATAGTTTGGAGGTTCATCCGGTATGTAGCATTTATCAGTAGTTCATTCCTTTTCATTGCTAAGTAGTATTCCACTGCTTGGATAGACCACGGCCTGTATCCAGTCACCATCAACGGGATCCTAAGAGTATTTTCCGAGATAATACGGTGAAAGCTGTCAATTACGGGGTGGACATTGAGTCTCATTGCTCAGAGCCCCTCTGTTGGCACTCCTGAGCCTTGTCCTAGCATCATGACCCTTTGGGGGCTTCTAGAAAACCTTAAAAAAAAAGAGAGAGAGGGAGGAACAATTTGACAGATGGAGTTTTAGTGAGCTTTAAAATCACATGACAAACCCACATCCATGAAAAAGCAGCAAACCTACTTCCCTGGAGCCAGTCCAAGCTCTAGAAAAAGAGGTGTTGATGAAGAATTTACAGGCTGAACTTTCCGGACCCCTTCCCAGTTCCATGTCCATGACAGCCTCATGCAATTGATGAAGAAGCAGAGCAGAAGGAGAGGCTTCTGGTGCTTTCCTGCACAATGGCCTTCTTTCCTTTGACATTCCAAATAGGACTGTAGCTATCAGTTAACCCCACGTGCCATGAAAAATACCGAAAATCCTGAATTAAGAAAAAACATCTAGGGCCCTGGCTGGTGGCACAGTGGATAAGGTACTGGCCTGCAAATCCAAAGGTCGCTGGTTCGATTCCCAGCCAGGGCACATAACCAGGTTGCAAGCCGGGTCTCCAGCCAGGTCCGTAGCTGGAGGCAGGTGAAAGGCAACCATACATTGATGTTTCTCTCCCTCTCTGCCTTTCTTCTTTCCCCTCTCTCAAAATAATAAAATCTTTAAAAAATTAAAAAAAAAAAGAAAAAACATCTATTCTCCACCTTTGCCACCTTCATCCCTGACCATGGAGAACTCCAGAAGTATGTTTGGTTATAGAGGATTCTATCTCAATTAGGGAAGAGCCCAAGGCTATTTTTAGCTCTTCTTGTTGATGACATCAGAGAGAGATGGGGAGGAGTCAGCAGATGACATTTCCTGGCCTGATTCATTCCTCCAAGAAAGCTCCAAACTATTATGCTAAGTGAAAGGAGCTAGACACAAAAGGCCACATATTGCGTGATTCCATTTTCAGGGAATGTCTCTATTATTATTACAGTTCTACCTCTGGACTTGGGATTCCTGCAAAACCCAGGAAATGCCTTCCAAGTTGGGAAGGTATTCTGGTTACCTAGTGCTGTGTAACAAGGCACCCCTAAAATTTAGTGGCTTGAAATAAAGTCCTTATTTGTTCATGAGTCTGAAACATTTCATACATGGCATCTATGGGGGCAGCTCAACTGCCCCACTCGCATGGCCAGAGAGTGGTTCCCAGTAGCTTGAGCTTCCTCACAGCATGGCGGCTGGGTTCCAAGAGGGATCACACCAAGAAACCAGAAGTGAACGATGCTGGTTTCTCAAGGTCTGGGTCTTGAAATGGGCACCACACCACTTGGGCTCTGGTCCACTGAACAGGCAGTGACTGAGCCCACATTCAAGAAGAAAGGACATAAACCTCATCTCTGATGGAGGAGTGGTGAAGGATGTGGGAGTGATGTTGTAAGACTCACATGGCAGGTCAGCAGTTCAGGAGGTTTGGGAGGAAAATTGCTTCACAGGGCTGTTAAAGAGTTCATCCCGGAACGAAATATTCCACCGCTTCACGTTAGCCAGTGTTGGTTTGGGCTGAATCTCATTTTGCCTCATGGGTTGAGTGTGAAGCAGGTCCCTACCCTGTTTATTCTATGCGCTTCATGCCCCTGCCCCCACCCCTGAGGAGCTGTGTACTTAGAAATCCAGGTCTCGTTGCCCAGCCCTGGGTTACAATGTCATCTCAGAACTGAGGGGACCCACCAGTGAGTAAGCAGAACAGTAAGCACGCGGCCGCACTAGGCCCTTAGCTTAACACCTGCTTTAATGGAAACCGGAAAAGGTTTTCCAAGCACATCTTTCCTCGCCTCGCACTGCAGCTCTCAGGAGGAAATGGCCCGAGTCTCTGGCCATCTTCCAGGAACACACCCGCAGCGAGTCGCAACCCCAGACTGGACTCGGGGCGCTGCATGACTGACCGCCTTTGTGGTTTCAATGGCCCTGTCAGCAAACCTGTGCCTATGTGCGTGGTTATCTTAGCGGCCAATAACTGCCAGGCCCAGTGTTCTCTGAGGACCTTCTCTTGGATTCTGGGTGAGAAAACCAGGGTCTGAGTCCTGATTTCTCTCCTAATGACCCTGGGACACCAAGCAAAGCATTTTCTTTCTCTGAACCCTACTGTCCTTTCCTGGTAGGCAGAGATACTCTCCAAGGATTCCGTGAGGATTAAGTAGACAATGTACCAAGCGTACGCCACGCGGTGCCTTGCCCATAACAGCTGCTCAGTTAATAGTAACTGTCATTGTGAATGATTATTTTCTGCACACTAACGGTTTTTTGATACGGAAGCCAATCCAAGGAAAGCCAACTTTGCGTAAGCTCTCATTTGCTCTTTACAAAGAAGCTGCCCTGGTTTCTCTCGGCTTCCTTGTAAACCATGCATGGGGAGCTCTAAAAAGTTATCGTTGTATTTGTCTGACTGCTTTGAGGAATGGATTTTGCCTCCGGTCCCAAAAGAGCCGGATGGGGCACTGTCCCTGACATGGTTTGATATGTGGCCCATACAGAAAGTGCCCAACACCAGGAGGAAGTGGGTTGCCTTTCCTGGAGAGGAGGATTGGTGGCAATTTCAGAGCCCGATGGCCCGGTCAGAGTTGTGGTGACTCTGGCCTGAAGACCTGGAGTTCATTTGCTGGTTCCTCAAACAAATCTTTACTTGGCATCTTCAATACATTGGCCCCTTGCTAGGTGCTAAGGATACAGCCATGAAGGCAAAGGATGAAGACCCGCCCCACCACTCCCAGCTCATGACATTTGCATTCTAGAAGGGAGAAAGGAACCATCAACAGTAAGACACAACTAAAGAGATACCAGTGCTCCGTAGATGTCATGTCAGGGGTGAGGAGCAGGTATGGATGGGAGGAAGGTGCCATTAGAAATAGAGGGATCAGGGGACATTGCTGCAGGGATGTGACACTCGAGCAGAGACCTGGAAGATGTAAAGAACGGAGACAGGTATATGTACAGGGCAAAGGGAACAGCAAGTGCTGGGGAGGTGTGTTCCTGGAGCATAAGAAGGTCACTGTGGCCGGAATGGAGGAAGCTAGGTGGGGAGAGGAAAGAGGTGACAGAGGGAAGGTGGGGCCTGGCGGAGCAGGGCCTGTGGGCCTTTGTTAGGACTTGAGCTTTTATTCTGAATGCCCTGGCAGACCTGGGGGTGGGGCTGAGCAAAGAATGAAATGATCTGGCTTAGGTCTAACAGGACCCATCAGGATGAAGGTGGGAAATGAGCTGGCATTATTACAAAGGGCCGGGACAGAAGCAGGAAGGTAGTGAGGAGGTGACTACAATTGTCCAGGCAGAAAAGGATGGTGGCCTGGACCAGGGCATCTCTCTGGGCCTTGTCAGAGATGGGAACATGACAGACACCGCTTGAAGGCAGGGTTGGCAAGTCTTGCTGGTCCCTCAGATGTTCTGACATTCCCTGTCACTGGTAACTCAACCTGTCTCCCCCATCACCAGGCTCATCTGGGCTCTGCCCTGAGCTCTGCCCCCTGGTGAGGAGCCTCTCCTACCCATGCTGAAGTCCAGGCCCTGGAGTGAGCCCACCCTGTCCCCCCACCCCCACCCTCTGGTGTCTCCATGACAGACACCTTACCGCATGTAACACTCCCTAGCCAGTGACCTTAGACCAGTCCCTTCCCAGATCTGAATGCCAGCTTCCCCGTCTGTAAAATGGGGATTATGAAACCAACTCGGTTGCCTCCTAGATGGCCATGAGAATCAAGGGAGATGCTGGTTGGGCACGAGTTTTGAAGACAGCAAAGGGTGACACTCATGAACGGGTTCAATTCACGTGCCTTATGAGTAATGCTGTTGGGTCATTTCCACCATCGTGCAGGCCATTGGGAAATGCTGACCTTGGATTAAGTCAGCCCAGCTCTGGCTCCGTCGGCCTCTCTCTCTTTGATTCCACGGAGTTGGACAGAACTGGGTGGAGCTTCTAGTTCAGTGCTGGGAGGGGCTATTTCCAAAAGAGTCAGCCCCCCACCCCCACCCCACCCCATCACCCCAGTTTGCAGCAAGTCCAGCCTGATAGGCTGGGAGTTCCCTCTTGCTCACATTGAGCAAGGGGCATGTTACCAGGGGCAGGACAGACCCTGCCCTGCGCCCTGATGAACTTGGCCTGATGAACGATCCCCAAGGAGTGGCTATTCCTATATTCTGAGTCTCCCCTGTCCCTCCCCAAGGAGAACGGAGACAGGGTCTCCTCAGGCCACGAGAAGCCTGAGAGACTTCTATTTTTTAAGACTCCCAGAATATTAGCTTGTCTTCAAAAGAACAGAAAGAACACCTCAAGTTAGGGTCCATTTAAAATATTAAATTCAGCAAACTCCCACTTTGGATCCGCCTGCATGAAATTAACAACGCAATGGAAGCGTGAGGCTCGCAAGGTAGCCGCAGGAGTTGTTTTGGTTACTTACATGTTTACATTGTAAATCCAAGGTGTTCTCTAGGAGGGAGTCTGCAATGCGGGCCAAGGGTACCGTGGCTTGACGGATGCAATCTTCTTTCATTGCTCCCACTGTGTCCCCATTGTGCACCATTTAGCTTCTCGTTCTCGAAATAGTGCAGTGTCAGTTTTTGGAATAGGTAATATATTTGCTTAGTCCGAAAGTCAGAATGTTCAAAAAGGCAGAGTGAGAAGCCCTTCTCAGAAGCTGCCACAGTTGCCACTTTCTTTCATTTATCCAATACGTAGGTAAATCCAAGTTCTTTTTTTCATCAGTTATTTATTTTTAAAGATTTTATTATTTTTCAGAGAAAGGGGAAGAGAGGCAGAGAGGGAGAGAAACGTCAATGTATGGTTGCCTTTCACCTGCCTCCAGCTACATACCTGGCTGGAGACCTGGCTTGCAACCTGGTTATGTGTCCTGACTGGGAATCAAACCAGTGACCTTTGGGTTTGCAGGCCGACACCTTATCCACTGTGCCACCAGCCAGGGTTTTAAATCCAAGTTCTGATTATGCACATATTCTTTTTTCTTTGTTTTACTGGAAAGGGGGCTGGTTTACACATACTGTTCTCATCACACTTTGTTTGCTAACTGCGTCCCTTGGGGATTAGTCCCTGCTTGTACGTAGTAAACTACCTTGTTCTTTTTGATAGCTGGACCGTAGTCCATTGTACGGAAGACCCATTGTCCATTTAACTTCTCCCCTGTTGATGGGCACTGAAATTGTTTCCACATTTTTTGATCTAGGAAAAAAATGATGCCATGAGTAACCAACCGTACATGTATATATCATGAAAACTCTACTTAGGACCCTTAGGGATTGTGAGGTCTAGACATAATGACCACCCTTTGCCCACCCCTCACCCACGTCCTGGTTCATAACAGCCTCACAGGACAGAAGAAGGACATCAGGGCAGAAGGGGCTGCAATACAAAGGCCCTGAGGCAGAACTGAGCTCAGTACACTGGGAGAATGGCAAGAAGACCATTGCAGTCAGAGTGGAACATGGTGGGAGGGAAGTAGGAGCTGAGGCTAAAGAGGCCTTTGGAAGCGCAAGTGGGTAGCAGGGAGTGAATGAATGAAGCCACATCTATGACAACTGAAAGGACATTACATTCCAAGAGAGAGGCATGGTCCTCCCCTGACCTCTGGTTGCTGGAAAGACCGGTGGCCCCTCCCATCTTGGCGCCCCTAGACGTTTCCTGGAGGTCACTCACAGAGAGGAAACAGCCCAGGACCTTGTCACAGGCCTTGGCTGTGGCCCTTCCCAGTCCTCACACGGGCCTGGACCAAGCACATTTTAGGAAGGACGGAAACTCATGGGGGTGTGAAGTGGGGCTGGGCTCAGTATATCAGCCACCCCATCTTTCCTTCATCTCTTCGTGGCCAGCCCCCTGTCTGTCTCAACTCAACTTTTCAGGCCACCAAATATCAAGTTGCCTCTCCCTCCTAGCCACTCTCACTCACTGTCTGGAGCCACCATGAAGCCTGGTGGTTTCAAAAGGCAGGCTGCCCACGTGGAGCCCAGCTCTGCCCTGATAAGCTTCAGGTGCTCCGCTGCTCCCACCCTCAGGGCTGGAGCAAGATGGCAGGTAAATGCATGCGGAGCCTTCTGAGCAGGGTCTAGCGCCCACCGGGTTGCCCTTCTACCCGGCGCCCATCCCTGTCTGAAATCCTCTCTACTTCTGTTCATTTTCTTCTTTGTTGTCACCTCCTCCTCTGCACCATGCACCCGGCAGGTTCCCCCAGGGGATATCTAAAGAGACCTTGAAGGACCAGAGGAGAGAGCACAGCCCTCCTAGTGTGGAGACGGGGAAGGGAACTCGGGCTGAGGGAGGTAAGCAGTTGGGGAAGAGAGAGGAGGGGAGGGCCGGATCCTGGGGCCTCAGGAGCCAGAGTCAGGAGTCCAGATTCATTCCGAAGGCACCGGGGAGCCGCAGAGGCTCTGAATTGGAGAGGGGCAAGATCAGACTTTATAGAAAGACACTTGGGATTCTCCGGTAGGAAAGGCTGGAGGGGGCAAGAGTGGAACAGAGCCTGACCAGAGGTCGCTTTTCTCAGGCAGACTCTCTGTCCCCCTCCCGTTCCTCCTCCTTCTCTCTTTCTATTCTCTCCTCTTTTTTCCTTCCTTTCTCTTCTCTCCTATCCAATCTCTCTCACACTCCCTCAGCTTCGCTCCCCACCTCTTCCAGTAACAAAACTGCAGGGCACCTTCCCCGCGCGGGCTGGCCCTGGCTTCTGTCCTCTGGCACGGATCATTGTTTTAATTAAACTCTGGGATCTGTTTTACTAACCTGACATCTTGCTTAGGGAAACCAGAAGATGAGTTGCCTGGGGCCAAGGAAGGGAAGGTGCCAGGGGACTATGGGAAGGTTTCCATGGCCCCATCCCAGGAAGGGGCCCTGTTTACCCACTGAGCCCTTAAAGGGGCATCCAGCACAGCAGGGAAGGGTTTGAGGTCTGGCTTGGCCTCTCTGCTCCAGCTCCCTCCTTTACTTGGACAGGTGTGACTCTCTGAAGCCCTTCCCTGATCCAGGAAAGAGGGGTGTGAATAGTTCCTCTCTTGCAGGGTTTCGTGAGGTATAATTGAGTTAACCCAGTGCTTTTCCTCCTGAGGGTCCTAAAATCAATGGAAAAAACAAGAGCAGAAGGGCCACCGTGGTGATCATGATGGGGATATTTGTGTTGTGGGTATTGATTTCAGTGGAGTGTGCCCTCTGGGTTGTTTTTGTAAATGTGTGTCTCACGCCGGCTACCCTTCTAAAAGGCTTCAGGGCTACAATAAATGTGCTTAGACGCATTTATACAGTAGGTGTTTACACAGGAGTTGCTGGCATTTTCTCATGGACGCAGGAAAGATTTCTTACTTCCCTGTAATGTCAGTGGTTTCACCCCATTTTACGCACGGGGAGACTGAGGTTCAGAGAAAGAACAGGTTGTACCCAGGCCACTCCACCCAACTGGGCAGCAGACATTGGCTTGATGCAGCCTAAGAACCACCGACCCTCCTATCCAGAATCTGCAGGAGGCAGCACTCAGGGCACAGGCTGGTGGGGGCTCTGGGGCTGGGCCACCCTTGGCCGTGACCTCAGACGCCACCCAAACTCCTGATCTTGCCTCACTAACCCCTGCTGCACCCCATCCCCCAAGCGTTACCAGGGAAATCCCAGAGGGGAGAAGGCTGCATTTTTCTGCTTCCTAATGGGTTTTCCAGAAGCTGACAAGTTCAGGAAAGATCCCCATATCAGGCAGGGGAAGCTGGGGTAGCTGGTGCAGGGCTGTGAGGAGGGACAGCCAGTGTGTTGGGGCCTGCAGACCGGCAGGACCATCAGGACTCTGTGAGGCCGTGATGGAGAACAAGCGCCTGGCACAGAGACCTGGGTCCCTGCTTGGCTCTGCAGCCCCAGGCAGGGCTGTGTGCCTGTGCACTGGCTCCTTCCACTCTCTGGACCTCACAGGTCATATCTGTACAAAGGGCATGGTGGCAATGATGAAATTTAGAAAGTTCACTACTCGTATGTTTCAAAAATATTCCCATGAGTCTGTGATTCCGATTCCGAGAAGTCTTCTCAGCTTCCTCACTGGGGAAGACCTTGTGCATACGTTCATCCAACAAACATTTATGAAGCACCTACTGTGTACCAGAGAACTGGAGATATACAGGGATCAAGACATACATAGACCCTGTCCCTCATGGCACCTACATTCTAGTGCAGGAGATAGTTAACAAGTCAAGAAAGAAAGGACTCAGTACTTCAAGAACCCTGAAAGAGGGTCCTTCAATGACAAGTTGGGGACTACTTTACCAAGACAGTCAGCAGGGCCTCTCTGTGAAAGTGACACCTGAGCTGACCCCTGAAGGGTGAGAAGGGAAGAGATCAGTGAGGAGGCCACTGCAGTCATCCTGCGGGATGCACCCATGGCCTGGACAAGGGTGTGGCGGTGGAGGTGGGAGAAGTGGTCAGATGCTGGACCTGTTCTGAGGGTGGAGCTCACAGGCTCTGCGGATGGCCAGGTGGCAGCTGGGGGGTGTTCTCAGGTCTGTGGCCTGAGGACTCGGGAAGAAGGAGGGCCATTTTCCAGAACAGGAAAAACCTAATAAGAAGCAGGTGGTAGGGGAATCAAGAGCTCCACTTGACCTTGTTAAGTTTGAGAAGCCCATGGAACAGCCATGTGTCAAAACAAACCTCCTCCCACCCAGCCAGGCCCCACCAGCCCAGAGGGTGGGTGGCGAGGAGCCTGCCGTGGGGCAGAGATTAGTTCCCACGACCCAGTTCTGTCTGCCTGTGGCTATCTGGGTCCCCTGGGCCAAGGGCCCTCACCCCTCAGAGCCCATCCCATCCACCGTCCTTTTCAGTTCTCCAGCCCCTGCTGCCCAAGAACACTGAGGAAGAGAACCAGAGTATTTCTCTCCCGCTGGCCCCTCCATGAACCTGAACTTCTCAGCCTCTGTGCCTCTGCTCTTCCTTACCCTCTGCTGGGAAACACCCTCCCAACCTACCTCCGCTCTCACAGGTCCAGATGTGTTGCCTCCTCTCATGTCAAGCCCAGGAGCCTCCAAGAAACCTTCCCTGGTTTCCACTAGAATAACAGGAACCATATTTTGAATGTGTACTAGGTGCCAAGCCTGGTATAAAGAATATGTTTTTTTCTTATCTCACCTCATCTTTAGAGTTAGAGGTTATCATTGTTTTACTGATGGAAAGTTAAGGGTGAGGGAAGTGAAATCACTGCCTCGAGGTCATGGGTGTGAAATGGCAGAGTGGGGTTTCAGATGCTAAACTCTGTCATGCTTTATAATGCAGTTTAGGTACTTATCCTGCCTAAGGCACTTTGGGGTCTCCAAAGGCATAGATGGGGTTTATTTAGTTAATGCAGCCCCAGAATCTGGCATAGTCTCCATAAGTGCTGGATGGATAGATGGATGGATGAATGGACAGACCAGTGAACGGAAAGGTGGGTGGTGGATGCATAAGTAGATAGGTGGATGGATGAACAACTGGATAGAAGAAAGGATGACAATAGATGGATAGATAGGTCAACATGTGGATGGGTGGATAGATGAATAATTTATGGACAAGTGGACAGATGACAGATGGAGAGATGGTAAATAAGCACGTGGATGACAGATTCGTGGAGGAAGGGATGGACAGACAGGTGGACAGATGGATGAATGGAACGGAAAAAGAGATGAGAAAGGTGTGAGAAATGGAAACTTCCCACCTGAGAAGGCTGCTCTTGCACCTTCAGTCATCAGCGAGGCTCCCCTCTGACCTTGCAAAGATTCAATTAGGAGAAGACAGGAAGCAGACCCGCCATTTATGGACCACCCATCCATTACGCACCCAGCACCATCCTAAAAACCTTACACATATTAACGTAGTCCGCACAAAAGCCCTATGAAGAAAATCCAGTTCTTAGCCCACTTCTCGGATGAGAAAATTAAAGCTCAGAGAAATCAAGCCACTTGGCACGGAAGTGAGAACCCTGCGGATAATCATAACCCAGCCTGCTGATGGGATGGGCGCTGGAGCCTATGGTAGCCCTGAGGGGTCCTCCCACCCCAGGGCCTTTGCACCTTCTGGTCTCTGCCTGGGCCTCTCTCCCTTCGGCTCTTCTCATGGTCAGCTACTTCTCACAGACATATCTCAGCTCCCCCTAATCCTAACCCTTACCCTAGGTTGCAGATTTGGTCTCCTATCCTGGCCCTGTTGAGAGATAACTCTCACATCGATGTTTCTCTCCCTTCCTCTCTCTTTAAAAAGCAATGAAAAAATGCCCTCAGATGAGTATTCAAAAGAAAAAAGAAAAAAAGTGCAAATGCTGTGAAAATGTAAGCAGAGAGATGCGGCTCAATCAGGGAGGTAGGAGGAGGTCAAAGGAGGCAGCCCTCAGTAGGCGAGATACACAAACACTCACCATTCGGGGTAATCATTCTCCATCACCAAGCCCTAAGTTGCCTTCCTAGACAACAAATACTGTGTTGACTGCTGTTACTATGTAACCTTCCTAAAATAAAATTTGTAGATAATATGCCTTACCTACGTACATAACTCCCCTCACCCCAATCAACAGAATGGCCTAACTTTAATAGAAAGGAGAATTACAAGGAAATAGTTTATATCAAACTTGTAGGCATCTTAATATGCAAATGACTGGTTATGACAGAGACACCAGAAAGCACCATAAAGGTGTCAGGTGCTTGCTTACGCTATACATAGAAGTGCCATGAGTGTGGCAGTGACAGAAACAGAGCTCCAGGTGTGTTGGCAGATACCACAGGTAGCATTGCCATCAGCTACATGATTTTCTTCCAACATGGTGAATAACTCATGGTCAAGAAGGAAGTACCATTCTTCCCCTACTTTCTCTGATGGTTAAATTGCTGGAAAATCCAGGCTATCATGAGACCTTGGCAGAAGACGTTTGGTGTGTTTACATATAAAATGGAGTCAGAGCCTAGGTTCAGGACATGACATGCAGCACTGTCTCGTGCATTACAAGGTCACCTGGCGTGTCACCTGGCATGCCATCCTCTGCCCACTTGGTGCCTGAGGCATCCTATCCCGTCCTAGTGACATCCTCACGGATTTCCAGCCCATGTTCCTGTGGGCAGTGCCACCCCACCAAGAATCTCTGCCCCCAACCTCCAGCTAACAACCAGACTAGAGGACCAGTTGGATATCTGTTGATCTTTCCATTCTCAGCCTAATGGTTTGTTTACTTACTGGGCCATTATCAGACTCTGGGCACAAGCCAGAGCGGCTGGTCTTTTTTTTTTTTCCACTTGTGCACATCCTTGGTAATTATCCTTGGAAGCAAAGGAGGCAGCAGCCGCACAAATGATCCCCTGACCAGTCTGAACCAGCCTTGCTTAAGACTCCCAAGGACGTCAGCAGCCCCTGGTTGAACCCACTCCGAAGTCTCAGACAGTCCAGACTCACTCCGTGGACATGAGCCAGCGCCCATGTGTGGTCCAGGCCAGAACAGGCGGCTCTGAAATCTGGAACTCCTGCCGATCGTGTCTTAGAACTGCAACCAAAATGAGCCCTTTCACAAGCCGCAGACTTTTAGTGAGAACAGGGCCTCTTTATGCAAGCATCGAACTCATGAGAGCTGAATTTTCCCCACTTGACAAGGGAGAAATGCAGAGAAAACATCTTTATTTACTCTTTCTCCCTTTCATCATTCCCTACCTCCCCAGCCCCGACATTAGACACATGCCTCCTGGCCTCAAATAGAGAAGTTGCATCTGAAATAAATCACGTGACTTCTCGCCTATTCAACTTTCAAGTTTTAGGGCCTCACGATGTTTTTAAAGATTTTATTTATTTATTTATTTAGACAGAGGGGGAGGGAGGGAGAAAGAGAGGGAGAGAAGCATCAATGTGTGGTTGCCTCTCATGGCGTCCCCAACTGGGGAACTGGCCTGCAACCCAGGTATGTGCCCTGACTGGGAATCGAACTGGCAACCCTTGAGTTGACCAGCACTCAATCCACTGAGCCACACCAGCCAGGGCTAGGTCCTAACAATTTAAAGGTAGGGATTTTCAAGAGTAAATGATGAATATCCATCTTATGTAACTATGTTGGGAACCAATCCCATAAAGGGTGTGGGCCTACTGTGTGCTATTTCTCATCTTCCTTGACACCTACAGGGTTAGGGCTTCTCATCCCCATGCTGCAGGTGGGAAAACAAGCTCAGGGAGGGCTGTGACTTGCCCAAGGCCACCCGGCAGGCCAGTGGCAAGGCTGAGGTTTGTGTCAGATCCACAGCCCCCACAGCCCACCCTTGTGACAGTCACCCTGCTGCAGAGTCCTTTCCCTTCTCTCAGGGTACAAATAGCTGTTTACCCAATTTTGTATGAACGGGCTTCCAAAGAGGCCTCCAGAGTGGGTGAGCAAGCCAGCAAATTCGTCAATGCGGCCCCTCGTAGGGAACTTAGTATTAGCCAGCCGCCCACCCGCCTGCGATAATTAAAGGCCTGTCTTCTTGCTTTACAAACCGTGGTTTCCTGGGGCCTATAATTTAACCAGTTGCAATCAAGGCCTGCCCGCCACTCCCCGTCTTACTGAGGCTAGTGACAGAGAGGAAGGTACCATTCGTAAGGCCTTGGGTTCGAACCCTGACTCCACCACGAAGGCCAGGACTCGGGTGAGACAAGGCACCCATAGCAGGGCACAAAGATCCAGGACCAGGGTTACCCATTTTTTCCCTTTTCCTTCAGACTCCACTGTAGCTCTACATGGCAGATCCTGGCTTTATAGAAAATGTAGCTATTTTGTCCATCACAGATTTTTTTTTTTTTGGTATGATTTTCTAAAATACTGCATGAAACAGTGACCTATTTGATTACTGAGGGTTTTTGTTTTTTTTTTTTTTTTTTTTAGGATTCCCTTAAAGTTTGCATCCTAAAACTTTTTCACCCCCGTCTGGGGCCCTACAGCCACACCATGTAACTTTGGTCAAATCACGATCTCCCCCAAGCTGCAGTTGTCCCATCTATAAAATGGGGGTGGTGACAATGCCTACCTCATTGGGCTTCTGGATCTGAAGCATACAGCTGGCACTCAATGCTGGCTTGCATTGTAGAGGACACTGTTGGCACTGCGGGTAGACAAGACTTCACGATGCAGGACTGTTTGTACATCACACGATATCTCTCCCCATCCCTGGTTCGCACCCCATTAACGCCAAGAGTACCCCCACCCCATCACTGTGACAATCACAAATGCCTGTCCCACTCTCACATTTCCAACGTGCTTCCAAGGGAACATTGCTGCCATCACTGGGCTGGATCACAGTTTTGGCGTCACGTCGGTCTGGGTTCAAATTCAGGTGGTTGTTTAGCTGTGTGACCTTGGGCCTGTTCCTTAACCTCTCTCAGCCTCTTGGTTTCTTCGTTTGTGAAAATGACGATAACAATATCTCACCAGGGGTGGTGTGAGTGTTTGGGTATCCAGTGTCTACTAGCTGCTGCTGTTATGATGTCGTTTGTATTCAAAGCAACACCCTCTCCCTGGATCCTGCTGTCTTGTGGCAACTTGTGGGGGTGGAGACAACCAGCTACCAGCCAAGCTTGCGAGGAGGAAAGGAGCAGATCTAGCCTGTTAATGCGTATTGATCTAACTGAACTGCGTTCACGTATTTCAATTAATTGCCAACATTCACAACTTGGGAGATTTCACACGCACGAAATAGACTATTCTGTTTGTCTTCGGAAACTGGAAATGGATGTCACCCTTGGGCCACCTCTGTTTCCTCCTGGAGCTAGTGAGGGGTGGCCAGCCCCCCACCCCGCACCGGAAGTTTACACGCAGCCACCTGCCGTGGTTTGCACTTCCTGCCTGGCCCCTCCCCGGGCTGAGCTTCTGAGCCCAGCTGGCTGTACACTGGAGGAAACCTGGGAGGAAGAGTCTTCTAAGGAAGCTTGAGCTTGGGGCTAGGTTGTCAGGGAAGGTAAATCCTAGAGCAACTCAGAGTGCCTCAAAAAGTGGCTGAGAGAATCAAGGTTTTTGTTATTTCTTGCATCTTTCAAACTCCCTTGCAAATTGCTAAGAGCTGGGAAAATGATAACCTTCTAGGGGGCTGGGGAGAAGCACCGCATGAGAAAAACCTGGAGTCTGGAATCATCCTTCACTGCCCCAGGTGTACTGGCAGGAGAAGGGAGACAGGTGAGGGACAGAAAGCCAGGTCCAGAGACCCTAAATCCAGTCCTGGTTTGGCCACAGGCTGGCTGGGTGACTTTGGTTAGTCACTCCCCCTTCCCAGCTTCCTCCCCCAGAATGGGTGAAAAGAAAGGGTTGAACAGGAAGGGGCCTTAGGACTCAGAAATTTTAGATCAGCTTTTCTGTTACATCCCCTGTTATGCCAGTGCACAGTAGGTACTCAAACAGTACTGTATTGTGTTTGTACCCGAACGGTGTAGCGATTTGGTCCTGTCCAGGGTTGTGGTCTTGGAAGACAGGTTGAGAACAGCTGTGGGAACAGCGAGAATAAGTGGTTGTGTATATACTTTCTTACTGGCCCATGCCAAACACAGGCAAGCAACACGAAGGCCTCAGTGAGAGAGCTCAGGAGACCGACGAGGGTCAGAGCAAGGGGGCCTCAGCCTGAGCAGCCCCTGGTCTGGTTTAATGCGCTTTCTCTGAGAAAGGGATCAGGTGGCGGTCACTTTATCCATGGCAGCTGACACGAGTCCTGACATGCCTGGAGGATGAATAAATAATTGATTAAAAGGAAGATGGAAACAAAGGTGAATACAGGAAATAAAGGGAGAGAGGAAAGGATGAAAGGATGATAGAAGACTAAAGGATAATTGATGCTGGGTAGGTGGGTGGAAGATGGATGAAATAAAAGATGGAGAAAGAGTGGAGGGGGGAAAGAGTGAAGGGAGAGAGGGAAGAGAAATAAAGAGGGAAAGAAAGTGAAAAATGGAGAGATTAAAAGTTGGATAGATGGATGGATAGAAGGAAGGAGAGAGGGAAGGAGGGAGGAAGGGAGACAGGTGGTGGATAAATGGATGGATGGAAAGTTGGGTAGATGGGTAGAAGGAAGCAGGTCTAGTTCTGCCCCTGAGAAACTAGGCATCAATAAGCATCTGCTGAGTTCCTGCTGTCTGCCCAGCCCCATGCATGACTCTGGGCAGAGACTGAGCAGTCCCCCGACCCCCACACAAAAGGAATTCACTGTCTGGTGGGGAGAAAGGTCCAGAGGCAGAGTCTGTCGCCCAAGGCAGCTCAGGGAAGAGGTAAAATCCACAACAGTCCTTTAATTCTGCCTATAAACTAGGTCTCTGCACTATCACCTCAGACCCCGAGGAAAGAATGACCCTGGCCAGGCTCCCTGTGTGGCCTGTGAGGGAGGCTTCTTGGAATGTCCTGAAACCCACAGGACTGTCGGCTCAGCTAGGACAGAAACCGGGTCTGTGTTCATTGCTGCTCCCAGCCTCTAGTGGAGCCTGATCTTGTGCAGAAGGCAGTCAATGACATTTCTTCATTAAATGGATGAGCAGGTGAGTGAGTGAATGAATGAATGAAAGTCTGCCTATGGTTGTAGGCAGATTCCATCACCTTTGTAAACCTCAGTTTCCTTACCCCTACGATGGAACTAACAATACCCAGCATGGATTGTGAACTCTGTAAAACCACGGAGGCCTTTACAAATGGACAATGTCACATTAATAGAGATAGTAGTAGTAGTAGTACCAGCATCACTCATAGGAGCAGTAATGGCTCCAGTAGTCATTGCATTCATAGTGGTGATGAGGAGCAGTAATGGCTCTAGCGGTCATTGCGTTCATAGTGGTGATGGCGGTGTTATTGCTGGTACTGGTACTAGAAGTATTAATAGAAGTAGTTATTGCATTGGTGATGGTGGTGTGGGCGCTGTTCATGGTGGTAGTAAGACTAAGGCTATTGGTAGCAGGAGGGAGGAGAAGGAAGGCATTTCAGGAAGAAAAGGCTTCTGATTTCAGTTGCAAGTGATGGGAATCCAATTCAAATGGGCTTAAACTAGATAAGAAAGGGAAGGATGATTTATTGGCTCATGCAATTGCAAAGGCCAGAAGTAGCTCTGGCTTCTGGCCCAGATACACATGCCCTTGAACCGTAGCTTTAGGACTTGTCATTGCAACTCCGTCTCTCTCCATCTTTTGTCTGTGGCTTCCCCTGGGTGGGCTTCACTATCAGGTAAGCTCTCTCAGCGCCCACACTTCCAGTCCCCCAGCTGGATACTCCCTCTCAGAGACCAAATAGTTGTAGCCAAAGTCCCAGGGTTCATTCTCATTGACCCATTTTGTGTCATAGGCTCATCGCTTGGCCAGTCACTTTGGCTAGGAGGGATGGAGTGTGCCGATTGGTCCAGCCTGGGTCACCTGGCCACTCCCAGGGCTGGAGGTGGACAGGACAGTGTTATCAGAAGAGAAGGAAAGAGAGGTGCATGACAGGGGACCAGTGGGTGACTTGCAGAGGGCCAGGTAAAGATGGCAGAAGTCCAAGCTATGTGTTCAACAATGAATTTTTCTCCTCCTTATGCTCTGAAGATAGAAGGGACCTGGATTTAAATCCCAGATCTGATGCTTGCTAGCTGTGTGGCCTTGGACAAAGTACTCAACTTCACTGTGGCTCAGTTTCCTCATGTATAAAACGGGGTGACAAGAATGGATTGTTTTGAATATTAAACAGCTTATTGCTTAGGACAGAGCCTGGCATAAAGTAAGTGCTCGATTAATGGAAGTTATAGTGCCAACTCATATGCTTTGCGAAGATTAAAGTCCCGTCCTTCTGCCTGGATGCTCCTCTCCCAGATGGGCACAGAGCTGGATTCTTCTTCAGTTCTCAGCTCTGACATCACCTCCTCAGAGAAGCCCTCCCTGACCACCATTGCTAATGATGCCCCTCTACACCCAGTCACACTCCATCCCATTAGCCTATTTTCTTGCCTTTGTAGGTAACCTTTTTAATTTATGTTTCCACATTTAATATTTGCTTCCCCGACTCAAATGTCAGTTCCCTAAAGACAAGTTCTGTCTTGGCCACTGCTGTGATCCCTGTCTGCTAAATGAAAGAGTAAATCTCTTTACCTCCCTGGCACAGTGGTTTTGTAGAGTACTGTCCCCATCTCAGAGGACTCTAGGACAGAGATGCATTCCCGAATGGGTAGGGGTGGAGGGCAGGGGGGCCTGGGTGAGCCTGCCATCCTCTGCCCTCAGAGGAGAGCTCCCTTTGGTCTCTGTCCCTGACTGTGTAGAGGCTCGCAGTTCTGGGTGGCCTTGGGGGGCTGGAGAGTCCACCTTGGCTTCGGTCATCCCAACCAAGGTCAGGATAAAGCCGGCAGGACAGGACATTCAGGTCTCGGATTACATGCCCTTATACATTCCTCTGCTTAGCAGAGATTAGTGCAGACACCACCCACCCCATCCAGGCCCCAGGCAGGTGGGTCACAGGCTGCCTCTCCCTCCCAGTCCCTTTGAGACCCTGGGGAAGCCTCAAGACCCACCAGAGACTGGGCAAGGCTCTGGACAGCGTGGCTGTCATTTCTGGACGTTTTCATTGCTCCTCATTGAATGTCGACTAGTGGGCCCTGAGCTCACACTATAGATTTTCACTTGGTCCTTCAAGATGGAAACTGGGGCTTTTTAAAAAAAGAAATTCTATTCCTCAATAAATAGTTACTGAATACCTACTGTGCGCCAGGCACAGGACTAGGCCCTGGGGATAGAGACGTGAAAGATGGTCCTACTTTCATGGAGCTTTTAGAGGGGAAGACAGGCACTCTTGAATGAATAAGTTTTGAAATGCATTTCAGCTCTTAAATCGGGGAATGGAGGAGGGGAAGGGAACCATGCTTCAGCAGGTGAGAGCTTGTTAATCTGCACCCTGGTGCCAGGAAGCTGTGCCATACCCCATAAACCATGGCTGCTTGGGGAGAACCTTGCTATCTGGCAAAGAGCAGAATATGAGCCCCATCCTCATAAACGTTTGTTGAATGACAGAATGGCTATTCTGCTATTGCTCTGAAGCCTTGCCTGGCTCCCCATTACCTGCAAGGTCTCATTCAGACCCCCAACCTACTACTGACAGCCCATCCGGACCTGGCCCCTCCCAGGCCTAGCTTTTTCTGGCCTCCCCAGCTGCCCTCCCCAGTCTTTCCAGCTCACCATCCTCACAGTCGCTCAGGGTGAAACCTGGGATCCCCTCCCAGGCCCTTCTTTTCCTCCTCACACATCTGAGCCATCAGCCATTTGGTTACTTTCACCTCCTAAATATGTCTTGAATCTGTCGTCTCTATTCTTGACTGTCACCCTCTCCCACCTGGACACCCGCCAGGCCTTCTCACTTAGATTCCTGCTTCTCTTCCAATCCCCCAACAGCCTGTTACCAGATGCAGCTGGAGGATCTTAAAACCTACCTTAGGCCATGCCTGCTAAGAAACTCTTTGTGGCTAGTATAAAAACGTCTTGTAAGAATAAAAGTAAATAACAACAACAAAAAATGTATGTCTTCTCAGGTCTCAAGGCCTTCCTCACTTCTCTTTGGCCTCATCTCTAGCACCTCTAGCCTTCCTTTCAGCTACTGGTGCACTATTCTCCTTTCTCTTCCTCTTCCATATTAACCTCTTTTCTGTCTCAGGGCCTTTGCACTTACCTCTTCCTGGAACACCTTGTCCCCAGCTCTTTTGCATCCTTCAAATCTCCACTCAAATGTCACCACCTCAGAGAGGCCCTCCAAGGCCACTTGAACTAAAGTCGTCACCCCCTCCCCAACCTATTGTTGTTTTTAAGATTTTATTAATTTATTTTTAGAGAGAGGGAAAGGGAGGGCGGAAAAGAGGAAGAGAAACATCCATGTGTGGTTGCCCCCAGCTGGAAACCTGGCCTGCAACCCAGGCATGTGCCCTGACTGGGAATCGAACCAGTGAGCCGTTGGTCCCCAGGCCGGCACTCAATCCACTGAGCCACAGCAGCCAGGCCTGTTTTTTAGTCCATCACTTTGTTTAATTGGCTGAGGGGGAGGTAGAGAATGGAAGGGCACTGTAGAGAGTTCTGAAAGCTGGGGGAAGACATGCAGCCAGGGACTGACTCTAAGGCAGCAACTGTGTGGCTTTCCCATAGACCAGGAAGGGCCAGCCACATACGTATGGGTACGGGGCTAGAGCAGATGGGGTTCCCTCCCCTATCCCTGATTCAGGGCGGCCTGTGGACCCAGCAGCAGGCCCAGCATCCCTAAGGAACCCATGACTGTTTCCCTGGCAGCGTTTAATCCTTTCCCTCATCGCTAGCTGCACTTCTAATGATTTATTCCTAGGCTCGCAAACCCAGATCCCGGCCGAGGCCAAGCTGTCCTCATAAACAACACACGTGAAAGATTTTAAAAGCGCAGGCCTGGATGAGCTGGTGCTCAGCTCCTGCCCAGGGGCCTGTCACAGAGGAACATGGGCCCACAGTAGCCGGAGCTTCAGGTTCTCTTCGAGAGGCTGAAAATCTGGGCTCGCGGGGGAAATAAATGTTGGCAACCAACTCACTGTGTGGGCCAAAGCAACCCATTCTTGGGTCAGTGGAGCCCTCCAGCTGGCAGCGCCGCCTCTGTTCACACTTGTCACAGCCACACTCACCCTTCGTTGCCACCAAGTGGCAGTCCCCGGGCTGTGCCTGTTCCACCCATGATTTCACCGTTGCCTCGAAGACACTAATGTGGTAGGAATTGCTCTGACCCCCACTTTATAGATGAGGAAACTGAGGCTCAGAGAGATGATGTGATCATCCATGCCAGGGCTGAACCTACATGTGGAACTCACTTGCGTGGCCCAAAGACCAAAGAACTTCCAAACTCGGTGCTAAGAGCTTCTACCTTTGTCTGATTTCTTCTTCCAACCCGGCCCATTTCACGCCAGGGGAAACCAAGGCTCCGAGGGATTAAGGAACAGGCCAGAAGTCACCCAGCTGGTAAGAGCTGAGGCTGCAATGCCGCTCTGTCCAACATCAGAGCTTTCGGGCTAAACTCCCTGTCCGGCTTCAACGTGACGGAGCTTTGAAAAGTTCAAATGACTGTGGAATCCTTGGCAATAGTGAAACCATTATTCTTATTCATGCAAGCCACTACCTATGCTTACATAAGTCTGTAAGAAGTGCTGGGACCTTGGGACCTTCCCTGGACCCTCCCTACTCCCCATCCTGCTAGACTCAGAGGACAAAGGGACAGGGGTTAGCTCAGCAGAACCTGTGGACCTGTCCTTGCCTAACATTTCCTGTGCTCTTTGCTTTTGATTCAATACACCGCTCTCTGCAGCAGGCATAGATTGATGCCATTCATCACTGTTAAGACTGACAGTCCCTTCCTCAGCTCCTAATGCCGATATAGGGAACTGACAACCACTCAGGCAAAAAGGGCACTGTCTCCCCCTCATTTCTCCCTATCACCTCCTCCCTCTGCAGGGACCAGAATCAAGTCCCCACCATCCCCAGAGACGTTGCCCTCAGATGGACAAGGGGTTGCAACACCACCAGCTCCCAGAATCCCTGCTCTGACAAGGCTCGTGGGAACTTAGTTGACCCTTTAGGAAGAGGCTATCCAACCCGGAGCTCGTGAGGAAGAGTCAGGTCCCCCTCGGGAGCTGGGGTTTGGCAAATATGAACCCCAAGTTCCTGCAGATGGAGAGCTCTTCACGCACTGTAGCAGCTCAGTAAATGGTTGCTTTCAAAACTGCACTAGTCCAGGTTTGCAAACCCAATGCCTGCAGATTCCTGACAGATAATGGAAAGCATGAAGGGGGCCAGGGGCAAACTAGGGAGCGGGTGCCCAGGGCTGCTGGCTTTTCATCGCCATCCGATGGTTGCCATCAGGAGTGCAGGTTGAGTGTAGGCCCCTCACCTGATTTTGCGAGACAATCTGAAAATCTGATTTTATGGGAAATCTCCCCATTTTGAAACTTGGGCAAATAGGTGAAACTAGGTTTCTCAGCCCCAGGCCTCTGGTTTATGATGCCTGGGACATCCCCTGCAATGTCATCGCACCTCCTTTCTACTTTTTTGATGTGGTGCCCTGTCATGATGAAAGCCACTATTGTCTCGCTCATCCCAAGGCCTCTGCCTTCATCTTGTTGTTCAAGGGCACAGATCCCTGGATTCCTGTCCCTTTGTGCCCAGGATCGCCCCCTGCAGGCTCCTGGCCCCCAGTTTCTCATCAACCCCTCACCAGGGGCCCCCTTCCTGAGGGGAGGGGGTGAACTATCAGTCTGCTCCCAATCCCCTTAATCGGATCTGTGCCAGTGACCCTTATATTTAAAACTCCCTGGCTGTAATCCCCCCTTAAAGCTGGAAGAAGCGGAAGTGCCCTAAAAGGAAAGGAAGGTTTGATGATCCAGAAGCCGCCTCCTGCTTTGTCCTTGAAACCGGCTTGGGAAACCCACAGACTTGAGATGGGGTCCCGAACGTGCCACTTACAAGCCATGTGGTCCTGGACAAGTCACTTCATTCTCTGAGCCTCCATTTCATCCACTTGCTTGTTCAGGCATTTATCAACTATCTACGGAGCACCTACTCTGTGCCAAGCAGTTTCAAGCTGGGGACACAGCAGCGCAAGACTGCTGACATTCTATTGTGGGACACAGAGGAGAATATTGCAGCAAGATCAGTGCTGCGCGTGGGAGAAGCTGCGGGCCGTGGGCGTCCAGAGGATGGACGTACCCAGCCTCAACGCAGGGTCAGAGCGAGCTTGCTGCAGCAAATGGCCTCTGAGCCGAGGTCTGTGCCCGGCATACGGATCACCCAGGAGAAGTAGGGGAGGAACGGCTCTCTAGACAGAGGGAACAGCATGGGCCCTGGAGTTGTGAGCAACCATGATGAGAATGCTTGGGAAATGTAAGCAGTTCGGCTGAGGTTCAGTATGAAGTTTGGGCAATGCAGGAGATGGTTTGAGAGAGAGAGGAAAAGAGGTCTTATTATAAAACCTAAATCTCCTTATCAGGCCTCACCAGCCCCTCCGGCCTCTTTGATCTCACCTTCTCCCACGTGCCCCCTTGCTCACCCAGCCCCGCCCTCACGGAGCACCTTTCTGTTGCCTGATGTGCCAGGCTGCTTCCCGCACCAGGGCCTCTGCCCGTGCTGTGCCTGCTGCCTGGAACGCTCAGACCTTTGAACAACACACCCCTCATCCCCAAGTCTCAGCAACCAGGGCACCTCCTGAAAGAAGCCCTCGGTCACCACCCAACCTCCTGTGGACGTGCCCAAGGGCGCCCTTTCCTGCTCCCCCTGGTTTGCTCTTCTCAGTGACTTGTAGCACGGAACCCTGACACCATCGTGCTCCTTTATTGGTTTATGGGTCCCTAGCAGCTCCCTGAGTCCCAGGAAACTGTCTTTCTTTTCCAAGCTACATTCCCAGCGACTAGCACAGGACTTAGTAAGCGCTCAATAAATACACAGCACTAACTGCACAGGCGTTGGAACTTTCTCTGAAGGCGTGGGGAGCCGCTGCAGGGTTCAGAGCAGGGCTGTGGCTTCTTTCATGTGACCTGTCCGTGGATTCGAAGCAGTGGGGTACTCTTTGCAGCAAGCAAGGTTGTGTATGGCTTTAGTGAGACCTATGCCACATATCGTACAATTCATCCATTTGCAGTGTACAAGTCCATCAAGGATGCTTTAGTAAATTTGCCACGTTATGCAACCATGACCCTAAGTCAGTTCTAGGATGTTCTCGTCTCGGTGAGATTCCTCGTGCCCACTCACTGGCAATGCTAGTGCCACCCCGGCAACCGCTGTCTGTCTAAGGTTTGCTTTGTCAGGATGTTTTATAAAATGGGATCAGCCAGTAGGTGGCCTTTTCTGTCTGGCTCCTTTCACTTAGCTTCATGTTTTCGAGATTCATCCATGGTATCACACATATTGCTACTTCTTTTCTTTTCATGGAAATGCTGTATAGTCATCCTTGTATGGTATGGATATAGCTCCGTCCACTTTTATAGTCCTCGGCTCACAGGCATCTGGGTTGATTCCCCTTTTTGGCTAGGATGAACAATGCCGTCACAAACATGCATGTGTCTGGGAAGCGGCTGGCAACCCTTAAACACTAGATGCAGCTCTCAGCTTCCAGAGCTTCCAGTGTCACTGTGCTGACGTGACCCCAGTGGACCATGTGGCCATGAACGAGTCCCTGCCCTTCTCTGCTTGGGTCTTCCCATCTTGTGGAGACAGGCCTGGGTCTTTCCTGCATGAACATTCTGTGCCTTGGCCACGTTCCTGGGAGAGCAGGGGAGTTTGCAGAGACGAACGTCCGTGCTGACGGCTGGAGTCGAAGGTGGCCGTCCCTGCAATCCACCCCCAGAGCTTACAGCAGGAGCAGCACCCGGCTTTTCCCAGGCCTCTTTTCCCGGAACACCAAAGCCCACTCACCCATTGGGGGCAGACAAGTGGGCTCCAAAATCCGGAGCCTCCTCACAGGGAGGGGATCTGGGGATATCCTCCAAGCCCCTGGTCCTGGCTTCTGCCTCGGCTCCCCAGGTCCCTGGAGTCCTGCCCAAACCCGATTGGGCTCAGAACCCCGGCAAGCAAGGCAGGAAATACAGAGGCCTGGTCAGGGGCCTGAACTGGGGCGTAGAGGGCTCAGGGTGCTGGATGGACTCCCACTGCTGAAACCCATCTCAGAGACCAAATCCACACTGTTCATTCATGTGGGTTTGAGGCTGTTTGTAGGAAGTCTGCTGCCTTAGCCAGGCCTTGGGACCTCAGACCTTGTCCCAGACCTCCAAAAGCAACCTGTCTGGGGTTTGGGGTAGGGGTGACAATAAGTTACCCAAATAATAACTTAATCACATGTATTAATGGTTGTTGTGTGATAAATGATTACTTACATGTTCATTTTAGAGATAAGGAAATGGAGGCTCAGAGAGGGGCAGCAACTGGCCCAAGGCCACACAGCGTAGGAATAATAGTGCCAGGACTTAGCTTATAAATAAGTACAAGCCTGTGGAGTAATAAAAGCTGATTTAAGAGCCTATGAGGGAGCAAAAAGGCGATGGATATAATACAACAACAATAAAAAAAAAAAAAACTGGAAAAAAATATAAAAAAAGAGCCTATGAATTAATTGAATCCTTATTGCAGCCCTGCCATGACATACACCCCTACCTTACAGATGAGGAAACTGAGGCACACGGAGTTTAACCCACATTAGAAGGTTCCCCAGCCAGGAAATGTGACTCTAGCGGGTCCCGAAGAGAGAACAGTCTTGAGGACAGAGCCAAGAGGGGTGGGACAGGGAAGCCCCACCAGGCTTCGTTACTAGACATTTCATTAGGTGCTGTCACATACACACCTGACACGGCCTGGTACATGGTGACCCCACCTAACCCGACCCTGAGCCCCAGGCACCCACCCTCAGGACCCAGCAGGGCCTCTGCCCCACCTTTCTTCCCCCGTAGGCTGAGAGGAGGGAAAGGAGAGGCCCATTCTCAGGTACAAAGCGGGTGCCCACCTTAGAATAATAGTCCTAAGGGCTGTACAACAGCTAGGTGCATAATTCATGGGTCTGTGGCAGACATCAACGAGAGGGCTTTCCCTGGAGTCGCCAGGGTGAGAAACTAGAGCAGGCTTCCCCACCAGCCTCTAGGGGAAATGGGATCTCCCGGCTCTTAAAGGAGCAGGCTCCCCAGGGATCTCCTCCTTCTCCTGCAGGTTCCCTCCTGGCTGGAGTTAGGGGCTGCAGCGGCAATGGGGGGCTCAGCCCAAGGCCTGGCTGGCTGCCCCATAGGCTCAGCCCCACCCTGTGCCTAGCTAGCCCTGAACACAATCTACCCTCCCCTTCACCCCAACCTATGAGGGGCTCACTACTGGTATATCCCAGGGTTTCTCAACCTTGGCACTACTGACACTTGGGGCTGGATCATTTTCCACTGTGAGGCTGTCCTGGGCATCATAGAACAATTCACAACATCCCTGGCCTCCACCCACCAGCTGTCCTTGCCCCACGTCCTGACAACCAAGACTTTCTGAAGAACTTGCCTAAAGAACCTCCCATATAGCCCTCATTTTACAAACAAGGAGAATTTCAAATCCTGCGGCCATCCGGCTAATGAAAGACAAAGCTGGCCTCCTGTTCCCAAAGTGTGCTGCCAAAATGTTTTATTCCGATGATCACATATTTACTTTAATGAATATTTGATACATATCACCCTAGCTTGCAAAGCAGTAGTTCGTTACTCAGGATGAGGCTAAAATAAAACAAAGAAGGTGAGTGGATTTTGTTTGTTCCTTTTGTTTGTTTTCTTTCCTAGGCAGGAAAGAGTGGTACAGGGAGCAAAAGAACAGGTACACTATGATGTCAAAACTGAGCAAGATGAAACAGATTGTCCAGGCACATATACATTTGTATTAAACACTATACACAAAAGCAAAGGGATGAGAAGAAACTCTGATTCTCTCTGGGTGGGGAAGGACATCGGAAATGTCAGGGTCATTGCGACGTGTTTCTTAGCTCAGGTGGTGGCTTTGTAGATGTTCATTTTATTATGGGTCGTAAACACATTTACTGTACAAATTAGATCTCCTTTTGTGCATGTTAGGTATTTTATTTTATAAAGTGACTGCAGAATTTTTCTTGTTCAATGAATGTAAAGCAAGAAAGTAACACTCAGGCTTTTTAAAATATATATATATATATATATATTTATTTATTTAATATATATAAATTTATATATATATAAAAAGACTCCACTATAGCAAAGATATCAAGATGCCAGTAAAGCAGCTGAGACTGGGGACATACTGTATCACGTGACGCTCCCTGTCCTGTTCTGAGCTGGCCTAGGAAGACAGCAGCCCTCACTTGCTGCCTGTGGTGTCCCCAGTGCCTCACACATAGTAAATGATCAATAAACAGTTGTAACATTGAAAATTGAATGCTGGCCCTGCCCCCTGCCCCCCAAAAGCCCACAGGTACTGGGCAGTGATGGACACACACATTTCCCTGTGATGTGACGTATGTGATATGTACCCCAAGGTATGTATGTGATATGTACCCCAAGGTATAGGAGAGCCCAGAGGATGGTGTGGCCAGCCCTCCCTTGGGATGACCTTTAAGGGGAGGGGACAGGACACATGGTCTGGGTTTTTTAAGAGGGGTTGCAGTTCACTGGACAGAGAGGAAGCAGCGCAGAATTGGCCAGCAGTTGCGTGTGGCTAGAAAGCATGAAATTTGGGAACCCATGGGAGGTGAGGCCAAAGAGAGGGGCGGGAGAAGTCAAATGCAGAGGGACCTGAGGGCCAGCCCTGTGTCCTGATAGGGGAGTCATGGCAGGGGACAGAAGCCTCTCACGCTCACCCTCTCACGTGCAGAACGTAGTAGGCAGTTTCCGAACAGGAGCAAGGAGCAAAGAGTAGCCCGCCCTGGGAGGCTGGCTGGCCTGGGCTGATGGAGTGGTGGGAGCTGAGATAGTCCCCCGGGATGGTAGCTGGCGTTTATCAGACACACGCTGTGCTCTGCTAGAAGCTGTCTTAAGTGCTCTAGATGTGTTGACACAGTAAATTTTCACAACATCTCTCTGAGGTAGATACTGTTATTGGTATCCCATTTTGCAGATGAGAAAACTGAGGCTTTGTGAGGTTAAATAGCTGGCTCTAGGTAAGGAAGTAGCAGAGCTGGGACTTGAACCAGAAGAGGCCTGACACCAGAGCCCAAGCTCTTAACTGCTGCCCTTTACATACTCTCTCAAACCACCTGGGTCCTCTCTGCTCCTTCACTCTAACCTCTTCCCTTTGTTCTCAGTCTTCTCTCAAAAGGCCAGCTTTCTCTGATTTTTTTGTGGCCTCTCTGCCCCCTGTAACTTGGGACACACTTGCTTAGAGGTTGGGTTTGTCATGAAGCTGGCTGAAGCCTGGATTTCCTGTCCATCTCTGGGCCAGTCCGTAGCAGCTAGTATCAAATTGTACAAGCATGGTGACCAGACCAGCCTTCAGCAGAGGCAGCGGAAGGGGAGGGAGAAGTCCCTGAGAACAAGATGGGATGGGGGATGGGATGGGGGACAGCTGAGAGACAAGTTTAGGGGCTTAGAGCTTTACCTGAAAAGTTCTAGAAATGTATTAAGCAGGGGAATGATGCGATGATGTGATTGGATTTGTAGTTTTGAAAAATACCCTCAGAGCAATTTATTACATCTGCTTGCATTTCTGCCTAAGCTGCTGACTGGCATAGGTTCCATTAATTTCAGCAAACATCCAGTAAGTCCTGTCTCTGGGCCAAACCCTCATCTTGGCCCAGGGAACGCAAAGGGAAAGCCGTGACCCTTTGCCTCAAAAAGTCCATGGTCCCAATTGGGAGTTAATAACATGGATGCAGGGTGTCCATGCCTCGCCAAAGGGTCGATAGCTTTTGTTTTTTTAAGATTTTATTTATTTTTAGACAGAGAGGAAGGGAGAAAGAAAGAGAGGGGAAGAATCATCAATGTTTAGTTGCCTTTCTCACGCCCCCAACTGGGGACGCGACCTGCAACCCAGGCACGTGTCCTGACAGGGAGTTGAACCGGTGACCCTTTGGTTCGCAGGCCAGTGCTCAATCTACTGAGCCACACCATCCAGAGAAGGGTCTGTAGCTTTTACATGGTTTCTAACACAGCCTAAAAAGCTCATGCTCTGGAGTCAGACCGACCAAGGTAAAAACCCTGACTGGGCCCTGGCTGGTGGCTCAGTGGATAAGGCACTGGCCTGCAAACCCAAAGGTTGCTGGTTCAATTCCCAGCCAGGGCACATAACCATGTTGCAAGCCAGGTCTTCAGCCAGGTCCACAGCTGGAGACGGGTGAAAGGCAACCATACATTGATGTTTCTCTCCCTTTCTTCCTCCCTCCCTACCCTTCTCTCTAAACAATAATTTTAAAAAACAAACAAACAAACAAAAACCCTGACTGTACCACTTACTAGCTTCAGGACCCTAATTTTCCTCACCTATTCATTGGAGATGGAATACAATATTCTATAAAATATTGGGGTTTTGTAAGAATGCAATAAGGTATGGCATGGAAAGTGCTAAACACAATGCCTAGCATAACAATGAATACTCAGTGAAGGGTAACTACTGTTATTTTTAGTATCATGTCATGAAACCAGTGTCCACCCTGTGGTAGTGATGAACTGCTGGTCTAATGCACAAGTCAGCAAACTGCAGCCCAAAAGTCAAATTCCGTTCACTGCCTCTTTTTGTCCATAGTTTTACTGAGTCACATCTACAGGCATTCATTTATGTATTATTATCCAAAGCTGCTTTCAGGCTGCAACTGCAGACTTAAGTAGTTGCAACCAGGAATTCATGGACTTCAAAGTCTGAAATACCCATACTGCCTGTCTGGCCCACCATAGAAAAAAATTGCCAATCCCTGGGCTAGATGATTGGCTTTAAATCACTTCGATCCTCTGAGCTAGTTTCCACGTCTGTACAATAAATGGATTTGAATAAATCATCTCTCAGCTCAGTCATCCAGTCAGTCAGTGAACAGTGAGATGGGAAATGCCGGTTGGTAACTAAACCCTGCTCTCTTCTCCTCGCAGATCCTGGCCATAATTTCCATAATGTTCATCGTCCTCTCCACCATTGCCCTGTCACTCAACACGCTGCCCGAGCTGCAGAGCCTTGATGAATTTGGCCAGACCACAGACAACCCCCAGCTGGCGCACGTGGAGGCCGTGTGCATCGCGTGGTTCACCATGGAGTACCTGCTGCGGTTCCTCTCCTCGCCCAAGAAGTGGAAGTTTTTCAAGGGCCCGCTCAACGCCATTGACTTGTTGGCCATCCTGCCGTACTACGTTACCATCTTCCTCACCGAATCCAACAAGAGCGTGCTGCAGTTCCAGAACGTCCGCCGTGTGGTCCAGATCTTCCGCATCATGCGTATCCTCCGCATCCTGAAGCTCGCCCGCCACTCCACTGGCCTCCAGTCCTTGGGCTTCACCCTGCGGCGGAGCTACAACGAGTTGGGCTTGCTCATTCTCTTCCTCGCCATGGGCATCATGATCTTCTCCAGCCTTGTCTTCTTTGCGGAGAAGGATGAAGAGGACACCAAGTTCAAAAGTATCCCAGCCTCTTTCTGGTGGGCGACCATTACCATGACTACTGTTGGGTATGGAGACATCTACCCCAAGACCCTGCTGGGGAAAATTGTGGGGGGGCTCTGCTGCATTGCAGGGGTCCTGGTGATTGCTCTTCCCATCCCCATCATTGTCAACAACTTCTCTGAGTTCTATAAGGAGCAGAAGAGGCAAGAGAAAGCAATCAAGCGGCGAGAGGCTCTGGAGAGAGCCAAGAGGAATGGCAGCATTGTGTCCATGAACATGAAAGATGCTTTTGCCCGGAGCATCGAGATGATGGACATCGTGGTTGAGAAAAATGGAGAGAATATGGGTAAGAAGGACAAAGTACAAGATAACCACTTGTCTCCCAACAAATGGAAATGGCCAAAGAGGACACTGTCTGAAACCAGCTCAAGCAAGTCCTTTGAAACCAAGGAACAGGGATCCCCTGAAAAAGCCAGGTCATCTTCTAGCCCACAGCACCTGAATGTCCAGCAGTTGGAGGACATGTACAACAAGATGGCCAAGGCCCAATCTCAGCCCATCCTCAACACCAAGGAGTTAGCAACGCAGAGCAAACCAAAGGAGGAACTTGAAATGGAGAGTATCCCCAGCCCCATAGCCCCTCTGCCCGCTCGTACAGAGGGGGTCATAGACATGAGAAGCATGTCAAGCATCGATAGCTTCATCAGCTGTGCCACAGACTTCCCTGAAGCCACCAGATTCTCCCACAGCCCTTTGGCATCGCTCCCCAGCAAGATGGGGGGCAGCATGGCCCCAGAGGTGGGCTGGCAGGGAGCTCTGGGCGCCAGTGGTGGTAGGTTGGTTGAGGCCAACCCCACCCCTGAGACTGGTCACCACTCTGCTTTCCTCATCGAGAGCCCCAAGAGTTCCATGAAGACCAGCAACCCCTTGAAGCTTCGAGCGCTGAAAGTCAACTTCAGGGAGGGCGAGTCCAGTCCCTTGGTCCCCATTCTGGGGATGTACCATGACCCCCTCAGGAACCGGGGGAGTGCTGCAGCAGCTGTCACTGGACTGGAGTGCGCCACACTCTTGGACAGGTCTATGCTGAGTCCAGAGTCCTCCATCTACACCACAGCAAGTGCTAGGACACCGCCCCGGTCACCGCGGTCACCCGAGCAGCACGCAGCAATAGCATTCAACTTCGAAGCAGGTATCCACCAGTACATCGATGCAGACACTGACGATGAGGGACAGGTGCTGTACAGTGTGGACTCCAGCCCTCCCAAGAGCCTCCATGGGAGCACCAGTCCCAAGTTCAGTGTTGGGACAAGATCGGAGAAGAACCACTTTGAAAGTGCCCCCTTACCCACCTCCCCTAAGTTCTTAAGGCAGAACTGTATTTACTCTGCGGAAGCATTGACTGGAAAAGCCCCCAGTGGTCAGGAGAAGTGCAAACTTGAGAACCATATCTCCCCCGATGTCCGGGTGTTGCCAGGGGGAGGAGCCCATGGAAACACACGGGATCCGAGTGTCTGAACTACCCACGTGGAGGAGAGACTTGTGGTGAGGTCCAAAGAGGAGTGCTGCTCAGCTTACCTGCCACGGAGCCTTTCTGCGTGAACTCTGAAACAGAAAGGCTCTGCAAAGCCCCCAGAAAGAAGAAAGACTCCGGAGAAAGGTTCCCAAGGCCTTGAGAGCCATGGTAGGTCCACAGGAATGCAGCTGGCCAGGCCACAGGACATGGCGCCTCCTTGTAACAACTCCACTGCCCTCTGTGGGAAATGACATGAGCAGAACTCACAGCCACCACTCACAGCCACATTCTAGACATCACCAAGGCCACATACTCCCAATTCTTCTCTCATGGCTGTCCATCATGCCAGAGAGGGCAACAGCTCTGATCCCTCCTGGCTTCGGCTAGAGGAGGATGTTGGGACCCGTGGCTGGTATTGAAAGAGCAGGTTGGCCAATCTGGCTTTGCGTGTTGCCTGGCCACCTCTAGGAACTCCTGCCCATCACCTCCCAGGTGGATCCCACTGTTAGAAGGCTCAAGGGAATGCTTGTGTCACGGAGAAATCTCTGCACTGTTAGCCACGATCCCAAGAGCAGAACCCTAACTCAAATAGCTTCATTGACTCCAGTATTTCGTAGTACCTGAGATTTTATTTTGAGATCTCATCAGGGTGAGTTGTACCACTTGGACTCAATTCTTATTGCCCCCTGGCAATCTGGGAAGGGTTCAGAAGGCGGGCGCTCAGCCAACAGTATGAACTCTGAGCATTGCTTTAGGGTTGTTGAGGAAATACATTTTCTGTACATCACTAGTGTAGACTCAAAGATATGCAAGTGTCAAATATGCAAAAGAAATAGCTTATTCAAAAAGACTGTATGTCACTGAAGAATAGAATTAAATCTGACTTTTTTTTTCTTTTTTTTTTTTTTACCTGCAAAATGAAAGGAAAAAAAGAATCCCCAATTGAAATGCCCCATTCAGACTTTTGAATACTCCCTGCTGTGGCAGGGAAAGCATCCACTATAATAGAAATTCTTTTTTTGGGTTCCTGTGGTATTCAAGTTTTTTTAAAAAAGGTTAAAATAAAAAGCACTTTATGTTTTTCAAAAATAGGTTCTACCAGGGACAGTGTCGCCATCTTGCACTTTAAAAGAAGCACTATTTCCCGTCGGCCACTTGTGGGGACTCTGGTGGGGTTGTTACAGTACATGCCTGTGTCCGGCCACAGTGGGTGACGTGGCGCTGATGTGGCTGTCTGCCCGGTCAAAGTCTGCCCCTCTGAAGCTCCCACTAAAGCCTCCTTGCAAGGAAGGGTACCCAGCCCTCGAGGAAGGCTTCTCATAAAGTCACATGGATAGGAAACAGGCCTATCTTGGAAGCAGGCAGCAGACGGTTGGGCATTGGGTGTTGTACTCTGTCCTCTTTCTTGTCAACCAGCTGTCGCTGTGTTTTCAGTGTCACTGTCTGTATTAAAAGCTCAGCTCTCCTTTCTGCAGCCGTCAATGCAGCCAGTACCGACAAAAGCAATAAGTATTTGTGCACATTGTGAGTGGCTCTAGCGTATCTCTTGGTGTTGGCGTCCCTGTCCTCGTTTGATGAGCTGGTGTTGGTCTGCTTGCGTTCAGTCTGACCGAGTGGGGTTGCTGCTGTTGCACTTCAGTGACATTGGGTTAGACCACTGGTTAGCATGGTGCCAGGCTATTGGCCCATCAGTCAGTAAACAGAACATGTTATTGATCTGCCTGTTTCTAGAATAATGGACCGATGTTGTTCTAATACAATTTTAAGGGATGGTGTCCCAAGTACAATAGCGTGCGATCTGGGAGTCCTCAATTGTGACAGGTATATGTCTTCCTGATGAGACAAAACATGGTGTTGTTCCACTGTCCTTCACACAATGTTATTGATCCACCTATTAGTACAATGGCGTGATCCACCTGCTTAGTATGCAAATATCACAGCATTGTTCTGCCTGCCCTCCTTACAGTGGCACAAGATTGTGACTGTGCCAGCTGTCACAGGGATGATGACATGGGGTCATTCCGCTGCCCTGAAAAATGCGTGTTCTCTGCTGATTGCCCACCCTGTTCACACTGCTTCTCACACCTCCAAGGACTGTGGATCCTTCCAAGAGGGAGACAGTCCTGTTCTTTGCTGTGTTAACAAAGAAAATGTGTGTCGAAGTATCTTGACGCTCTAAAGTACCTTCCGAGTACTTGACAGCAAATACTAAAGGACTTAAGGGACAAAGAGAGACTGAGGTCATCCTGCACTAGTGACACATCAGAAAGAGGAAGCAGCAGCCCTCCTGGGGGCTTTGCCGAGCTCGAGGGGTGGTCTGGGGGGCTACTGAGGAACAGCTGTGGGCCTGTCTTCCCTGGGCCATCTCTTCTTTGTTTTCATCGCCGTGTACGTCTGCCATCAGCACAAATGGGAAAATTCAGGGAAAACAAACACTTTTTGATAAAAGTAAATAGTTGTGATTTCTGATTCAGATATTTTTAGAGCTGATGCTATCTGTAAAAATTAATAATATAGTCTATTTTACATATCAGGAAAGTGAACATGTTTAAATATAGCCATATATAGCGAGAAGGAACCTACCACCCCGTCTTCAAGTCGAGGCATTTCATTTGTTGGTTGAAGCAGATGAGAAGTGTACAGATTGGAAATTCTTTCTTTCTTTCTTTTGAAAAAAAACAAACTAATAACCAATTGGTGCAACTCTCCTTGTAACCAAAGGCCCTTCCTGCCTTGCGTGTTCTCGCAGGACCCGGCTCTTCCTTCCTCGTGTATTTTGTCTGAACTTAAAGTATCATTTTATTGAGTCACTTTTGAAGGATGAATTCAGAAGTATCATGAAGAACCTACCTTTTCAGGCTGAAGAGCCAGGGTCCTATAGAGTTCTTATAGAAACAGAATAATAGAAACTCAGCATATACTATGCTTAGAAAGTCTCGTGTTCTGTTTGGGCTCTTTTCTTTTACTTGTGGATGTTTTGTGGAAATACAGCTTTTACCCTGTGCCCAATTCAAAGTAGAGTGCTGCGACCTTATCCAGGCCTCCACCTGCCAAAAAAAGGAACATATCGAGGTTTTTAATATGTGTCCATCCTACCTGTACCTGTATACACGCACTAGGAAATCTACCTACGGGTCTCCAGAGAAGCTAACTTTGATCAACGGGTCTTGACAGAGAAGAGGAAAGTAATGGTTTGGAACCAGGTACTGCTTTACCTTGTGATCCATGTCCCACCCATCTTTGAACCAGGAACAGCAGCAGGGGGTGGGGGGTGGGGGTGACGCATCAACCCAAAGAAACAAAACTAGTGGGCGGAGGCGGATGGATGCCTGGTCCCTTTGGCAAACTCAGTGAAACCCATCCAGAACTCAGCTGAACTTGGGTTCCCCCAACTTCCACCATTATCAGAAAGGGCTAGGGACCAGGTAGCTAGCTATGCGTCCCAATCGCACGGGGGAAAGTGCACGACCAGCAGAGGGAGGTGGGCCAGCTGCCCGTTGGCTCCTCTTTTTCTCCTCGGGAAAGAGAACAGCAGGGCGTCAGTGCAGTAAGTAGATTTCTCGGTGCCTTCTTTAGGAATTTTATCTTAAGCACACTGAATGGGGAAAGGAAAAAGAGAACATGTGTTCCTGTGAAGCCCCTTTCTCTAAAAGCACTGGGGATCAAGAAAGAAGAACTGGACAGGGAAACAGCAACATCCTGAGGTGGCCCCTTGTGTTTCAACCCACTGGGCTTGCCCCCCCCAGAGAACGGCTGGCCTATGAAAACTCTTTCAAACTGACCCCAGCCTCTCTTCCACCGGGTCCTAGTCACCGTAGCCTCATCTCTGCCCTTTCTCCTGAAGAGACCCACCTTTCTAAGAAGGAACAAAGCAAACAAGCATACACACGTTTCTCCTCTGTAGAGCGATACTGTACTGTTGATGTTTGTAAACAATTGTATATTCTGTTTTCCTCCAAGTCATGGCTGGAGCGTCTAATCTATGGGCAAGGGCAAATTTAACACCCACCACAGACAAGGGTCACCACAGCCAGGTCTGTAGCTCTCTCGTGTCCTTATTTCTCTGCCAATGCGTCCCAGGCTTCAGCCTCCAATGAAGGAACTTGGAATCAAATGAGCGCATGGTGAATCGCCTCTGGGATTCTTTGAGAAAGGATTCTTACCGAGGCTGCGAAGCTGACAGGAGGGGGAAAAGGGGCTCCCCTGAGCCCCCCAGCAGAACAGTGGAGAGCCTGTGGCCCTGAGCTGAACTCTCCTCACCTCTCACTGCTCATGTGACAGCATCCAGATGCTCTCAGTCAGCCAGAGTGACCCAAACCAGCCCCCGTTACACCCACCAATCAGGAGTTACCTCTGCAGTTCCTGCTGCCATTTTTCTGGGGCTGGGAGTATCTGATGGCTAACTACATCATAATTTGTCCACCTATCTCAGAGGAGTCTATTTTTCTGTTCAGATAAGTATAAAACATATTTTTAGCAAATCTATAATAGGGCCTTCGAGTCTATTTTCTTTGTCATACATTTTAGGAGGTTTATTGTTGGTCGTTACCATAGCTAGTATTTTCTGGTCTTCTTCATATACTTCCAGTGTCCTTTGGAACTGCCTTTTTTCTTTTCTCTCTCTTGATTCTGATTTTCTGAGTGTGGGGAAAGATGTCAGGGTATGATCTCCTCGGCAGACATTTCCTGACACTAGGCCTAGAGACTGTTGACACTTTCTTCGTTCTGCCTGTGTGTCTCCTAGTCCTTGTTCTTAAGACTCCAGGGCACAGATGCAGGATTGGGAGCAGGCAGCCCTCAGAATCAGGATGGGACGTGGGCTGGTTTAGCTCCTTCCCACCCACCTTTGGGGAGCTGAGAGGACTGAGTTTTCTCATCCCCAAAGATTTCAGAACCGAATCTCTCATGCAAGCAAACTTCCCACTGGCATTTCTGAGATCCTGGCTGGCCTTCTGGCTGGCCTGCTGCCACGTACAACACCCTGTTCCCTGTGACATCAATCAAATCTGAAGGACAGAGCACTTTCTGGTTCTTGAGAACCTCCAAGAACATGCTGGGCTTCGGACCTCACCAGCTTTTAATCAGCTCTTCATTTCAATCCATTGCCAGCAGCCTCACCAAGAAACAGTGGCAATGCAGGCCTGCAGCCAAACCCTGAGAAGATGCATCCCCAGAATCTGCCATCTCATCCCCTGCCTTCCCTGTCCAGCCTCTGGCTTCGTAGAGCCAGAGATCCATAGCAGAGGCAGCTGCCACCCTTCTAGGCCTCGGGGAGTTTCTGGTCTGTCCAGATCACAAATTCCACCAGGTGGGTTCCAGCCGTGCATGGGCAGACGGGCAGAGGACACCTCACAAAGCAGGCTCCTCAGCAAAAAGTGACTTTTCCATCCATCAACTCATGAAGGAAGATGAAGAAAGCTCAGAGCATCTCCAACTTGCATTCATTTAGGTTTTCATATCCTACCTGTCAGTTTCAGGGCTTTCACCTTGGCCCAAATCAGAGATCAGAGCCAAATCAGGACCCCGGATGACAGCAAACCATCCTCAAGAGAAAACCAATCCAACTACGAATCTCATACTCTGGACTAAGACCCTAATCAAAGCTTCCACATCCCCCAAATGCCTGGTAATCTGCTTTGAACCAGACCCAAACAAAACTGACCAAGATTTGTGAAAACTTCTACACAAGAACATTTTTAAAAAGCTGTTTTTCCCAATAGTTTGCTCAGTTGGATGCCCACATGAATACCCTTGCCTGTGGCTGTCAACAGCTAGAAAGAGGCTGTAGAGTTTGGGTGTCCATTCACTGTCCCTGACACTGTCTTAACCTGGAATTTTTCAGAAACTCCCCAAAATTCCACCTTGAAGAAGTGGATCCTGAAAGGCTCAGGAGGCTGTCCAGGATGGAGTGACGCGGGCTGCTCATGTAACGAAGAAATCACCCCCTGCGAGCGTGTGGCAGGTCTCCGCGAGTTTCTCTTGCACGAGAGGAACAGGGCAGCCCGTTTCAGCTCAAATTTAGAAAGTACTTTTGGTGGGTGGGGCTGCTGGATCATGGAACTTGAGGCCATGTTGGGGGATGATCTCCCTGACACTGCAGGTGTCGAAAGAGAGGGTAGGTGATGGACAAAGCAGACATTGCGGACAGACCCTAGCATTGCGTAGCAGCTGGGCTGGGCAACCAGGGAAAGTCTCTCTCTCCCCTTCTCTCTGTTTCTGTGTGTGTGTGTGTGTGTGTGTGTGTGTGTGTAGGTGGTTGGAACACCTGGGCAGACTCAAACAACTGAGGCAAAGGCAAGGAGTGCTGTTCACAGGAACTCAGATACTAGGGCTTGCAGCTTTCAGAGGGGGTTCTAGGTTGGGAAGGTGGTACAGAATACCCTGTGTCCATATCTTGAACAATGTTGATGACCCGTGATCACCCATCCAACCCATTCCTAGTGCCCTAACGGGAAACATATGGCGGAGGAGGACGCTCCTGCTATCCTCCCCAAGACAAACCAAACAGCAGTCCCATCCCTGGCTGGCCATCTTGCGGTGCTTCAGCCCTTCTGCCCAGATCCTGTGCCCTCCTGCCCCTGACAATTTCTCTGCAAAAGACACAATTATCTTTTACCCGCTAACCAGCTACCTAATGAACAAACTGCCCAGGCAATAGCAAATGGCACCATCCCAAAGGGGCTTGTTTCCTATTTTTTATTTTTTTCTGGTAATAAAACAGGTAATCCCATTCAAAGCCTTTGAAAGTCCCCACCTGAGGAAGCTGAATCTGGAAGGGCCAGAAGAGAGAGGCAGCAAAACAAGGCTTCAGCTGCCACCAGGCTGAATGCCACCTCCCACCTCTGAATACCCTTCCCAAGGTCTGGATACTGTATTCTTCGAGCAGAGCATTTGACGAAGGTTTTTAAGTCCCCCTTCATTTGTGCAAGGTGGGTTCGGAATGTGTAGTCTCCCGTTGTCCTATCATAAGGTGAGGCAGGCTATGTTTGAATGGAGAGGCTGAGCGGCTACTGGTTCCCAAGATCCCCCTTTGAGGTTCTTTCCTGCAAGAATAGCTCAAGTCAGTGGCTTCAATGATATGACAATCCTGAACAATGAAGGAAACTCCCACTTCGGTGCTATTGGGGTGCTCTCGAGCATCATGCAAGGATCAGCATGAGAGGAGATGCCCAAGAGAGTCAGAATTCTCCATGGCTTGGCTCATGGACCCTGGTCTTGGCTAGAGTGGGGCTCTCTCTTAGAGGACCTCGACCTCTGAGCTTGGTGTGCTTGGTGGATGGGGGAGAGAAAGGTCAGCAACTGCTGGTGGCAGCTGGCCCTTTGTTCTCCAGACCTATTCTGGCTTCAACCCAAGGTCAAGGTCTGGGACACCATTTTCTGCACAAGGCACTCAGGATTATCCCCCAATATATGCCCTTGGCACCTAGTGGTCACCCAACCTGTGTTTTTGAATGAGTGTGTAAATTATTGATTTCTGAGTGAATGATTGATGAGTGAATGTGTGAGTGAATAAAGGAGTTAATTAGTTCTTACCTGGCTTGAGACATTGCTAACTGGGAAGGAAGGAGAAATGGAGGGGGGACCTCCAATTAAAGCCTATAATAGCCCCCACCAACACCATCTGTTCTTTGACTCAATTGGAGACCAAGATGACTTCCAAATTTGAGACTTGTCTGTTCTAAGGGCCATGGTCTCCTCAGAGCTACACCTCCTGGGGACCTACAGGGCAGCCCCAGCCTCCGTCCTACTCCCCCACTCTGCGTTTTCAGCCTCATGTTCTAGTGCAGCTCACACGTAACCCATGGGGAGACCACACAGTGGTTTTCCAATGGGCAAAGCCAAGGGTTCAAAGTAGGGGTTTTCCCTGGGCCGGGACTTGCCAGGGGCAGGAACATGGGAGCTGACATCTGGAAAATGGATCACATTCCCTGAGCCGTGGGAGTCCAGCTGGACAAGAGGGCCAGCCTGTCCTCCAGCTTTTAGAGCCAACGGCCTTTTTTTTTTCCAATGCCTCCATGATAGCATGTGCCGGTCCTATTAGCTAAGACCCTCTGTCTCTCCCTAGGAACTGTGGCGTGAGGTTGAGGATCACCTGCCAGCAAAGCCATTCTAATGATCACCCCACCCATGATGGGGGCCAAGCCAATCACATTAGCCATAAATGACCAATGTCCTTAGCTGCTCTATTCTCGGGGTTGTCTTCTTGGGTCCTCTTCATTTCTGGTCAGTTGATGTCTCCAGTCCTTCCTGTAAAGGTGAAAATGAGCATTACACAGACACACAGACACACCCACCCACCCACCCACACGAGGAAATGAAACAACAAAAAAATCCAGTGTCTTTTTATGCATGTGAGGAGATGAACTTGTGATCTCCAGCTGCCGTCCTGTCTTGTAAAATACGTCCAAATGTTTAAGAATCTCTAAGCAAATGGTCCCTTATTGAAGTCTGCAGAGTTCAATAAAAAGTAAGGAGAAAATAAGCTTGGTGGCGTTTGTCTTATTTTCTGGAAGACATGGAAAGGCAGGGGTGTGAAGGTCTGCCGGGGGACTGAACTGGGGGACTTGGAGGGACAGCCCTAGCTGTTTCTCTTCACCAGAGAATATGACCATGTCATTGGCTTATCACCCCAATGTGCAAGATGCGGTAAGCCACCCCATGCCATGCTCATGGGCCAAAGCCCCAATCCTGTCACTTGGTGCTCTTGTCAATGATACCTGAGTGCTTTTGGGCTTTACTATCTCCGTCGCATGAAGATCTCTCACAATGCCTGCAGGGGCCACACGACTGGCTCAGCCCATCCCGTTCTCTGCTCTCTTGTTCTCCGGGACCTTTACCACCTCTGAAACAAACTATGTTACCTGTTTGTTTTGTTAGTTGTTTACCTCCCTCCAATAGAACATAAATTTGGAAGCTAAAAAGCAAAGAGAACAAAGACTGAAAAAAGAAACAGCAGAATACGCGTATCCAAGGACTACGTCTGTGTGTATGTTTGTTTCGCTTTATTTTACCCCACACAAACACTAACGTACCATATGCCCTCCCCTGCCCTTTGCTTTTCTCATTTCATACTGCGGACCTGGCAAATCGTTCTGTATCAGTATGGAGGGAGCTTCCCCGTCCTTTGGCAAGCCTGCGTCAGGTTTCGTGGTTCGCAGTGATTGCTAGTCATCTGCAGCCGAGCGTTCAGGTTGCTTCCCAACTTTGGCTGAAACAAACAGCCGAAATGAATGACCTGCCAGCCGTTTCTATGGGCTCCACCTTCAAAACAGATCTGGAATCTGCACTCCTTGCCCCTCCGCTGTCCCAGCGTTGGGCCATACCGTCCCTCTCAACTGCCTAATCACCGCAGCAGCCTCCAGGTCAGGCTCCCTGATTCCACCCTTTCAGGCTCTTCTCAACCTGGTGGCCAGAGGGATCCTGTCAACCTGTCACTCTGACTACATCACTGCACCACCAAAGCCTTTCAAACGCTTCCCATCACATTTTGAATCAAATCCAAGGTCCTTGGCCTGGTCTGCAAAGCCATTTGTGACGGGGCCCCTGCCTGCCTCTTTGCTTTCACCTCCCCCTGCTGTCCCCTGAGGGTGCTCTGACTTATTGACACTGTCCCCCTCACTATCCCTTCAACGTGTCCACATGAGCTCACCTAATGCCACCCCTTTCCAGCCACCCTCCCGGACTCCTCTACCCATTTTGATCGCCTGTCTTATTACCCTTTACTTCCCTTCAGACACATTGGCCACCAGTCAGTTTTCCACTGCACCAAGCGTATTGCCACTGCAAGGCCTTTGCTCTGGCTGTCTCGTCCCCCTGAAACATCTTTTCCAGGCTAGCCACGTGGCTGACTCCATCACCTCCCTCAGGACCACCTTCTCAACAACCCCTTTATCTAACAATCCTGTTTATAATAACAACCCCCTCCCCACACACACACAGTCTCGCAATCCTTCCCGTTCTCTGCTTTATTTTCTGTAACACTTACCACCTTTGACTTACTATATTGCATCTATTTTATTTATTGTTTATTGTTTATCCCCCTTCAATAGAATATAAATCTCTCCATCCAGTAGAACGTGAATCCAAAAACTGAAGAGTAAAGAACAAGGACTAAAGAAAGAAACAGAATTTTCAAGGGCTGCAGGACAACTACCAAAGATGTAACATTAGCATAATTAGAATACAAGAAATGGAAGAGAGAGAGAAAGGAACAACAAAAATATTTGATGCAATAATAACTAAGCATTTCAGCAAATTAATGTCAGGCACCAAACCCCAGATCCCAGATGCTCAGAGAACACTAAGCAGGATAAATGCTAAAAAGACTACCCCTGGGCCTATTACAAATCAAACTACAGAAAAATTAAAGATAAGAAAAAAATCCTGAAATAAACGAGAAGAAAAACAAGTCACCCATAGAGAAACAAAGATGAGAATTATACCCCCCTTCTCCTCGAAAACCATGCAAGCAAGAAGACAATGAAGTGAAATACTTAAAGTGTTGAGAGAAAAAAACACCAACCTAGAATTTTGTACCCTGCAAAATTATCCTTCAAAAGTGAAAGAAATAACAACTTTCTCAGACAAACTAAAATTGAAGGAATTTGTAGCCAATATGCCTGCCTGGCAAGAAATGTTAAAAGAAGATTTTTTTAGAGAGGACAATGATACAGGTCAGAAAACTGGATCTACATTAAAAAAAGATGACCATCAAAGAAGAAATAAGTGAAGGTAAAATAAAAACCCTTATTTTTCTTATTCTTAATTGAGCTAACAAATAACAGTTTGCCCATAACAATACTAATAATGTGTTTGATTATGTGTGCTTTTGTATGTATCTTATGCATATAATGTGTATATGTTTATGTATGCTATATGTAAGTGCACTGAATGGCAGAAATGATACAAAGCACAGGAGTGGGAAATTAGGATTCTTTTGTTATTATTAGGTACTCACACTACTCATGAAGTAGTATAGTGTCATTTGAAGGTGGATTTATATTAGTTGTAAATGGAAATTGCAAACACTAGGGTAACCACTAAAAATGCTGTTTTAAAAAGGAATAATTAATATGCTAAGAAAGGAGAGAAAATGAAATCATAAAATGTTCCATTAAAACCACAAAAGGCAGAAAGAGAGAGGAAGACAATAATAATATAGGAACAAAGAGTAAAGGCAATAAACAGAAAACAGTAACAAATCTGGCAGATATTAATCCAATAGTCAATAATGACTTTGAATGTCAATGATCTAAACACACCAATTGAAAAACAGATTGTCAGAGTGAATAAAAAAGCAAGACCCACACTGACCAGTGCAGCTCAGTTGGTTGGGCATCATCTGCAAAGGAAAAAGTCATGGGTTCGACTCCCAGGCAGGGCATGTGCCTGGATTGTGGGTTCAGTCCCGGTCAGGGCACGGACAAGAAACAATCAATTGATGTTTCCCTCTCACATTGCTGTTTCTCTCCCTCCCTTTCTCTTTCCCTTCTCCATTGCTAAAAATAAATAAATAAATAAAAGAGTTTATTTATTTATTTTTAGGGAGGGAGAAAGAGAGGGAAGAAACATTGGTGTGCAGGAGATATATCAATCTGTTGCCTCCCATAAACCTTCAACTGGGTACCTGGCCTGCAACCCAGGCATGTGCCCTGGCTGGGAATTGAACCACTGACTTTTCAGTTTGAAGTCTGGCACTCAATCCACTGAGCCACACCAGCCAAGGCTTTTTTTTTTTTTTTTTTTTTAAGAAAAGCAAGGCCCAATGTTATATGCAACACACACACACGTACAGAGACGCTATAGGCAGCGAGTGCAAGTCTTTGCAGGTGACTAGTGAGCGCACACACAGAAAGCTGGCCTAACTGTGCAGGACTGGAAGAAAGCACTCAAACTTGAGCCTTCAGCACTGCCATAGGGAAAACAAATGGGAAGCTGTCAGCACCCAGCCACTGGAGAGAAGGCAAAGAATCTTAACAACCTCCCCGACCAAGAGGAAACAAGAAATTCAGGGCAAATGTTTCCATAGAAAAGGTTGAAGAAAGCCTCTGAACCACTAGCAGGACTGACAGGTAAAGGTATTTTTTCCAAAAGCAGTCATAGAGACTGGAGGAGGTAACTGCTTCTTCAAATGTGGACAGCAATGCAAGACCTCAAGGAACAACAATAACAAAAAAATAAAATAAAATCAAGCCCTGGCTGGTGTGTGGCTCAGCGGATTGAGTGCCAGCCTATATGAACCAAAAGGTCGCCAGTTCAATTCCCAGTCAGGGCACATGCCTGGGTTGCAGTCCAGGTAGGTCCCCAGTTGGTGACAGTGAAAGGCAACCACACATTGATGTTTCTCTCCCTCTCTTTCTCCCTCCCTTCCCCTCTCTCTAGAAATAAATTTTTTAAAATCAAGAAAGCATGCAACCACCAAAGGAACACAATAATTTTCATGCAACTGACCTCAGAGATATGGATGGGTCTACAATTTCCTGAGAAATAGTTCAAAATAACTGTTTTAAGGACGTTCAGTGAGCTATAAGAAAACACAGAAAGACAAATCAACAAAACCAGGAAAATAATACACAAACCAAAGGAGGAGCTTGACAAAAAGATAGAAATCATTTTTAAAAAAAGAACTAAACAGAATTCTGCAGCTAAAAAACATAATGAATGAAATTAAAATGTGCCCTGGCTGATGTGGTTCAGTGTGTTGAGCACTGACCTGTGAACCAAAGGGTTACCAGTTCGATTCCCAGTCAGGGCACAAGCTTGGGTTATGAGCCAAGTCCCCAAATGAGGGTGTGCAAAAGGCAACCACACATTGATGTTTCTCTCCCTCCTCTTTCTTCCTCCCTTCCCCTCTCTCTAAAAATAAATTAAAAAAAAAATTTTAACGCAATAGAGAGCACAAGCAGGAGACTTAAACAATCCAGAGAAAGAATTGCTGAACTCAAGATAGGTCATTTGAAATTATCTAGTCAGAGAAGAGCAAAGAAAAAATAATAATAATAAAAAGAGTGACAGAAGCCTATGTGAATTATGAAAATGCATCAAATGAAGCAATTTATACATTATGAGAGTCTCAGAAGGAAATAAAGAGAAAGGACAGAAAGTTTATTTAAAGAAATATGGCTGACAGGTTGCGAGCCAGGTCTCCAGCCAGCTCTGTAGCTGGAGGCAGGTGAAAGGCAACCACACATTAATATTTCTCTCCCTCTCTGCCTCTCTCCCTTCCCCTCTCTCTAAGAATAGTGAATAAAATCTTTTTTAAAAAAGAAAAAAGAAAGAAAAGAAATATGGTTGAGAATCTACCAGTTCTAGGGACAGAGATAGACATCTAAGTTAATGAAGTTTATAGGTTCCCAAATTCAACCCAAAGAGATCTTCTCCAGCCTACATTATAACAAAACAGTCTAAATTACAGACAAAGGGGGAATTCTGAAAGCAGCAAGAGGGAAAAAACTCATCAAGATTAATATACAAAAGTCAACCTCTTTCCTACCTACCAACAATCAACAAGTGAAATTTGAAATTAAAAACACAATACTACTTATATTAGCACACCCCCCCCCAATTAAATAGGTATAAATCCAACAAATATGCATTAAGAGTGAAATGAAAGAACTGAACAGATGGAGAGATTTTCCATGCTTATGGCTATCAAGACTTGATAGTGTCAAGATGTCCATCATCCCCAGGTTGATCCAGGGATTCCAGGCAATCCCAGTCAATATCCCAGCAAGTTACTTTGTGGACATCAACAAAATGATTCTAAAATGTGTACGGAGAAGTCAAAGGTCTTGAATAGACAGCATAACATTGAAGAAAAGCCGACTTGAAGAACTGACATTACCAACTTCAAGACATAACTCAAAGCTACAATAATCCTTCATTCAGCACATAACAGTCACCTGCGTGTCAGCTATGGGTAAGTATTGCAATTCTGACATAAATTAAGACATTCTTCCCTCCTTTGTTCCTTTCTATTTCCTTCCTTCCTTCCTCTTTCCATCCCCTTCTTCATTTCCCCCCTCCTTCATGCCTTCCTTCTGTCCGTAAACATTTGTTGAGAATTGCATGTGCTGTGGACACCCAGGGCAGTCCAGAATAATACTGTTATTCTCGGAATAATAATGTTATGTTCATAAAATAAAACACAAAAGTTTGCAAAGGAACCATATTCTACTGAACTCCAATTATCAACATACTTTTATTTTATTATTTTTTTCAAAATATTTTAAAATATGTGATGTAATGATATATTATTTTCAAATTAAATACCAGGCTCTAGCAGAAAGTATAGTAACAAGATCTAGCAGTGGGTGTAGTAACCATAATTTTGAGCTAGTGAACAACACAAATGCTGTTTTGAGACATCCGCAATGGCTATCATGAGATACAAAATAATCTATGATTTTTTTCTTTTTTTATTTTATTGTTGTTGAAAAATACGGAATGCTTCACGAATTTGCATATCATCCTTGCGCAGGGGCCATGCTAATCTTCTCTGTATCGTTCCAATTTTAATATATGTGCTGCCGAAGCGAGCACAATAATCTATGATTTTTTTTTTTAAGATTTTATTTCATTATTTTTAGAAAGAGGGAAAGAGAGAGAGGCAGAAAGGGAGAGAGACATCAATGTATGGTTGCGTTTCACCTGCCTCCAGCCACAGACCTGACTGGAGACCTGGCTTGCAACCTGGTTATGTGCCCTGGCTGGGGAATCGAACCTGCGACCTTTGGGTTTGCAGGCCAGCGCCTTATCCACTGTGCTACCAGCCAGGGCTTAATCTATGATTTTTATTAGTGGCAATGTCACAAGTACTGCTAATACTACTATGATTTGTTGCCTATATATTCATAACTGAAGGAAGGATTGCAGTTCAGCTAGAGGTCAATGAAAATAAAGATATAGAGGGTTTTTGTTTTTTTGTTTTGTTTTTTTTTGTCTCATCCAAATTCATACACCCAGATCCCTGCATTAAGGGACTTTGAAATCTATTTCATGGGTCATGGCCAGCCCTGTTTTAATGGACTAGACTAGACTGGAATAAAATAGGTCAGCATATGTTGTTCATAGTAAAAGTGGGTATAGAATGATGTAAAACTTTCATTTCAGTTGCATGTGCATGCATTTGTTTTACAGGTCACGATGCAAACCTACTTCCTGCCATTCATGGTGGAAAATATCTGGAGGAAGAGCAGGTCCAGCACAGCCACTGCCACATTGCCGGTGCAAACATTCTTGTCCCTCCCTCGGGGCCCTGTCAGCCTTGATTAGACCCCATCTGCACCTTCTGTCCCCACACAAGAAGACACCCAAGACCTAAGCTCAAAAAAAGGTCGTGTTGTCAGTGGTGCAACTATTTCTGCCCTCCCGGGGGGAGAGGAGCAGGTGTGGCATGTCCTGAGCTCATTGCTTGTGTCGGGGACATGCCCCTCCTGATGGCTACATGTCCCCAAAGCAAATATTAGGAGAGTCGTTTGTGGAGAGCCAGCTGGCAGCCTGTCTGAGGTGTCAGGCTGCAAAGGTTGGGGGCTCATTAAACCGCCTCTGATGAGCCACTGTAGCAATCTTAGACCAGGCAGATATTTGTGTGCTTTTTTTGTACATGTGTACATGTGTGTTCTTCTTATTCCCAATTCTGAATATCAAAGGAGAGAGTCCAGGAGAGGATATTAGAATCAGAAGAACAAAACTGCTCAGGGACTCTTCTCTCTGGTTTCCCAAGTGGGTGGGACTTTGACACTCTGTGGCTGGGCTAGGAGGGAACAAGGGTTGGTTGTCAGAAGTGTTGGCAAGGAGCCCTGTGTAATAAAGAGGAAATTACTAAAGGGGAAATACGGGCTTTGGGGGGATTATAAACTGCAGCTCAATCCAGTGGTTCAGAAGAGAAACGCTGGGGTCTGCGGCATCTGAGTTCAAATCCTGACTGCACTGTTTCCTTGCTGTGTGACTTAGCGCAAGTGTTTTTCCCTCTCTGGTCCTTGGTTGGCTAGTCTGTAAAATGGGAAAATAATATCATCTCCTTCAAGGGGCTGCTGGAGGTTTCAATGAAAAGGCAGAGAGTACTTTGCCCAAAGCTTGGCATGCAGTAAGCACTCAATAATAGTAGCTCTCATTGTTACCATCATTATTATTTCCACTGAGCTTGGTGCGTCCGTCTGTTCCTTGATGCAGGTTTGTTGTCCAGGCTGACCCTCTCACAATGCCAGAAATCATGGAGACCATGAAATCATACCAGTTAACATTTATTGAGCATTTGTTGTGTGCTGGTAACAGGTCCAAGCCCCTACCACATGCTAATTCATTCTTAGGATGTGAAACCCTATGAAATACAGCCTACGAAATCGTCATTATGAATTTATCATCACCAACAACTCTGAAATTAACGTCATTCTCATCTTACAGATGGGGAATCGTGTTACCTACTGCCTCATAGCAAATTACCCTAATACTTAGTGGCTTAAGGCCATTTATCACTCCACACAGCTTCTGTGGCTCGGGAATTTGGGGTGACTTAGCCACATGGTTCTCTGAGGAGAGACACTCAGGTTGTCAGCCAGGGCCACAGTCCCCCGAGACTTGACTGAGGCTGGAGGATCCCCTTTGAAGGTGGCTCCCTCCTGGGGTTGGAGGTTAACATGCAGCTGCTGGAGTGCGGCCTCAGTTCCTCATGAGAACCAGCCACGAGTGTCTCGCGTATCCTCCCGGTATGGCTGAGGGCTTCTCCCAGAGAGAGTGACCCAAGAGAAAGACAAACTGCAAAGTCTTTTTTTAATTTTTGTTTATTTTCATTGGTTGCAGAGAGAGGAAGAAAGAGAGAAACATCAACTTGTCCCACTTGCTTATGCATCCATTGGTTGATTATTATTTTTAATCCTCACCCCAGGACGTGTTTCCATTGATTTTTAAAGATTTTATTTATTTATTTTTAGAGAGAGGGGAAGGGAGGAAGAAAGGGAAAGAAACATCGATGGGTGAGAGGTATACTGACTGGTTGCTTCTCACCCACCCCCAACTGGGACCCGGTCCACAGCCCAGGCACGTGCTCTGAAAGGGACTCAAACTCAGCTTCCACTGATGAAGGAGACGCACCGGAATGGGCGGAGACACCCTCAGCAGAAGGTCAGGAGGCCTGAGCTGGAATCTCAGTTCTGACACCAATTCACCCTGTGACCTTGGGCAATCATTGCACCTGCCTGGGCCTCAGTTTCTTTATTTGCCAGGCAGAGAGCAGTAATAGCTATGTCCTGTGACGTTGAGGTGAATAAAGAAAATGAGCCCTGGCTGGTAGCACAGTGGATAAGGTGCCGGCCTGCGAACCCAAAGGTCGCTGGTTCGATTCCCAGCCAAGGCAACATAATCAGGTTGCAAGCCAGGTCTCCAGCCAGGTCTGTAACTGGAGGCAGGTGAAAGGCAACCATACATTGCTATCTCTGTCTCTGCCTCTCTCCCTTCCTCTCTCTCTGAAAAATAATAAATAAAATCTAAAAAAAAAGAAAGAAAGAAAATGAATATGTCCTATAAAGCTTAGCCCACAGGCAGATAGGCAGAAAGAGTACATTTCCTGCCTGTAAGGTTTTTTGTTTTTGTTTTTTTTTTAATTTTATTGTTGTATTACATCCATCCCCTTTTTGCTCCCCTCTGTCCCCCTCCCCACCCACCCATTCCCCCCAAAGTCAATCCCACCTGTTGTCCATGTCCATGGTTCCTTTATACTAGGTTCTTGTCTAAGCTGCTCCCCTTCCTTGCCTCTGCCTCCCCCCACCCCCTGTAAGGTTTTTTTTTTTAATGTTTAGTTACGTACCAGGTAATAATTTCTTACGGTAGCAATTGGAAAGGTATGAAAGGACCTGCAAGGAAAACCCCCCTCTCACCCTACCCACCAGCCACCCAGTTTCCATCCCTTGCCCCAGACATGTAGAACCCTGGGAGCCAAAGAGAGGAGCTGGGCTTTGAACTGAGGTCCGGAGCTCAAGCTCTGAAGCATTTCATTACTCCACCAAGGGTAGGGTGTAAGTCTTGGCAGCATTAGGGAGAACATCAAAACTGCAAGCATGCAATTGCCCAACAATGATGAATAGCACTGCCTCTCATGGCAATAATATGCATGACTCAAAATTTTAACTATGGATGATGTGAAGATATTAAAAATTCTTAAGCGGTAATGTAAAGTTAAAAATAAATAATTCTAGACACAGCTAAGGCACTAGAGAGTCTCTGCCGATCTCCTCCTCCATCAAAGGCAAGATCCGATGTTTCCTCTGGGCTCCTGTCGCCTGTGGAACCTGCTTCATCACAGCTCTTCTGGCACCGGGCTCTTACTACTTCCTGTGACTTAGGTGGTCTGGTTCACCCAGCAGATATGGGAACCAGACAGCCTGAGATTCAAAAGCTGGCTCTACTTTCTAGCTGTGTGACCTTGGGTAAGTTATCTCACTTGTCTGTGCTCTGTGAACAATAACCCCAAAGACTACAGTGAGGATTAAATGTGTCACCACTTGTGAAGTCCTTGTCACAGTCATTAAATGTTATTTACTGTGGCTTGTCCCCTCTGTACCAGATTGTGCACGCCACGTAGGCAACAACTTGTCTTATCTGTGTTCTAAGCACCCAGCAACGAGCCTGGCACTCATGCCACAGATATTTATTGAACTCCTTCTCTGTGCCAGGTCCTAAGGAGATGAAGGTAAATGAGATCTGCTATGTGCTCTCATAGAGTCTATATTCTTATAGCGGACACAGCCAATAAATAAATAGGCAACTAACTAAACAAGGTGACCTAGGCTAGTCCTCAGCACTGTGGAGACAATAAAATGGGTACTGGTATAGGGGGACAGGGGAGTGTTACCCTAGATGGGCAATCAGAGAAGGCCTCCCAGAGGTGGTGATTTTAAGACAGGGTCTGATTGACAGGAAGAAGCTAATCAAAGGAAGAACTGGGAGAGCAGCCTTCCAAGCGGAAAGCACAGCAAGTGCAAAGGCCCTGTGGCAGGAACAGTCTCAGGAGGCCAGAGTAGTTGGAGAGGATGTGTGAGGAGGAGAGTGGTGGGCAAGAGGTGGGAGACATCAGCAGAAGCCTACCACACAACACCTGGTCAAGCAACATGAATAAGGTGGAGCTTTCTCTCCGCTGGCAGGTTTAAGCCAGGAGCAACATTGCCCTCGAATCCCAGAGCCTCCCACTCAGCTCAGCCTACAGGCACTACCATCTATCCTTGTCTCTGCCTCCTTGCGAGCCAGACTCAAGCCTTCATTAATATAAATGAGGCCCTTTGCTGACTCGATTTCCAAATGAGCCCAGCCGCTCAAGATCTCTATTCCGAGAAATGTGAAATTTATGTAATGAAAATTAAAAGAGAAGGTGGGGAACCAGCTCCTTAAGTGCCTTCTTCCTGGGTAAGTAAGCCAGGATCTGCGCAGCTGGAAGGAGATGGATGAGGCTGCCACCCAGGGCTACTAGAACCTGTGACCCAAGGAAGACAGGGAGCACCTTGGCTGCAGGCCGGGCGCAAATCCCATGAAATAATAGCTCATGCTCACCACTACATGCTCAACCCTGTTCTAAGCACTTTACTTACATGAGTTAATTCATTTAACCCACATAACAACCTGAGGGGGCTAGGCACTGCTCTTTTCCCCATTTTACAGATGGGAAAACTGAGGCTCATATTGGAGAAACTACTTAATCAAGGTCGTACAGCAACAGCAAAATAGTGGCCAAACTAGGACACAGGTCTTCTTCTTCCACAGACCCTCTTGTCCAGAGCTCAGACAATGTGGAATAGAAGAAGGCTCTGGAGTCAAAGAAACCTGGATTTGAACCCAAGTACCAACTACTGACCTGATGTTGACCTTGGCTAAGCCATTTACTTCTTTGAGGCTCAATTCCTTTATAGTCATAGCCCTTTCTCCACAGGGTTTATCTCTGAATTACAGGAGATAATGTGTAAAGATCTCAGGTACAGGATCTCAGATGCTCTCTCAAACTGTCTTATAAAAAAGGAAGAAATAAGGCATGGCTGGTGGCACAGTGGATAAGGCGCCAGCCTGTGGACCCAAAGGTCTCTGGTTCGATTCCCCAACCAGGACACATAACCAGGTTGCAAGCCAGGTCTCCAGCCAGGTCCATGACTGGAGGCAGGTGAAAGGCAACCATACATTGATGCTTCTCTCCCTCTCTCCCTTTTCCTCTCTCTAAAAATAATAAATAAAACCTTAAAAAATAAAAATACATTTTTAAAAAGTGGAACAACAAATCAATGTTTAAAAAATAATAAAATAAAAAAGGGGAAAATGTAAATGCTTAGAACTTAATAGTCTTAAAAGGGCTGAAGATGGCAGAGGAGTAAATGGAAGCTACACTAACCTCCTCCCAGAAACAGAATTACAACTAAGTTATACGAAAATCATCCTGAATAACCAACTGAACACTAGCTGGAGAAAAGCCTTATAACCACAAACAGATAGAAAAAGCCACATCGCCACGAGACTGGTAGAAAGTGTGAAGAACTTAACAGTCTTAGGGCAATAGCTTCAGGTATGGCTGGATCCAGGAGCTCCAAAGATGTCAAAAGGGCTCAGGTTTTGTTTTGGGTTTTTTTTCCTCTTTCTTTCTCCATATACTAGACTCTCACTAGGAGCTCCAGGATTATATCATTTTTACAGCTAGAAATCTTGGTTCAAAGGGAGCTTCTTTTTTCAATAGGGCAGCAAAAGTCCCAGGATTCACTCTGACTGGACCAACTTGGATCCTATGCTCACCCCATATCCAACCTCCACAACCCCAGGGATGGGCTATGCTGACTGGGCCACCAGGATCACACGCCTGCTGCTAGGGAAAGGCTGCAGAAAGCCCAGGTTGAACCGCTTACAAACTCTCGCACTGCAGGTGGAGAGAGTGAACATTGACAGGAGCTGTAGCTGAAGGTGGCAGGAGGAAGTGACCACATAGCCACCTGCTATGTGCAGGTGCAGCTCCTAGAGGGACAGCTCTCATGCTTGGGGTCTGAACCAGCGCACCAAGGGAGACTAAAATCTAGGAAGAATATGTCCCAGATGCTTCACATACATTAACCTAATCTGGACATGCAGAAGAGAGGTTATTGTTATCATCATTATTCCATTTCACAGGTGGAAAACTAAGGCAAAGTGCTCCTCGACCAAGGTCAAATGGCTGCGGAGTGGCAAAGCTGAAAACACACCTGGCAAAGCCATGACCCCAACTGCCATGCCTGACACCCTTAAAGGAGCAAAGAGACTCGGTTCAAAGCCTCTTGAAGTACCGGACTGACACTCATGCCTTGTGCCCGCAGCACCGCAACCCAGCTCCGGCCCACCATTGGCCACGCCTGGGGATGGAAACCCACTATGGCAAAGAATTCTAAATTTCCAAAGTCCATCCGAGTCTGATGTGAGCTCTCCTGATTTTCAAATGTGGGCTCAGTCGTTTAATTTAAACATCAGGCAATCCAATAAATCATAGCATCATTCTAGATCAGTGAAAAATAAAAATGCAGGGCCCCTCGTTCAAACATTATTAAGAATTTAAACAGAGTGGCTGGAGGGCATTATGCTAAGCAGTTGTCCAGGCTGCACATCCGTGAAGCCAGCCCTGCCTCCACGAACTCTTAGATAGCTGTTGAAGCGAATGAAAGGAAAGGAAAAAGGGGGAAATTGGACATGCATTCGGCACTTACAATGTGTCAGACGTGGCTTTTTATTAAAATGAGTAACAATTATCAAGCACTCACTACGTGCCAGGCACTGTACGTACTAATGTACTGTATGAACATTTAAATCTCGTGGTAGCACTATACTATTATGACCATTTTCTAGATGAGGAAACTGGGGCTTAGGGAAGTGAAGTCATTTGGTTGTATTGCTGACCCTTAATGGAATTATCTGAGGTAGCAGAATGAGGGAGACTAAATGGGAAGGGGTGAAATAAGAGAAGGGGAGAAAAAGCAAGAAGAAGCCACCCAGGGCCTCTCTCCCGAGCTGCGTTGCACTCGGTCCCTGCCATGACCGTGTGGAATCTGGGGAGGCCACCACACCCCGGGGCAGGGCCTGTGGCATTTCTGAATCACCGTGCCATCCGCCCCGGTTTGGCTCCTCTCCGGCGATCCAATTACTAAATGCAGATGCATTCTTTAAAAACGTCTTTCCTCTTATGTAATGCAATAGTGACAAACACCAAACAGATGGTGCTGTGACAAGCTTTTTAAAAGTTGATTAGGAGCTCATCTTTCAAAATTAATGTATGGGCAGTTAAACAAGCTTCAACTGGCCACAAAACTCCATCAAGGTATGCCCCTTGATGAATTAATTGGCCGTGCTCACCTCCTCCCAGCTCGGGTTGGACATGAGTGACAGCTGGCCAAGTTGACTTAGGAGCATCAGTCAAACGATACCTGGCTTGGATGAAGTGGAGAAATGTCTTGGGCTTCTCAAAAACCCCAAACACCTGCAGCTTTTTCAATCTATTACCAAGACTTTCCCCCCCCCAAACTTTTATATAGTCTTCAAGAGAACGGACCATCTCTCTCTCCTGCAGGAAACCGAGTTAGACACATACTGTCAGATGTTACCAGGGAGCTGCTCCCCCCGCCTCCTTTCTCAGCATTCAAGGATGAGATCATTTCATTTGGAGCCAATTATAGATGGAGAACACTAGGGATGTGAAAGAAACCTCCTCAGAGGCCTCTCCTCCCATCGTAACAGGCTGTACCATGACAGGATGGGCAGGAACAGGAGGCTGGATGTCTGGTCCCAAGTTCAATCTCAGAGTTTGTGAAGGCCATGCATTCCTAAGCCATAGCTCAGATCAGTTCAGCTAGAGTGCTGGGCCGTTGGCTCAATGACGTTGGCTGGATGAGTTCATTGAGATCATTGCTGTGCACATGGGAAAACGGGGGCTCAGAGAGGGCAAGGGACGTGCGCACGAGCACGCAGCAAGTGGGTAGCAAAATCAGAGAGCTTGAAGGTTGTAGCTCTTCCACCTCCCATGAGGAGGGTGTCTGTTGTCTGGGACTTTCCCAGCCCCCATTCCTGCTGCTTCTGATACCAGCCCCCTGCGTTTTCCTTGGGGAACTATCTTTCTTTCCCCCACGCTTGGTCCATGTGGTTCAAATACCTACAGGAATAAGCCCTGCCCCATCACCAGACAACCAGAGCAGTCCACTCCCCACTGCCTGATTGGTTCACTGATGAGCATGTGGTCAATTAGCAGTGACCCCAGGACTTCAGCTGAGGATAAGGTCATTGGACATGAGAAGCTCTCTTCCTGCTGGCAAAGCTGAACTGGCAGGAAGAAAGCCTAGAGCTCCTGGTGGCCATCCATGCCACCAAAGATGCTTGCCACAAAGCGGGGCCAATACAGAGGCGAGTAGGGCCAACAGAAAGTAATACAACAGCTTCAACCTCTAAGCCCCTGGATCCAGCTCTACCTGAAGGGAGATCCATTCTGGATATTTTAACTACATGAGTCAAAATTTTTCATTTTGGCTCAAGTTGGTTCCATTTCTGTCACTCGTCCCGCAAAGGGTCTTGACTTGAGGTCCTTAGACTCAAGGGGCGAGGCTCTAGAAACATCACACTGCATGCTCCCCACCTCCATCCTCATAATATTTCTGATCTTCTGAAGTGTCTACAGTGGATTCACTGACTCCTCACAAGCTCTGGCAATACACTCTAGAAGGGGCACCCAAGTAAACGTCACATTTCACGGTACCCAAGAGACAGCTGTGCCTTCAGGGTACCCGTACCTGTCCCCACTACAGCTCTGTCTTCCTATTCAGCCAAGAGCGCAAGCACTGGAGCCCAGTTCAAATCCCAGCTCCCACCTCTCCTACTCGTGACAGCTCATGAAAGTCACCGGATCTTCCTGAGCCTTGGTTTCCTTCCCTGTTAATTTTCTCACAGGGTCACTAAGGGTATTAAGCCAGGCATTACTAGTTAGGGATAAAATAATGGTACCTCTGAGGGACTCTAAAATGTACATACCACAGAGTCTGGGCAATTCAGACACCTGCAGTCTGCTTGGGAAGATAGCACATACACACGTAAAGTGACCTCCTCATAAAAATGGCCTCCTCTGGCCGAGCAGGTGTAGGTGCAGACAGGGAAAGCTGCCTCCAGGGATCCTGACCTGGTTGTGCGTCAGGCAGCCCCCTCCCTGGCCCCCGGGCCCATCTGCACCTCGCCCCAGACCAGCATACACAGGTGCTACTGAAAAGCTTACCCAGTGACTCATTCATTCTCTGAGAAGGGGAGCAGACAGTGATTCCCAAAAGTGCCCTACGTCCTGATTTAGGAAGGAGGATTGAGTAGCAGTGACATTTGGGGCAGTTCCTTCCCAGCCCCAAGGACAACTGAAAGATACACCCTTTCCTCCAACTCCACTCCCCGTACCCCTGGGTCCAAAGGCAGGGAAACCGGAGCCAGCACACTCAGAGCAAGGTGTGGGAGTCCCAGCTCCCCCAGAGCTCCGTACCCATTCCAGCAGTGCTTCCCCAAGTTAGGGCTGGATCTGAGAAGGTTTTACACCAACTCAGGATGGGACGTTAAATAACCAGCTACCAGGTGGATAGGCCCTGAGAACGTTATGCTCAGGCAAAGAAACCAGACACGGAAGACCGTTTGTATAATTCCATTTATCTGAAATGTCCAGAATAGACAAATCCATAGTAATAGAAAGTAGATTTCATGGTTGCCTAGGGCTGGAGGGGTCTGACCAGTGGGGAGTAACTGCTTAATGGGTATAGATTTCTTTTAGTGATGGGACAGAAATTGTTCTAAAACTTGAACTTCATGATGGTTATACGATCTTACGAATATGCTAAAAAGGACTGAATGGTACCCTTTACATGGGTGAATGGTAGGGAGTGTAAACTGTACCTCAAGAAAGTATATTAATAACAGTTGACTCCCAAGAGAAGAAACTTAGCCCCCTTTCAAGTCTCACTACTCTTCTCATTTTCCTTCACAATTTTTCTCATTGTCTTCCAATGATGGTGACCGATCATCTATTCAATCATTCATTCATTCATTCAGCAAATATCTCTGAGCATTATTATGTGCCAGGCACTGTTCTAGGCACAGGGGACAGATCAGGGAATAAGAAAGACCAAATCCTGGTCCTCGTGCTGCTGACATACTGCTCGTGTAGGGAATCTTCACAAATGTAGCTCATGGGTTTCAACTCCCTGCCGTGACACTCACTAGCTGTGTGGTCTTGGGCAAGTGGTTTAACCTGTCTGCGTCTCAATGACTTCACCTGTATAAGGGGATATAATTGCACCTAAGTCAGGATCCAGTGAATCAATATGTGCAAAGAGCTGGAGTGGTACCTGGCACACTGCGGGTACTTAATAAATGTTGTCTACTCTTATTTATTTTCATTTCTGGTTTGATAACACATTTCCTCTTTAAACACAGGTACTTGAGTTTAAGCTGTCTTTTAAAATAAATTTATTTAAGTAAAAAAAGCGGGGAGGAGAGGAGAGTCCGTGAGTAAATGCACGGATAAGGAGGACAGGGCCAAAGCCATGACAGTTCGTACGGGAGAGGACATCTGGGAAGCCCTGAACTACAGGGACAAGTTAGTAAGGCTTTAACTCAGCTGGCACGGAGTGGGCACAAAAAGCTATTTTCGGTGTCCACATAAGAACAAGGCTTGTTCCTTCCGTCTCAAAGTTGCAGGCATCTCCCCCTCCTGGTCCTGCAGGAGCCCAAGCCCCGGGGATGGGGAGGTTTCCCCACCAGCCAGGGAGGCTTTGGAAAGACCCGGTCCGGACAGTTAGAGGTCGTGGCACTAGATGAACACGAGGCTATGGACCTCCGGGCAGGAACAGTCCGGGAGCTGCCTGAGCCTCTCCCAGGCCCCTCGGCACCGGGGGTGGCCGGCTGCCTGCCACAGCAACAGCTGGTTCCTGCAAGAGACAGGGTTGGCTCAGTGGCATCATGAACCTCCAGGCTCCAGGGACCGCTGCCTGCGTGGGCCCCTTCCTTCATGCAAAAAATATTTTAAGTCATAGTCTACGACAGCATTGTAGAAAGACGAATGTGAGCCAAGCTGGATTCATCATTCCCATGACTATCAAAGCTTTTTTTTCTTCCGATTTTAAATTTTAAACTATTTAGTTTCATGGGCCCTGAAAATGGGTGGGCACAGGGCCCTGTGTCCACTGCACCTGAATGGAGCATGGCCCAGTGCCCACCCCAGACGCCACACAGGCCAATGGTGAGGTGGCAAGCCAGGAAAGTTGCTTAACCTCCCTGCACCCCTCTTCCTCCTGTTGGGGGGCAACACAGTGGAGTCCTTGGGAGCCCAGGCTCTGGAATCAAGGCAGGTCATGACCCAGCTCCTAGAAGCTTCTGCTGTCCGTTCAACGTATGCCAGAGATATCTCCATCTCTCTGGGGTACTGGGAGGTTCTGTGCAAAGCTGTGTGCAGGGGAAATAAAAACAATCACTCCTGGCTCAGGAGATAAGGCTCCAGCCTGCAAACCCAAAGGTCGCTGGTTCGATTCCCCAGTCAGGGCACATAACCAGGTTGGAAGCCAGGTCTCCAGCCAGGTCTGTAGCTGGAGGCTGGTGAAAGGCAACCATACATTGATGTTTCTCTCCCTCTCTGTCTCTAACTCCCTGGACAGACAGACCCCAGATTTTCTGCTCTTCTCTCTGAAAATCATGAATAAAATCTTAAAAAAAAAAAAAAAAAAATGATCATGACCTAACAAGTCACCACAGGCCAGGCCCTGTTCCTTGCCTGGGCAGTCACTACCCTGGTATGTCTCCCTCCCAAACATTTATTAACCTGTTCATATGTTTTAGCCAGTTCTCCGTAGGTATAATTTAAATATCTGAAAAATACAAAATAGTGACAAAAATAACAAATAGGAATTGAGCGCTTGTTAAGGGCTGGGCACTGTTCTAAGCTTCCCAGCACAGTGCCCGGCACGCAGTAGGGCCTTCGCAAATGATAGCATTTAAAGTTACCCTTAATATGAGCATCCTCATTATATAAAATGGAGCTAACGTCTCTTGCCTCACAGGGGCTTGGGAGGCCTGAATGATGTAAAGCACCTACCTGGTGCCCAACACACCACAGGTGCGTGACTATGGCAGATGCTCCTTCTGCTTGTCCCAAACCCAGAGACCCTTCTCAGGCTCAATAAACCCTCCTAAAACCTCCAAATGACTGGCTAATCCCTCCCAGGCCTGTGCCCTTTGCACACCCGCCCTCAGCTGCCCATGGAAAGAATCCAGCTGACAGCTCATCTCTGTCCTCACTTTGATCCATCTCCTCTGCCAGTCCTGCCTGGTGAGCTCATGCCCCAATCGGACCTTCATCACCTGTTGTGAGCCTGGGTATGGTAGGAGCGGGGAGGGGTGGCTCTACCTGGCATAGCCTGGCTCTTCTTCCCATTCTTGCCCCTCCCTGGTGGAGCCAGGGGTTCCTGCCACCCTCATCTAAGCCCACCAAAGTGCCATCCCTTATCCTGAAATATTTGCATGGAAAAGGAGAAATTTGGGATTCATCAGAGTTTTAGGGCCAGAAAGGCTTATCCAAAGATAAGCGGACAAACCAAGGCTCTAAGAAGTGAGCATCTAGCCCAAAAAATGAATCTCTAATGGTAGAATCTCAGGTCTAAGTGGGAGAGAGATTAAACAGGGGTGGGCAGAGAGGACCTCTTTATAGTGTGATAATATTGTTTGTCACTTATTTATTGGGCACCTACCATGTGCCAAATTCATCTCATCCATTATGTCTCATTTTCACAAAGTACATATTGTTATGTCCTTTTTATGTTAGACATGACAATAGCAGCTTCACCTACTAAGCATCTATGAGGGGCCAGGTACTGTGTAAAGAACATGAGATCCTTCCCACAACTCGAGGGGTGGGGACAGTCAAGGTCAGGTCGGGGGCTGGCCCAGAGTCACACAACTGGTAAGGGTCAGAGATGGGGTTTGCACCTGGATGTGTGCGGTCTCAATGCCTCTTGTTTATGTACATCAGTCTGTAATATCCTGTTTGTCACTGGCATTCCCTACTCTGGGTTTGCAGTGAGTAGAGCGCTCAATATTAAAAGCAAAGAAATTAACGTTCTTTGGAATGGAAGAACTCCCTGGACAGACAGACCCCAGAGAGTGTTCTCATTCCTACAATATAACAATTTCGGCACTGTCAGTGGAAACAGGCTAGACTAGTGCCTAGAGCTTGGCTTAGAGATCCGAAGAGTATAGATTCAAATCCCATTTCTGCCAGTTGGGCACTGCTTTGCATCTTAGTCTCCTCATCTCAGAGGGAGGATCCAACAGGTATCCATATTGGGTTCTTGGGATGTTTCAATGGCACACTGTGTGTTCATGTGTCCTTACCTCCTTCCATTCCCCCAGTCATTTATGCCACTCTGGCCACAATGGCGTCACACTCCCACCTCAGGACCTTTGCACTTGCTGGTCCCACTGCCTGGAACACCTTCCCCCAGATATCCACATGGTTCCTCCCTCATTCCCTTCAGATTCCCCACCTATAAAGTAAGAGTAACCAAGCTGGGTTTTTAACAGAATTGTGAGGGTTCAACCCCTTTTCTTGAGCTATGCTGGGTCCTCAGCTTGCACAATCTGGCTTAGCCTTCACCATTGTCCCACGGGGAGTTCCTCGTATGATCTGTATTTTCAGATGAGAAAATCGGGGTTAAGGAGGTTATGAGATTTGCTCTGGATCACATGGCTGGAAGTGACAGGAGTTTCTCCTCCTAGGACACGGAGACCAGGACCTTCCTGGGCCCCGCCCTCACCTTGGAGCAGCCTCTCACTCCTGTGGCACGGTCACCTCTCAAGCAGCAGACAAGGCCCAGGCTCAGCAGCTCACACTTCCCAAGCCCCAGTCCCACTGCTCACCCTCCGAACCCACCGCCATCCCCGTAGCAACGCTGGCTCCTGGCATCCTGGGCAGGCCACTCACACCTCACACAGACCATGTGGCCCTGGGTCAGATACTTCGTCCACTGGGCATGGGGTGCCCTCACCTGCCGGCAGCTTCCCGGAATGGGTCCCAGTCGGAACTGGACACAGTACCTGCAGCCGCACAGGGAGACACCACCCAGGCCCCGTGAGCATTTATGGAGCACCTCCAGTGCACCCAGGCCTAGGTGGGCCCAGGTGGATTCCATTTCTCCCTGATACAGAAACCTTTGGGGCAACCCAATCTGCAAAAAAACAGGTTGCATTCAATAAGAGATGTGGTGACCGCGTTGAGGGTTTCCATGTGTCAGGCCCTCCTCCAAGCACTTACCCAAAAGGCTACATGGTGTGCTTCTCATCTGTCTCCCCACTAGAATGGTAGCCCCACAAAGGCAGGGGCTTCTGTTTGTTCTGTCCACTGTAGTGTCCAACTCCTAGAACAGTGCTGGCTCAATAAAAATGTGCTGAATGAATCATTTGGTTCAATCGAATAAGGAAATCCTGCGAGGTAGGTGTTGCCCCAGTTTACAGGTTAGGAAACTGAGGATCCGAGAGTTAATTTTCCTATGGTCACACAGCTAATAAATGCTACAAATCCCAAAAGCCTACATGGACTCCACCAAGCACTCCACCGCATTTTACAAAAGATCCTGTTGTGTAGAAGAGATTTTCCATGAGGATTATTTAAAACGGAAGCTTTCCATTATGGGGTAGTTGAAGGGTCAATTTGCCAAAATTTTACCTCTACTCAACTTTTCTGCAAATGGCAGTAAATGGCTCCCCCTGCTGGAGGAGACCCAGCTTAACAAGGACTCAGGGGTGACTGCGTGGGGTTCGTGCCCCCTGGTGGCTGCTACCTCTAGGAGGCCTAAGTTTTCTCCTATGACAGCCCAAAACCTTCATCTGAACTGTGCCCCAAGACCTCCTCAGACATCTGTCCTTTCCTAGAAACCTGTGATAAATGGAACGTTCATCTTCCCAAACCACTTTCTTGTCCCGTTTTTTACTTCATTTTGGGAACTCTCGCCTTCTCCCTATTTGGTCTTGGAGGGGCAACCTATCAGGGTGGCTGGTCCTAGACACCCACACCTGCCACTAGCCTGGGCACAGGGTTAAAGCTGACCAATCAGAGTTCCCATCCTCCTGGGCACAGTGATTGGTTCAAGCACGGGCCTGGGATCCAAGCAGGACCAATCAAATTCTCCTCCAGAAATAACACACTGAGACTGGGAAGAAGGCCACCTTCCCTGGCATTGCTAAGCTGGGAGGATGTGAAGTTGCTGGTTCCCACGTTGGCCATTGCAGGGAGAATGGTTGCTTGAGAATGAAGCCAATATATGGAGAGAGAGAGAGAATGAATGAATAAATATGAGAGTGAATCCTGACATTACTTGACATGACTCCAGCTGTGCTTGAAGTGACAATATTTCAAAACTTCCTTTCCAGTTATAAGAATATAAACCAATAATACTCCATCTCATCTGAGCCAGTTTGAGCTAAGTTTCTGTCACCTGCAAGGAAAGGAACCCTAAAATAGCTTTCTCTCCATCTCTCCATTGCCACTGTTTTTTGTTCAGACCTTATTCTTTCCATTGATAGTTAGTGAGTACCTGCCATGTGCCAGGCAGTGTCCTGGAAGCTTGACCTCACCACCACCATCCCTAACATGCTGGTCTGCCTCCAGTCCTTGCAATTTACCCTTCACAAGGTTCAGGGGTACCACCCAGACCCAAACTGCCTTCATTGCTTGCCGGGATCATTGCAGTGGCCTCCCCATTGGTCTCCTGACCCCATCCTTACCTCTCTCTCTGAATATCACTCAAGGAGATCCTGCGACAATTCATGTGAGATCACGTCACTTTTCTGCTCAACACCCTCCCAGGACTCCCATCTCATGAGGAAGAGTGCCCAACTTTTCACCACAGCCTATAGGCCCTGTGAGATCTGGCTGCACCCCTACCATGCATTTCTGACCTTATTTCCTACACTCTCATTCTCCCTGAACTCCAGCCACACTGGTCTTGCTGATTCTTGAACACACCAGGCATGCCCTGCCCCAGGACCTTTGCACTTCCTGGTCCCTTTTCCAGACATACTCTTATCCTAGAAAGCCTCCTCCAGATCTTAGTTCAAATATTACCTCGGTAAGGATGTCACTTTATTTTCTCCATAGCACTTAGCACCATTGACATGCTATTTGTTTATTGCCTGCCTCCTCCAACCAGACTGTCCACTCCATAAGGATAAGTATTTCTGTCCTTTTTTGTTCCTTGCTGTAGCCCCAAGGCCTATCACAGCACCTTTCATATAACGGGCACTCAATCAACATTGAGTGAAGGAATGAAATAATTGATTAATTAATTAATTAGCCTGGAGGCCAGTTATTAAAGACTTCAAAATTATGTTAATGAGCTTACAAATGTATCAGGACAAAACATTGGGGCAATTTTGAAGCTGTCAAAGTAAGAGAAAGACATGATGCAAGTTTAATTCAAGGAAAATGCTCACCAATTTTAGTTTGACTTGGGGTTCATTTGCTTCAACTTACCCTGCAATCTCCTGCTTGGGGACACCTCGCTTTTTCCGCTCTTTCCCATAGCTGCCTGTGGTTATCAGAGCAGGGACTGTAGGCCAAGGACAAAGGAGAGTTAGGGAGCTCAGCCCTCCCCACACACACACCAGGCTATGACACCACAAGAAGCTGGGTTAGGTCCTCCTGGCCTCCCAGTCATTTATACGACAAGAAGAATATGGGATCCTAGAACAGGTAGGCAGTCCCCACTAGTATCCTTTATGTGATGCTGAAGGCAGAATCATATTTATCTCTGAGACTCAGGGCCTACGGTCTCAAAAGTTTTTCAAGTGAATGATTTTTATAAGTAGATGAGTGAGTAAAATAGTAGATAAGAGTTAATAACTGGATGGATGGATGACTGAAACAATGGAAGAAAGGAAGAATGGATTGATGATGGGTAAATAAATGGCAAGATGGGAGAACAGGAAAAAAAGAGACAATGACAGATGGAAAGAAGATAGATTGAGGTATGACAGGTGGATGGATAGATGAATTAATAAAAGAAATGGACGGATAAATGAATGGGGGGAGGAATGTAAGGATGGAGGAAAGGAGGTACAGAGGGATGGATAGATAAATGAATTAATAAAATTATTTTTGTTGGGCCCTGGCTGGTGTGGCTCAGTGGATTGAGCACCAGCCTGTGAAACAAGGGGTTGCTAGTTCAATTCCCAGTCACAGCACATGTCTGGGTTGAGGGCCAGGTCCCTGGTTGGAGGAATGCCACGCAAGAGGCAACTACATACTGATGTTTCTCGCCCTCTCTTTCTCTCTCTCCCCATTTGTCTAAATATGAATAAATAAAATGTTTAAAAAAAAACTACTTTGTTGGGCCAACTTCCAAGTCTCTTCCTTCCTAGAACACACACACACACAAAAAAAAAAAACAAGAGTGAAAGAGAGGTTGGTGCTTCCTTAAGGAAAAGAAGTCTGAAGGAAGTCCCTACTCCTCCCCATTCCCTGAGTGATGGAGCTGAATCAAAGATTTGTTGTTGAACGAATGCTAGGGACCTAGAAAAGGGCCACACTGGGGCATCCCAGGACCCTTTCCCTGCTGCTGCCATGGAGACAGAGCTTGGCTTTACAATTTCCCTTCCCTCCTCTCTCTCTCTTTTTTTTAAAGATTTTATTTATTATTTTTCAGAGAGAAGGGAAAGGAGAGAGGCAGAGAGGGAGAGAGAGACACCAATGTATGGTTGCCTTTTATCTGCCTCCAGCTACAGACCCGGCTGGAGATCTGGCTTGCAACCTAGTTATCTACCCTGGCTGGGAATCGAACCAGCGACCTTTGGGTTCGCAGGCCGGCCCCCCTATCTTTTTAACATCCATGGTGCTCCTTTTGATGCAGCTTAAAGCAGTGAGGAGAGCCCCAGAGAAACCTGGGTTCTAATCCCAGCACTGCCTGTTATAGCTGAGTGATCTTGGTCAGGTTACGGTGCTTCCCTGAGCCCCAGTCTCTTCCTAAGCAAAATGGGGATAATACTGATATCTCTAACAGAGAATTAAATAAGATGATTATAGTGAGCCATATATCTTGGGCAAGTTTTGTGTCTCCCTGAGCATAGGTTTCCCCTTCTTAAAAAATGAGAATAGTATTGCTGGCCTCAGAGTCAAGGAATGGGGGCCAAGTGCGTGGCACGTAGTAGGGGCAGTCAGGAAGTTCTTCCTGGAAAACGGACATCTGGGCTGGAAATGACAGGCCAGGCAAGGTTTGGCGCAGGTGGCAGGGGAAGGGGAGCAGGATCTCAGGCAAATGGAATGACATTACCAGCCTCAGCAGCCCACTGCCACCTCCCTGGCCCAGCCACTATCCTCTCTCAGCTGCACCTACTACAGCCACCTCTTCCCTGATCTCCCTGCTGCCTTCGGACCCACTGTCCCCACGACTATCAGAAAGAACCTTTAACACGTGGGCAGGGGGAGGTGAGAGATGAGGTCACAGGAGGCAAGAGCCAAAACACATGGAGTGCATAGACCATGATGGGGCAGCTGGGTTTCACCCTGAAGGCACCGGGTGGCTATTGGAGAACTGAAAGCAGGGGGGTGCACCATGGTAAGGTTCATGAGGTAGCTGGAAAATGAGCTCCTCTCCCAACCAGTCTGCAGCTCAATGGAAGGGAACCATTGAGCTCTACCACCTGCTCTTCTACCCAGCCAGGAAAAGCACTGCACTCTCTTCTCAGTCGATCTCTTCAGCTGCAAGACTGGTGGCGTCACCTGCTTTTCTGTAGTGGCATGAAAACCTTTTGTCCAGGTGTGCAATGTAGCCAACGCCTGTCGTTTTGCCTGCCCCGCATCAATCAACCCAAGTTTCCTTTGGAGAACAGCTGTCCCCTCTTCTCACACAAATGGGACTGCCCTCCCTCCGAGCTTCTAGAGGAGCACGTGCCCAGGCGTGGCCAATCAGCTTATTCCATTGCTCTGGACCTATTGATGGGTTCAGCGGTGGATACATGATGCAGGTCAAGCCAACGAGATGTCATCCCAGGACATTTCCTGAAACCATGGGAAAGAGGCCTTTTCTTCTAGCAGTGAGGCTAGTCGGAGGGAAGCCTGGAGCTATCAAAGACCATTCTCAGTTGGCCTGAGAATGAAGCCAACTCAGAGGAAAACAGAGATGGGCAGAGAGTCCTGGCCCCATCGCTTGAGCCCCTGGATCCAGCCATGCCTGAATGCAGCCACTGGAATTTTAATTACACATGAGCCACACATTTTTGCTCAGGTCAGTTTAAGTTTGATTTCCCATTATGTGCCTGCAAAGTGCAGACTGACTCACACTGGGAGATGACCTGGAAAGACAAGATGCCCAGAGGAGATCAGAGATTCTTACCTCATTCACAATGTGAGGAGAGGGGCTCGGGGCTAAAGGAAAGGCAAAGTCCCACCCCACACTTGGACCAGCCACAGGATCTGACAGTTGCCCCTGGTGGCCACCCCAACTCACACAAAGCCTGCTGGCACTCCACTCCCTGGTGGCTCCGGTACTCCACGCAGCCAGCTCGCTCTTCCAGATGGGGGCAGGGAGCACCCCCATTCCTTGGCTCCTGCAGGACATGCCTCCTGCGGACACGGTAGGAGACCTGACAGGGTTTGGCACAGCGACTCCAGCCACTCCACTCCGCCACAACACAGGACACGGCTGCAGGAGAAGGCAGTGTCTCCAGGGGCAACTTGAATGGAGCCTGCCGGGCCAGTGGGCAGATCTCCACCTTCCCCACAAGCTGGACCCCCCAAAACCCCACACAGAGCGCCAGAGGCTCTTGCAACCCTGAATCCATGCCCTCCTTGAAAGGTTCTCTACGTTCACCATTTATACATCCACCGAACTTTGCATTCCATGTTTTATTCATCCATTATCCTTCTGGTGATCATTTAGGCCATTCCCATTCCTCATCCTTTCAATAACCATTTCCTACACACTGAGGGCAACTGATTTCACCTCTCTGTGCCTCTTGTTTCTTCCTTTGTCAAATAGGAATAACAGGATTCACCTATAGGGCGGCCTTGACATGACATAGAAAGCAGGTGAGGTCTGTCCTGAAAGTATCGAACGAATGTCAATACAACGAAAACATTATATGGCTCCGATAGTTTCAGGACAGGCCTCATATGCTTGTGGCACAGAGCAAGCGCCCAGTAAATACAGCTAGCTGCTCCTCTGCAGTTGTGACATCACTGCAGCGGTACCACCGACAGCACGGAGTGGAGAGAAGCCGCTTACAGAAGCTACTTCCGGTGGGGGATATTTATACGCAGTTTTAAACCCTGCAAAGCAGTGCTACAAATCACACAGACATCAGATGCAACATTCAGAGTCGACCCTCATTATTTACAGATACTGTGTTTATGAGTTTGCCTATTTGCTTGAAAGTAGTTGTCATCCCCAAATCGATACTTGAGAGGCTTTGCTGTCATTCACACACAGCAAAAATTGCCAGTTGCCCAATTTACATGTTCACGGCTGACGTCAAACAAGACCCTTGTCTTCCAGGCTGGAGGCGGCAGATGGTAACGTGATGCGAAGTAAGAAGCTGCACTTCCAGGGCCAGTCGGCTGGGTTGTGAGTCACAGCACACACACAGCACACACACATATATATACACACATGTACACACATGGCTGTATGCACACACAAGGTGGCTGGTACCGTCAAAATTAATTCACTCAGATTTACCCAGTGACTATTGGGAGCCAGGAGACCTGGTGGCGAATAAGAAAAACAGGTCAGTCCTCATGAAAAGCACTCCCCAGCTGCAGGACACGTCCTAGCTCAAAAACATGAAAATGTGAGAAAAAAGCACACCCGTGAAATGAGGGGATGAGGTCACCGCACTGCAAACACAGTGTTGCCCTGGCACGTCAGTCATGTACCCCTTGCACAGATCTCCCCATTAGCGGAGCTGAAGTGCTCAGTGGAAGGAAGGAGGGAGAAAGGGAGGAAATCAAACATGACAACTTAACCATCGTGATTCTTTTCATCGTCCACCCAATAATGACATCAGTTATGTCCCTGGTGCTGAGCCAGGCAGGTCACATACCCGACTTCCTGTAATCATCGCAACAACCCTGGTTGATTTCAGCACATGTGGGGCACCAGCAGAGAGGACTGTGCAACACAGGTATTTGCTGCCCCTCCACCCCTTGACTCAGCCTCCCTTATGCTGGAGGGCGACCCTCAGCCATGAATCATGCTTCCCCCCAGCTCCAATAACACCATTTCCTCCTGTACCCCATTGTGAACAGAGGCCACATCAAATTCCCTTCCATTTGGCTGTTGTGGGTGTACCATCTGTCCCTTGCCAGGACCCCAAGTCCTGTATGTATGTGTCCTGTGTCAGATCATCTCACAAAGGAGGTAGGTGGAGCTGGAGGGGACAGGCACCCCAGGAGTGATGCAAGGACAAATGTGAAACACTGCAAAGGTTGCAAATGCTCAGTACAATGGCAGCCTTTATGCATTTACTTAACAACTATTTAGGGCCTACTATGTGCCGAGCACTGGACTGAGTACTGGGAACACAGATAAGCAAAGTGGAACATGTCCCTGCCCTGGAGGAGCTGACAGTCTACAAAAGAAACAGGCAATAGACCAATAGACAACACAACCCATGGTGTAATTTCATGTTCTGAGAAGAAACAAGCAGAATAAGAACAGCGGGGGTGGGGGATGAGAAACTATTTTAGATGGAAGCATCAAGGGAGGCCTCCAAGACAAAGAACGTCTGGGGAGGTGAGGGAGGGCGGGAGGGAGGGAGCTGTGTAGGTACCTGGGGGGAAGGTGTTCCAGGCAGAGGAAAGAGACCGAGTAAAGGCCCTGAGGCAGGGTCATGGTTGGATGCTGAAGGGACAGTGAGAAATCCAGTAGGACTGGAGCAGAACAAGCAGGAGAGAAAGCGGTAGGAGGTAATGTCAGAAGGAGAAGGCAGTGACAGCATCCAGGGCTTTGATGGTTATTATATGGACCAAAAAGGAGCACCAAAGTGCCACCATGCTTCCCTGCCCTGCCTGTCAGGCAGGTGAGAGATTTTGCAGGAAATTAGGCAGAGGCCACCCTACACATATTCTTTCCATGTCCCTGGTACTTGTGTATGTGACATCCCAGGAACTGTCATCACACCTCGCCTAGGCCTCCTCCGCAAGCGTCAGCACCACGGAGGCAGGGTCCCTGTTCCAAGCACCAAGCACAGTACCTGGCACGCGAGTTGGTGAGCTCCGAAGGAGCCAACCTTGCGTTAACAACAGGACCGCAAGCGGGCAGCGCTAAAAGACACCAGCAGATGGCGGTGTTTCTCCAAACAAAGGCTATCCGGTCTCACCGTTTTCCGAGAAAAGGGGACATTCTAGTTTATCAGTGTAGCTACTACAAAGGAGGGGGGAGAAGAGGTGGAAGGTTTCAAGGTTGTTCCTTCAGCCCTAGAGACCCAGATAACATCATGCCGCCTGAGTTGGCTGGAGCCAGACAGAATTTCCCACAGTTCCCTTGGATCCCTCCGCCCCACTCCGACGGGCCCAGAAGCTACAGGAAATTATGCCTTTCTGGATCTTCCAAACCTCACCCTCTTCTCTGAACCTCATTGCCTAGCCTCCTGACCGCCCATCCTCCTCACTGCCTACCAAAAGGACTTTTCTGGAATACAGGTCTGACCCGTCACCTGAAATCCTGGAGTGCTCCTCACATCCTCTTGATGTGGTTCACGAAAGATCTTTTTTTTGATAGTGGATTATAAAGACCCCCAAGCTTAGTGGCTAAAAATCTAAGTTGTTCCTGAAACACACCCTCAGCCCCTCCTCCTATTTAATGTCTCAGCACCTTTTACTTTCAGCTCCCCAAAATGCACAGTCTCCCACAGATTAGTTGGGGGAGGAGGCAGCTGTCATTTCTACCCTCCCGGCCTCCTTACCCCCATCTCCTAGTAACACTGCCTCAGTTTTCTCTCAAGGAACTGATCCACCCCACTGTCTGTCCACATGGTTTGGATAGAATGACCTCATCCTCATTCCTGGGCTGGGGCTTGTGACCCTAACATGACCAATTGGCGTATTCCTTCTCCTAGGCTAAGTGATTGATTGGATCATAAAGGAGCATGTAACCCACTTTGACTAGAACCAATGGGGAAAGGATGCTCTCGTTCCACTAGGACACCGGTTCAGAGCTACTAGGTACTACCTTTGCCACCATTTGGTGAGAGTATGTCTGAGACAGAAGCTAACACAAGCAGAGCTGAAAGGTGGAAAGAGATAGAGCCTTGATCATATCCTTAGAGCCCCTGGATCCAGCTGTGCCTGAAGCCAGTTTCATGGATCAATTTTTAATGTCCCTAGTCAATCAATTCCCTTGCTAGCTCAAGTCAATATGAATTGTGTTACAACCCTAAGAGTATTGACAAGTGCAGTGAACACATCAGTGCATAAATGGGGACATTGATCCTTACTGAGTTGAACAGAGAATTAAAGAATATAAAATACATGAAAACAATCAGTAAAGAACTTGAAAAATATGAAGCAATGGCGTCCATCACTCCAGCTCCACCCTCTCCTGGCTTCCACCTCTTCTTTGCTGAAAGTTTTCAAGCCTCATCTTGCTATCTTGCTCTGACTGAAATTCTTTCACAGCTACCCTATCTCCCCAAAATCAATAAGTTTGAGGGGGGTCAGGGCCCCAGCTTTCCAGCCCCCATGGCTTCTAGTTGAGTGTGGCACAGAGCAGATGGCCAGCAGCGAGACTGAACTGAACATGAACTTAATGTCAAGCTCTCCTCTTCCATCTACAGGCTCAGGTTTTTCTCTCCCAAATGCCAAATGCCTTCCCTTTGTGAGCCACCATATACTATTTTGGTCTGGAACTAGACTACTGGAGTTCAAATCCCAGATCTGCTGCTTAACAGCTGTGCAGCTCTGAGCAGGTCACAACCTCTCTGTGCCTCAGTTCCCCATCTGTAAAATGGACATGAAAATTCCATGGGGTTGTTATGAGACTTAAAGGAGACAATTTACTTAAAGCACTTAGAACAGTACCTCCCTGGCACTTGGTAAGTAAATGTTAGGGTTTGTTTTGTGTGAGTGTATTTTTTTCAGTCATCCTCAGTATCTTTTTCTACCACAATTACTGAAGTCGGTCAACATTATCCCCTAAATCACTCATGAAAAAAATACTTCTCTCCCATCTCTGGCCTCCTAACTGGTCGCCATGTCCCCTTCTGCCCTGCTCCTCTGGGAGGTGAACTTGACCTTGGTCTATTTGTAGAAACTTGGCTCCACCCACCGCAGACAAGGGGCAGATCCCAGATCTGCTGCTTTTTTGACTTGTTCCCAAAGGAGCAAAACAAAGAGGGACGCAAAGCTTTGAAGCCCACTGGCCCACCAGCCCAACCTCTTTACGCAGCGGAAAATGCTGGGCAGCTGATAACATCGTGTGATTATGTGGAGGAGGGTCAGACCGTGGGAAAGTATCATGATTCCTCTGCCTGGGCCCCTTCCTGGACTCCCCCAAGGGCTAAGATGGGGGAGCCCACACTCTGAATGAAGACATGGCCACATGCACCCTCTGTACCACATGTACAGAAAACAGATGAGTACAAAAAGAGTTCCCAAGACAGTCCTTCTGCAAGTTCACTCATGGGAGTCTTATATGCTGTGATTTGGGGAGATACCACACCCCAAATTACTTTTTCCTCTCACTGCTGCCTGAGTGTCCACCGTTAGCCATTCACACCTGTGGGAAGCAGCGGGCGCTAGAAGACACAGGATCCCACCAGGTTCTGAAACCTGCCGGACCACCTTGTCTGGCCAGAGCCCTCTCCACTCCACCTGCTGAACCGGGACATTATTATAAGCGGGAACCCCAGAGTGCTGAGAGAAAGTCATCGGAGTTAGTAAGTGATCAACAAGCATTGGGACCCTTCAATTTTCAGTTTTTAAAAATTATCCCCTCTTTTAAATGTAAATTCCTGAAGGGCCACTGATGCCTCCGGATAAGAAGGGCCCAATCGCTGCCCGCCCCCCAAAGGAAAATTGGATCTTATCCACTTTACAGTGGGGCAGAATGTTGATTCTCCAGTGGGCGTGGAAAACTTACTCCTGGGATTTAAAGAAGACAGTCCTCCCCACTACTGACTGAACACATCAGCCTCTGATTTCTGAGTCAGGTGGGTACCACTCCGGTGGGGTCTTTACTAGGAAATGGTCAGGTGGCCACCGCGGGCACGGGGACCACAGGGAAGCGTTACCTGCCAACAGATCCCGCTGCTCCGCCTCCGGGGGCCTGCCCAAGTTTGTTGGCTCCTCGTCCCTCGCCCACCCCCAGTCTCTCGGGCCCTTGCGTCACCCAGCCCGGGCTCTTCGTCCCCTCTCTGCGTCCCTCCACTCCAAGCCCTCTTCAGGCTCCAGCGCCCCCTCGGCCGTCTCCATGTGCCTTGAGAACCCCCTGCCGGCCACGCAGCAGGGGCGCCCTATCCTCTCCGGCACCTCTCCATGCCCACGCCCTTCCCCCAGCGAGGGTTGCCAGGGAAAACACAGGGCGCCCAGTTGGATTTGAATTTCAGAAAAACAGACAATAACTTTAAATAGAAATATGGCTCGTGCAACACACGGGACGCACTTGTACTGAAAACCGTATTGGTTGTTGATCTGAAATTCAAGTCTAACTGGGTATCCTGTGTTTTTATTGACTAAATCTGGCACCCTACCCCAAGCCAAGCGCCTCGCCTCCCCTACCCCCCTCCACGCTCCCCGTTCCGTTTGGTTCTGTCTCACCCCGGAGTCCGGCTGGCGCGCCTCTGGCATAAGCCCCACCCCCGCGCTGCCCCGCCAGTCCCGCGCACAGTCGTGGCGCCCTCCCCCGGGACACCCTTCAACTCTCCAAGCGTCCCTCTCCGTTTCTCCCCCGGAGATTCGCGCGCTCTGGTCCACGCCCGGCGCACCTCTCTCGGCGCGCACCTCCCGGCCCAGAACCGCGTCCTTCGGTCCCCCTCCCGCACCTCGCGCTCCCGGGAGCTCACCGGGGCAGGCCCGCGCGTAGTCGGCGCAGCAGTCCCGCACCGCGCCGCACGCCTGGTCGCAGAAGCAGCGCGGGGAACCAGGGGCAGCGCAGGTCAGGTCACGGCCGGGGCAGCAGCGGCCCAGAGCGGTGCAGCCATGCCCAGGCCAGAGTGTGTCCCCCGGCCCCCGCGCCCAGGATATCGCGGCCACCGTGGCCAGGGAGAGTGCCAGGGGCAGGACCCGCGCCGCTCCGTGCGGGACCATCGCCGAGCTCAGGCTGGGCACCGGACGCCCACGGGGACCGACCCTTGCGGCCCGCCCAGTATTGGGGCGGAGGCTCCCTGCTGGACCCCTCCCCTACCTGTCACAGAACTGGCATCCACGATCCAAACCCCGCACAGCTAGTGGCGGTGAAATATCAAGATAATGGTGGTAAATAACCGCACCAGCTTTGGGGGGTTTCCCCAAGTTTCAGGGAAATTGAGGCGGCAGTGAAAGTTCATCAAAGCAATATATAATAGTACAAAACAATAGTGAATTGTTATAACAATAATAGTGATAGTCACTATACCATAAGTGCAATTTTTAAAATCCCGACTCTCCAGGATATGTTTTTTATTAATTTCAGAAAGTGAGGAATAATGAGCTACCGCCCCTGGCTGGTGTGGCTCAGTGGATTGGCGCCAGCCTGTGAGCCAAAGAGTTGCTGGTTTGATTCCCAGCCAGGGCACATAACCAGGTTGCAAGTCAGGTCTCCAGCCAGGTCCCCAGCTGAAGGCAGGTGAAAGGCAACCATACATTGATGTTTCTCTCCCTTTCTTCCTCCCTCCCTGCCCTTCTCTCTAAAAATAATGAATAAAATCTTTTTTTAAAAAATACACCCCATGTGTATTAGAACTGCCAAAATCTAGAATACTGACAACAGCAAATGCTGACAAGGAGTTGGAGAAACAAGACCCTTCATATGTTGCTGGTGGAAATGAAAGCTGGTACAGCCACTTTGGAGAACAGTTTGGCAGTTTCTTACAAAACTGAATAAACTGCAATACAATCCATCAACTGTGCTTCTTGATATTTACCCAAATGGGTTGAAAATTTATGCATATCCATAAAAAACCAGCATACACATGTTTATGGCAGCTTCATTCATAGTTGCCAAAACTTGAAAACAACCAATATGTACCTAAGTGAACGAATAAAATGTACACCCAGACAATGGACTATCTATCTATCATTCATCACTAAAGAGAAATGAGCTATCAAACCATGAAAACACATGGAAGAACCTTACATGAATATGACAAAGTGAAAGAATCCAACCTGCAAAGGCTACACGCTGCACAATTCCAACTATAAGACATTCTGGAAAAGATAAAATCATGGAGACAGTAACAAGAACAGTTTTCAGGGATTAAGGAGGAAGAAGGGATAAATGGCTGGAACACAGAAGCTTTCTAGTGCAGTGAAAGCTTCTGTGTGATATTATGATGATGCATATATCAGTATACATTAGAGGAACCCATAGAATGTACAACACTAGGGTGAACCTTAATGGAAACTGTGGAGTTTGAGTGAAGATGCATCCATGCAGATTCATTGACTTTAACAACTGTTCCACTCTGGTTGGGGGGCTGGGGGGGTGGGGAGCAGGGGGTATATAAGAACTCTGTAATTTCTCCTCAGTTTTACTGTGAATCTAAAACTGCTCTTAAAAATAAAGTCTGTGCTCGCTTCAGCAGCAACATATACTAAAATTGGAATGATACAGAGAAGATGAGCATGGCCCCTACGCAAGGATGAGACGCAGATTCATGAAGCGTTCCATATTTTTAAAATAAATAAATAAAAATAAAGTCTAGCCCTGACTGGTGGCACAGTGGATAAGGCTCCAGCCTGCAAACCCAGAGGTTGCTGGTTCGATTCCCCAACCAGGGCACGTAATGAGGTTGCAAGCCAGGTCTCCAGCCGGGTCTGTAGCTGGAGGCAGGCGAGAGGCAACCATACATTGATGTTGCTCTGCCTCTCTCTCTAAAAATAATAAAATCTTTTAAAAAAAAAATTAAAGTCTATTTTTAGAGAAGAGGAAAAAAAAGACTCCACTACTATAAATGCAAAGCCAGTAATATTTTTCATAAGTAAAAGGAGAAGGAAGGAAGGGTAGAAAGAAAGGCTATATATTTGATTTACCTAAATTTTAACTACCAAAACAGAGAAAGGAAGGAAGGAAGAGGGAGAGGGACAGAGAAGGGCTCTATTGATATAAGCATCAAGTGGGTGCAGGCAGCCACTCCTGACCATGACATGTCCCTGAGAAAGTACCCATGACAAGGCCCAGCAGCCTCCTGTGGTTTCTGGCCACCTTTATTTGGTTTCCCTCTGTTATTCCAGGTTTGAAGCCTCCAAGTAACTGGTGACCCAGTTCTCAGCAAAATCTCCCTTGTTGTCCTTTTGTAAGGGCCCTGGCAGATGCCACAACTGTGGGCACAAAGAGAAGCTTATTCTCCTCCCAGCAGGAAAGAGGGGCCATCAGAATGCAGAGCTGTCCAGCTGAGCTTGGGCACCCCTCCCTCTCTGCATGGGTCTGGGTGTGGGCAGGGGGGTGCTGGTCAGTGTCCCTTCACTATTCACATTTGTCTCTGTTGTCTCTTGCTGCATAATCAACCACCCCAACACTTAAAGGGTTAAACAACAAGTTATTATTATCCCTCATTGTCCCTTGGGTTGACTGGGCTCAGCTGGAGGCTAATATCTAGGGGTCTGTCATGCAGTTGCAGGCAGAAAGCAGCTGAGGTGGAAGTCATCTCAAGGCTTCACTGGGCTGGACATCCAAAGTGGCTTTTCCACTCACCTGTCAGCTGCCCCCTCTGAGATGGCTGGAACAGCCGGGGACTAGCTGGCCATCTTTTTCTCCCCATATGGTCTTTCCGCATAGCTAGCTTGGGCTTCCTCGCATCATGGCAGGACTCACACTTCTTCAGTGGCCGCTGGCCTATCCCAGAGCAGTGTTTCAAAAATCAAGGTGAAAAATGCAGGGCTTCTTAGCACCTAGCTCAGAAGCCAGGCATGTCACTTCTGCTGCTACACTCCATTGGTGACACAGGGCCAGCCCAGAACAAAGGTGGGAGGGGTTACTCAAGGGTGTGGGTCTTACCAGCCATCAAAGACTTGACAATGCTGCATGCCTTTCAACCCTTTCTTCTCTTCCTTCTACCTTACTAGTCACTCCTTCATCTCCTTTAATCTTCCTCATCTTCTGGCTCCAACTTAATCAAGTGCTCCAGAACTCTGACCTGGACCTCTTCTCCCCTTGAGTGATCTTGGCCATTCTCAATTCCCGTACACTGACAGCTCCCAAATTTCCATCTCCAGCCTGGTCTTCTCTGAAGTCTAGACTCCAATCTCCAACTGCCTACTCAACATCTCTGCTTGGATGTGTCTCACAGAGACCCCAGCATTAGTGGCCCTGAAACTACCTTCCCCCCCACACTCCCAATCACTTCACGAAATAATATAAATGAAGAGCTAATCATTGCAAATAAAGGGATACTCCATATTTTTAGTTGCTAGAAAAATACAGGTTAACCGGTCTGCAAACCCAAAGGTTGATGGTTTGATTCCCCAGTCAGAGTATATAACCAGGTTGCAAGCCAGGTCTCCCTCCAGCCAGATCTGTAGCTGGAGGCAGGTGAAAGGCAACCATACATTGATGTCTCTCTCCCTTTCTGCCTCTATCCCTTCCCCTCTCTCTAAAAATAATAAATAAAATCTTTTTTTAAAACTTTTTTAAAAAAGAAAAAGAAAAATACAGGTTAAAATCACAATGAGATACAACTACACATCCATTTGGGTGTCTAAAATTAGACTAATCACAACAAGTGTTGGCAAGACTGTGGAGCAACAGACATTCTCATTCTGTTGGGGAGGGGATGCAAAATGTGGCAAACTACTTTAGAATATGGTTCGGTAGTCTCTGGAAAAGTTAAACATGCACCTACCATATGACATGACCCAGCCACACTACTCCTAAGCATCTATTTACCCAAGAGAAACTAAGACATTTATCCCATGGAGATGTAGACACACAAATGTTCAGAACAGCTTTAATTGCAATCACCAGACACCGGAGACAACCCAAATGGATAAACAAATTGTGGTATAGCCATATAAAAGGATACTACTCAGCAATAAAAAAGGAACAAATTAGTGACACCTGGGACATGGGTGGATCATTATGCTGAGTCAAAGAAGCCAGTACCCCCAAAATGAGTACATACTGTATAATCTCATTTATATACATTATAAAAGAGGGGAACTAATTTATAGCGTCGGAAATAAGTCGGTGGTGGAGGAGAGGGAGGGAGGGGGAATTGCAAAAGGGCTCAGGGATGGAAGATGGATTTGAGGGTGGGTATGATATGTTCACTATCTTCATTGTGGTGAAGGTCTCATAGGTGTGTACCTATGTCAAAACTAATCTAATTGTACACTTGAAATACACTCCATATAGTGTACTTCGGAAGAATATACACCCAACTGTTAACAATAGTTACCTTCAGGGAGTAGAAAATGAGGCAAGAACTACTACCTGTTACCTTACACACAGCTTTTTAGTTTACGTTGTTTACAAGTATATATTACTTACAAGTTTAAGAGAAAGAACAATACATCCCACGCCCCAGGCTCTACCCAGCCCTCCAGAGTTCTGTCACCTGCCCCCAAATAGACCAAGTTATTCTGCCAAACAAAGATACCTCCTGGATCCGAGCCAAGGGTCTCTGGGGCAAATTCCTATGTGGAGACAATGAAAACTGTGCTCCCTCAGAACAGGGACTTTATTTACACCTTGTATCTACATTCCGGACTGAGGCCCACATGGGGCGACTGCCCAGGAAGATAATGGAGTCATTAATCTCTGCCCAAGACAGGGTCCTCCATGCCAACTTCCCATCGGGGTAATTAAACCAGCTGGCAGCTCCCTATCAGTCTCCGGGGCATCTGCAGGGCTGAGGAGCAGGGCCCCTTGGCTTCTCCAGAGGGGCAGTTTCCTGGGTGACTTTAGGACAAGCAAGCTGAGCCCAGACTGGGGTCCTCGGACTTGACTTAGCTGGACCCGGGACTCAAGCACAGATGGACCTCTTGGCATGTCATGAGCTTCTGCCTGGTGGGTTGCTTTTCCTAACCTCACCCCAAACATCGGCTCCTTGAACGCCGCAGGGGTTGGCTACCCGGCAGTTTGTCCACCTCTGCCCTCCCCACCCCCAACACACCCTCTGGCTTTCTTCCTCCCTCCGTAACAACACTCAGATATGACAGGGGAGTACCACCTCCCTCTGTCCCCGGACCCAGAATGTAAAATTCTTTTTGATGCCTAATTCAGCAGAAGGTGGTGCCTTCTCACCTGCTATATATGAGCATCTATGTGAGGAAACATAAGTAAGTAGGGAGAAATGGGGATTAGTGAGCTGGTTTGAACTCGATCAAACAGTGGACGATGAAATGTCTGAGGCAGCCTCACATATACTGTGGTAAATACCACACTCAGTAGGTATAGCTCCTTTAGCTGTAAACACATGAGGTCAACCTGTGCCAAAAGTGACATCAAAGACCCAGTCTGCACATGCCACCATTTTAATGAACATCAGAGCAAAAAATGCTGTCACCCACTAGGACCACCCCCATCCCAAGCCTTTCCATCTGTAAACTGTGGTCCTGGTGTGCCAGATAGTTTTAGCTAAAGGACTATGTGCTTAAACAAGCCTGTCAAGTGAGAAGATCTGGATTGCTTCCTTTTCTGTCTGTCTGTCTGTCTCTTTTAAAGAAGCCAGATATAAATAAGCCCCAGATGCTCTGTTTTTGCCACAACTAACAGATAAAAGACAGTTAAAATAGACCTGCAATTAATTGACATGAGGACCTTGGGAGAAATTGATCAAGGGACCTGCCAAATCCACTCATCTGGCCTTGAAGCCAGTTTGAGAACCATTGGGAACCTCCATAAACCCCAATTTCCTCCCGGACAAGCTGTGGGGGAAAATCCAAGTCCAGACTTTACCTGAGATACCACTGTCTCAAGCCCAGGGCTCTCAGAAGTCAGGTTGCCAGATTTAGCAAATAAAAATACAGCCCAGTGAAAACCGAATGTTGGATAGACAGCAAATCATTTGAACTGTATTCCAAATAGTGCCTGGGACAGTCTTGCACTGAAAGTTATTGAACCGAAATTCAAATTTAACTGGGCATCATGTGTTTTATCTGCCCTAAAGAGTGACAAGGGCAGAACTGAAGTTGTAAAAGAGCCTCAAGCTGGACTCCGGGCCATAGGAGGCCGGCTGCTCAGTCTTCACAGTTTATTATACTCTTGGAATCAATTGCCAATAGTTTAAGGATTTCAAGCTTTCTTTAAAAACAGGAAGCCCCCACCCACCAGACTGGTGGTAGCTGCCTCACTATAGTAACATAATGGGGACCGAAGGGAATGTAGGAAAGGGGAAATTGATTTACTGGTATGTTAGATTCAAAGGGTGGGGGTAAATTTGTTTCTGGTTCATTTGTTGCACGATGAGTCTGGGGGTCGCACTTCAGCAGCCCACGCGTCAGGCCTGGGGCATCCACCCATTCTCAGGCTCTGGGCTGCAGATCTCGGAAGTGCCGTATCTACCAAACTCAGCCACCTGCAAAGTCCCTGCCAGGTCTCGATCTTTCCCCTCCCTTAGCCGTGGGTGGGAACCTGCACAGGCTAGACGTATGTGACCCCAGCGCCCCCTGCAGACACGTTGGAGCTGCAAGTCCTAGAAGGAACCCCCAGCTCCACCTTCCCTGGGAATTGTGTGGACCACATTGGAAGTTACACAGGCAAAATTGAAAAGGTGGCAAAAATTAAAGGGGGGGGGGGGTTTGAAAAGAAATAGCATTTGAGAAGCATTATGTTCCAGGCCAAGTTCTTAAGTTTTCCTTTACCCTTCAAAATATCCCCATATGGTGGGTAATTTATCGTTTTTTTTTTTTGTTTTTTTTTTTTTTTTTTTTTTGAGATATTTTTAGAGGGGAAGGGAGAAACGGCAATGTGTGGTTGCTTCTCATGTGCCCCTGACTGGGACCTGGCCTAAAACCCAGACATGTGTACAAGCTGGTGCTCAATCCACTAAGCCACACCAGCCAGGGCCCCGTATTTCTGACCAAGCAATAAGCAGCACCATTAGGAGCCTAACCCGGATTTGAATCCAGAGCCCACGTTTTGTTATCCCACACCTGACTTCTTCTTCAGTTTAGTTTTAACACATATATCAATTCATGTAACCACAATGTTACCCCCACCCCCAATCCCTTCATATTCATACCCCTTACCTGAGCTACTGGCCATCATTGATCATGCCTCACCCTCCTTCCCTTCTTCCCCCTTCATTCTAGTTTCATCTTCCCTGGAATCCGTGATCATTTGAGACTGGCTTCCCTCCCTCAGGGTAATGTCTTTGGGATCCCTGCACCACTATTTCATTCCTTTACACTGATGAAGACAGCTATTGCTAAATTGGGCCTTTATGTCAAGTGCTACGCTAAGCATTTTCACTTGATTCTCACGGTAGCCCCAAGGGAACATTACACGTTTTATGATTGGAGGCTTAGAGCTGGTGGAAGCCTGAACTGTGAATTGTGTCCCTACTGTGCTGAGCCCTAGGCTAGGCACACGAATTGATAACCTCAAACTCTTCTCAAGGAGGCAGTCATGCACCCCATTTCAAATAGGAAAAGAGGCAGACAGGCATTAATTTGCCCAGGGGCCCTTAACCAAGAGGACAAGCCCCCTCTGCCACTGCCTCCGTCAAGATGGAGCCGGAGAACAAGTACCTGCCGGAACTCATGGCTGGAAAGGACTCACTCGACCTGTCCTTCACTCCTGCTATGCAGTTGCTCATGGCAGAAATTGAGAAGATTCAGAAGGGGCTTTCAAAAAAGGATGATGAGGAATTCCTTGGACTTATTTTCTTACAAGAACATGAAGCTAAAGGAGAGGGTACTGATACCTGTCAAGCAGTATCCCAAGTTCAATTTTGTGGGGAAGATCCTTCCCCACAAGGGAATACTATCAAGACTGCAAGAAGAGACTGGTGCGAAGATCTCTGTGTTGGGAAAGGGCTCAATGAGAGACAAAGGAGGACGAGCTGCACCAAGGTGAAAACCCCAAATAATGCCCATTTAAATATGGGTCTGCATGTCTTCATTGAAGTCTTTGGACCCCCATGTGAGGCTTATGCTCTTACGGCCCATGCTACGGAGGAAGTGAAGAAGGTTCTAGTACCTGACATGATGGATGATATCCACCAGGAGCAGTTTCTAGAGCTCTCCTACTTGAATGGAGTACCAGAGCCTTCTCGAGGACATGGGGTGCCAGTGAGAGGCCGGGAGCTGCCCCTCTTCCTGCCTGCTCCCAGGGGCCATGGTGGTGGTATACCACCTTGGGGGGCTTTGGTGCGTGGTACGCCAGTGAGAGGAGCCATCACCAGAGGTACCACCGTGACTGGAGGAGTACCACCCCCACCTACCCTGAGGGGTGCTCCAGCACCAAGAGCGCAGACCAGAGAATACATTTGCCCCACCCCCTGCACCAGAAACATACGCAGAACAGTTATGAAGGCTATTACAGCCGGAGCCAAGGGGAATCAGAATATTATGACTATGGACATGGGGAGGTTCAAGATTCTTATGAAGCATATGGCCAAGATGACTGGACTGGGACCAGGCCATCACTGAAGGCCCCTCCAGCTAGGCCAGTGAAGGCAGCATAGAGAGCACCCATATGGATGTTATTAAAAACAAACATGAGGGGAAAATATCAGTTATGAGCAAAGTTATTACTGATTTCTTCTATCTCCCAGGATTCCTGTTGCTTTACCCACAACAGACAAGTAATTGTCTAAGTGTTTTTCTTCGTGGTCCCCTTCTCCCCACCTTGCTCCATTCTTAAGTGTGCACTCTGGCTTCTGTATGTAGTATTTTAAAATGAGTTAAAATATTTAGAAATATCAAATTAATTTTTTAAGTGTGTAGATGCTTTTTTCTTTGGTTAAATATAAACAAATGTACCTTTTATAATTAAAAAAAGTTGAGTAAAAACAAAAGGACAAAGCAGCAAACATCAAGTGTTTCGTAGCACTAAAAGCGGGGGGGGGCTAAATGAAATTAGATTAGCCATGTACCATTGGAATTTTACATAAACACTAAAAACCTAAAATTTACAAAATAAGGTAGTTCAGGCATAGCCCTGAACACATCCATTAATCTAAAAGCGCAGATATGGGGTCCACCCTCTGCCCCTGGAGTTTGAAATCTGTAGACCGTGGTTTCTAATTACCCCTGTTTAGTGTTTCTCAATCCCCAATGACCAAATCCAAGAGCATTTTGATTTCAAGTATTTTTTATTTTCCTTCTCCAAGGATTACATTATGCCTTCTCAAGAAAACAGCGTCAATCTTTTCCAAGAGGCCTTGTATTCCAACTCCACCGGTGAGAAACTCCTTAGAAAGAAAAAGGTAGATTATAATCAGTACTTCATTCTGAAGTAAAGTGCTACTTGTTTGGGATGTGGACGTATCTGCTTAAAACTTGAACTAGGTGAAATGGATATTCAATTATCAGACCAAGATTTCCTGTCTCCAGACAACCTATCTCTTCGGCACCTCATTGAAGCCTGTATGTTCAAACTATGATGTTAAAAAAAGGTTTTTATGTTGATTCTAGGACACAGCACCAAAACAATACTTGTAAGATAGTTTAAAGACAAACAAGGTATTTAAATACAAAAGGACATTAAGGAACTACTAATATTCTTAATTATCAGTTTTGCAGGGGAACAGCCCAGCAATTAAAGGTCGGTAAAATACCAACTTTCAAGATGCAAAAACTGCACTTATACATAGTAAACATTTTAAATTTCCCCTTGTTTCATATCCCCAAATTGGCACTGGGTCTGCAGGTTATTCCCAAGCAAACTCAAAACCCATCTACCCTGGGCACATGTGATAGTTACTTTATTGATTCATTTAATACCATTTGCAGAAACCTTACCTGTTATAGCGCAAACTGAGCCACATCAAGGGGAAGGCCAGACTGCAATCAACCTCCTTTCTGCCCACTGACACACAGGGACCCAGAATGGCACCAAGTTAACAGATGAAACTAAAAGATAAATGACCTGAATGCTAAGAGGGACGGTGGGGGAAAGACCCAGAGCAAGCCCAATCCTCACTTTTAAACACCCATGTAAAAAGTAGTGGTAAGTGGAAAACAGGGATAAAAGTCTTCCAGGGCCAATGCATCAGACAAAAACTGGCTAATAGTTTGGTTTGATCAACAGGGTCGATCTGATGGGGAAAAAAGTTACGTCATCACCTGCCATGGCCACCAGTCACAGAAAACAGAAGGCTAGGCGGATAGCCCCATATTTAAAAGAAAAGCAATCACTACCTCCTTTCTCCACATGGGCACGGGCACATCACTTCCCAATCCTTTCCCACTCCTGGATTCATTCTGGTGCACGCCAAGTCTGCTTCCTGCCAACAGTAAACCTGAGGAAAAACCACGGAACGTGAGCTTTCATCAACTAGATAGATGCCCAAGGAAATGAGGGGTTAGGGAGCTGCTGAAGCTGGCACATCAGACAGAAACTGGCTTAGAGATTAGATCAACATGGTCGATCTGTTGGGGAAAAAAGTTCAGTCATCATGCATGCCAGCACAAAGCTCCTGGCCTCTAAAGAACCTAAACCAGAATTAAGACTTGGTTGGTCTGCTTCCACACTCACAAATTCACTATTTGAGCACTTGTGTTCCATTTATTGGCAAGAAAAAGGTGGCTCAATGAACTCAGCACCAGCCTGCAAACCAATGGGTTACAGGTTTGATTCCCAGTTAGGGCACATGTCTGGGTTACAGGCCAGGTCCCTAGCTGGGGGTACATAAGAAGCAACCATACACTGATATTTTCCTTTCTCCTTCCCTTCCCATCTCTGTAAAAATAATTTAAATCTTTTAAAAAGCAACCCCCTCTGGTCCCTGTCATTAGGGGCCTCATTCCTGGACTCAAGAATTTAAGAGTTTTAAGTACATGATTAAGGTCAACAGAATGTGACATTTGACTTTCCACCCACATGTAAGTTTAAGTGCAGAAGAAAGCTGTTTATGAAGAAACTCATGAAGGAATGGAATCTGAAATGTACCTTTAAAGCACAGGGAATTGAACCTGTGACCTTTTGGTTCGCAGGCCGGCGCCTTACCCACTGTGCTACCAGCCAGGGCCTGCCTCAAGAATTTTTAAAGCATAGAACACCTGCCTGACTGTTTAGTCGGGACATTGACCCTTTTTCTTAGACAATCAAGTTTAAAAAAAAAACCTGACAATGCTGGCCTTGGAACCCAAAGATCACTGGTTTGATTCCCCAGCCAGGGCACATAACCATGTTGCAAGCCAAGTCTCCAGCCAGCTCTGTAGCTGGAGGAAGGTGAAAGGCAACCATACATTGATGTCTCTCTCCCTCTCTGCCTTTCTCTCTTCCCCTCTCTCTAAAAATAAAATCTTTTTTAAACTTAAAAAATGACAAGACTCAACACAGCACAGATGTCAGGTGTGAATGAATCAAAAAACTGCACCAATTTTTTTTATTAGATCAGCCAAATTATTTTCCTGTGCCTAAGAATTTTTGTAATGAATTTATGTGCCATAAGATGGAAAAAACAATGCCTGAAGCCACTGCTCCAATCTGTTAAAATAAGCTCTGAAAATGCCATTCACCCGAGCATTTTCTCAAATCCACTGAGTTTTTGCTTCCCGGTCCTATGTAGGCAATTTAGCCCAAAATCATCCCTTCCCTAGACGTTCTGAACCTTTCTTAACTCAAGTTTAAACAGTTTATTCCATTCTGGGCAATTACTTCTCTTAAACTTGTTTCTTAAGAAACAACGGTCTAATAGGTCCACTGTTGGGGCATTATAACAAAGCTTTCAGAGTACTTTGATAACTACCTAACACGTGTTTTGTAGGAATTGGCTGTCATTAAATCCTTGCCAAACTCCGCTAGGAAAGTAGTGGCTCCCCGAGCACGTGCTTCCCACGGTGGGCAGAAGACAGGGTTACCCAAGGCTCTTCACGTCCACACGGGGTTCCCTTCGAGGCCCAGCAACGACCCCTTCCTGGTCCATCCTGCGCCCTTTGACCACGTTAACCTGCAAAACAGGACAAGGGCATCAATCGCCATCTTCCCGCGGTAGAAAAAGAACGGGCGGGAGGCCTCGTGAGGCCGGTGTATCAGAACTAACTGGCAAAGGTTCCAAAACATCAGCATGGTCGATCCGATGGGGAAAAAAGTCAAGTCATCATTTTCACCAGCTACGGGACTCCTCAAAGCCACCCGCAGGGCTCCCATCTTCCCCCAGGCCCGGAGGCCTGTTAGGGGTCAGAGCAGGTGGACCCACGGGCAGGGGGACGGCGAGGAGAGAAAAGGAGAAACGGGGATGCGGAGGAGAACCCGGTCAGTTTAAACTCACCACACTCAGGAATAACCCCGAGTTCTCAGGGCGCGATGACGTCGGATGAGAACGAGGCATCACACCAGGCAGATGACGCCCGAAACAGCAGCAGAGCAAAAAGAACGAGGAGCCCCTGCTCCTTCCTTATATACCGGAGGCGGCAGTGCGCCTGCGCGCTGGACACGGGGCGCTTCCGGTGGCCGGGCGCCGCGGGGACTGTCTTCCGGGCCGCTCTGGCCCCGCCCCCTTCCCGGGCCGCCCGGGCCCCTCGGCTTCGCCGCCATGTCGCGCCGAACACGCACCAAGAAACCCGCCGGACCCCCCGGTCTTCCGGGGCCGGCCGAGGCCCGCAGCGGCGTGGGGCGCTGCTCCCCCGCGCCCCGCAGCCCCCTCCCTCCCGCCGCGCCCGCCCGAGCCGCCGCCGCCGCTGAGGCGACGCCTCCCCGCCCCTACGGGGTGTGAGGGCGGGGCGGCGGGGGGGCCGGGGCGCCAGGGCCCCTCCCCGTCCTCCAGGCTGCCTCCCTCGCCGCCCGCCCCTCCCGCCCTGTGTTTTGCTAGGAAAGGAAACCGAAAGTGCGCGGTTCCGGGCGGAGCCGCAGAACTGCGGGGCCCGAACCCGGGCGCCAGACGGCGGCAGCGGCGGCGGCGGCGGCGGCGAGAGGACGCGCGGGAGCCGAGTGAGTGGCCCCGGCGCCCCCGGCACCCTTCTCAGCGCCTGCCTCTTCCGTCCCTCTCCATCCTCACTGCCCCTGTCACTTCCACCCCTCCTCCTCGCTCCCGTTTTCCATCTCCGGGTCCCCGTCCCCGCTCAGCCCGCTTCGGCCCCCACTTCTCTGCTCGCAGCGCTTCCTGGCGCCCCCAGAGGGAGCCGGCCCGCACCCTCTGCCCCGGCCGCCTCGTCTCGCTCTCCGCCTCCCACCCGCGTCTCTGCTCCCTCGGCC